>CM074962.1:10569437-10584817 GCA_037577455.1 Pangasius macronema
TAATAATAATAATAATAATAATAATTACTATGCACCCGTTTGTAAGGAAGGTTGTAAATTAACTAATTTCTCTATCCGATGCTGTCATGTCACGTGACAAAAGAACTCGAGAGATGAACTAATCAGCTCTCTCTCCCTCTCAGACTGCATTGGTTAAACTCATGGGGCGGTCACATGATGAACGAACGAATCAAACCCGAAGACCCGAAACCGGTGAACTAACAGTACACCAGTACAGTACAGACTCTATGGGATGTTGCGCATGCGCGACTGAATGAATCACTCCCCGAGACGACTCGCTCTTCCCAAGTCACATTAAAGATTCGTTCAAAATGAATAAATCGTTCAAGAACGACCCATCACTAGAAAACAGGAAAACGACAAAAAATCTGCTAAAACACGGACAGTAAGTGATACAGTCCCGTGCAGCAGAATACTACATAGCCTATATTAAATTCTAGTTTTATACTGGAATTGTCCTTTAATTTGTTTATGGCCTCTATTAATTTATCCAATGATCCAGAATGGTGTTTAATTGGCACCCTCAGTAACTTGGAGAAGGTAAAGGTACCTGTGGCATGACGTCACTGCATCACATAAACCAAAAGGTCCTAACACTTTTCATCTTTATCAGACATGTGATGTGTGAACACTGAGATGTGTGAGTGTATGCTCAAAATCACATAAAATCCAGTTGATTTTAACATTTCTCATGATTTACTGGACCACGTTCATCTAACCTAACTTGTAATGATATAATGTATGTAATAATCATATCTTTAATTCAGTCTTTATTGTATCCAAATTTTTGGATCCGAAGGGTTTGCGATTAGGTTTACTAGCTAGCTAATTCATCGTGTATCCTGATCTCAGGATCACAGATTCAATACTAGATGCACGAAAACTAATAGCTAGGCAAAGGCATCAACTTCATTTTGGCTGAATTTTTGGCGTCTTTGTCTTAATTTTTCCCTATTTTTTTCTAAAATGTTTCTGATTGTTTTTCACTTAATTTTCATACATTGTAATTTCACATTGAGGGTGGGAAAAATTCTGACATGATTTTTCTTGGTTTAAATTTTTTTTTGGCACAAAAACGTTTTCTATCCACTGTACCCCCTCAAAGTCCTTAAGGGGATTGCTGATGTTGAGCTGAAGCAGGTTCCCAAATATGGGTAGGGGCTGTTGTCCAGGGGGAAAGTTCACAAAAGTCAAGGCAGACACAATACTTTTGTTTTTCCTGCTGTTGAACAATTTTGTAATCCTGACATTGATCAAAGTACTCTTATCACTCAGTGTTTTATTAACCATGCTGGCAGCCTAACAACACCTACAGTGGTCATCTTCTGCTCTCTACAGTGGCAGTCCTCTCCTACCAAAGCAATGACCAGGACTAATATAATAATTGCATATCATTAATCTTTTTAATTAACAAGTGACATTGATTTCAAATTGCCAAGAAACAATTTTGCAAAAAATATCACTTGGATGGATGGATGCCTGACGAATGATGATGAAGCACCACTAACATAAACATTTTATGACATTGCTTGACTTTTGGTTCACAGATAAGCACTCTACTAACTAAGTGGAGTTACTGGTACCACCCTGTAGCTGATTATTTTCCTATAACAGAATGTCCAGAATTTCTTTTCCACTTATACCACACAAATTTACCAATGATTACTATTTTATCATTTGCTAAATAATGCCACAAAAAATGCGCAAGCTTAAGGATCTTAGTGACTTTGAGAAGGGCTAAATTGTGATGGCTAGACAACTGGGTCAGAGCTTCTCCAAAACGGCAGGTCTTTTGGGGTGTTCCCTGTATGCAGTGTTAGTATCTACCAAAAGTGTTCTTGCTCTGCTCTGGGCAATGTTCTGCTGGGAAACTTTGGGTCCTGGCATTCATGTGGATGTTCCTTTGACACATACCATCTACTTAAACATTGTTGCAGACCAAGTACACCCCTTCATGGCAACGATATTCCCTAATAGCAGTGGCATCTTTCAGCAGGATAATGCGCCCTGCCACATTGCAAAAAAAAAATGTTCAGGAATGATTTGAGAAAAATGAGAAAGAGTTTCCTTGGACTCCAAATTTCCCAGATCTCAATCTGATCAAGCATCTGTGGGATGTGCTGGACAAACAAGTCCGATCCATGGAGGCCACACAGTTGAAGACTGGGAAAAGACTAGGTGATATTTTTTTCTAATCTTCAACTGGGCAGTTTTGGTAAGCCTGTGTCCATGATACCACCCAGATTCTTGTCTTGACTGACAGGAGTGGAACCTGATGTGGTCTTCTGCTGTTTTAGCCCATCCACCCCATCCACCACAAGGTTAAATGTTTTGTGTATGTTGAGATGCTTTTCTGCAAACCACAGATGTAAAGAATGCTCATTTGAGTTACTATATCCTTCCTGGCAGCTCTAACTAATCTGGCCATTGTCCTCTGACCTCTCTTATCAACAAGGGGTTTCCACCCATAGAACTATCAGTCACTCAATGTTTTTTGTTTTTGCACCATTCTTTGTAAACTCTAGAGACTGTTGTGTGTGAAAATCGCAGGAGATCAGCAGTTTCTGAAATACTCAAACCAGCCCATCTTGTACCAACATCTATACCACAATCAAAGTGATGTCTCGTCCTTTTAATAATTTTAATGAGTAGTTTGAACTAGCATTGCAACATCTCTTCTCTTATCCATGCTTAACTACAACCAGGAAACTTGAGTGGCATCTAGTGTAATGTAAGGACATCACATATTCCCCTCTTACCTAAAGGAATTTTTTTCTGTAGTCACATAATGAATGAAATAGGAATAAAGAGCATCACATTTGCTATTAATCAACAATTTCACATGTATGTGAAAGCATACACTAAGCACAAGAAATGAATGTGAGAAGACACTTAATGTTCATAACAATATGAACATTATAAGAGTAGGCTACTTGAATGCTTGTGTGTATGGGTGTGCTGCAAAAAGCGCAGGTTTGTGAATGGATGGTGGAGCCAGAGAAGGTGAATGGTGAGGAATGCACACGTGGGAATTGTGGTGAGAACATCGTGAACTTTGGGCTCTTTGGGGAAAGGAGATCAAAAGGTCTCAGTCTCTTGAGAAGACTGTGGTTAATCTTTCTTGAGCCCCCTCCCCTTACTGAATTAGGCAGGCGCGAACAGGCAGTAATTAACATAGTTCCCCAGGGTCTGCAAGTATAGGTCCATTGTTTTATGGCTCCTGTGGCCAAGTGGTTAGAATTCCTGTGTAGTACTTTGTCCCTGTGATGGTGTCCCTTGTTCTTTGTTGAGCTCCATCAGACTAGTAAAATCCACTCTCGCCCCGCAGGCATGCACGCACAGCTGCCACTACTGAAGCAAATTTGGGAATAAATTTATTGTATCAGGTGAGGAGTCCCAGCAGAAAACACAACTGAACAGCATCTGATGGCACAGGTGCATGGATTATTGCAGCGAGCTGAAGAATCATCCTTTTAGGAATTTTAATTAGTACTCAGAACTAGCATTGCAACATGCACAGACTCAGTACTCCAATATCTCTTCTCTTATGCTTAACTACAACCAGCAAACTTGAGTGCCGTCTAGTGGTGCATTAATGTAAGGACTTCACAGATAGTGATTAATGGGAAGGTTGTTAGTCAGGATTTAAGCCTCCTCACAGTACTATGACAGCACTGGTTAAAGTGGTAAATGACATAATACTGGCCTCTGATCAGGGTTGTGTCACTTTTGCTTGTGTTGTTCTCAGTGCAACTTTTCATACTATAGATCATAATGTGGTTCTAGATAGATTAGAAAATGTTATTGGAGTTAAGGGAACATGAAATATGACTCAGGTCATATTTGACTGATTGTTATCATTATGTAAATGCTAATGGTGACTTCTCTCTGTGTACAAAAGTAAAGTTTGGTGTTCTAAGTCTGTGATCTAAGCCCACTTTTCTTTTTTCACTATGTATGCTACCTCTGGGTGTAATTTATTTGTAAACAGAATATGGTGATGACACAGTTATGTTTCAGTAAAGTGAGATGACAAATGCCAGCTTAACGATGTTGAAGCATGTGTAAAGGACATTAAACACTGGATGGTGACTAACTCCCTCCTACTTAATTCTGAGAAGGCAGGGGTTCTTCTACAAGGACCACAGACAGCTAAAAGTAAGCTTTCTTATTATATAGTATTATTATTAGCAGTAGTAATATTGCTAAGATAAGAAATATTATGTCATTACATGATGCAGAAAAGACTAGATGATACTTTTCCAACCTCTAGAATGGACTACTGTAATGCCTTGCTGTCTGGATGTTACAGAATGCAGCAGCCACACTTACTAGAACCACAAAGTTTGATCATGTCAGTCCTATGTTAACCAAACTGCATTGGCCACCACACTTGCATCANAGCTTCTTTATTAGTACCTAGAATAATGAAGACTAAAACAGGGGGCAGAGCTTTTTCCTGCAAAGCTCCCCAGCTATGGAACAGCCTCCGATTAGTGTTCAGGCTTTTTTAAGTCTAGGTTGAAAACCTATTTGTTTAGTCAAGCTTTCTGTTAATAGATTTTCTCTATGGTAAAGGTGCAGATTTAGTGGGTTCATGGGCATAGACAGCTATGGTACGCTTGGATGTTAGGATCTTGGCCCCCAATGCTTAGGTTTGGAAACGGTTGAGTGGCAGGACACTTTAAGTCCCAGGGTTCCCTCAGGGTTACTTTTTGCCCATCCCTTTTAGCTATACTGTCATAGTCATAGAGGAATACTCCATATTCCTGCTGGAGTCTCTGCTTACACTCTGATCATAATGTATACCATTTTAAACCACCATAATACAAAAGCACATAATAATATATTCTCTCTCTCTTTTTCTCTGTTGAGTTAAACATGTTACATCTGTTGTCTGATGGGGTGCTCCTGCCAGATCCTGACTCCTTCTCCCCTCTGGACCTGCCCGGTAAATCCTGATGCTCTACTTCTGCTTAGAGGTTCATGCACTTGTGAATCACTTGCTGCTGCTGTGGATGGCCCCAAATGGATACATTAAAAGTTACTCTGGAAGGTCCCATGTGGATACCCTAATGATTGCACTTGCAAAAACACTCACTTGTTCTTTAGTGGATACCTTCACTTGGACACTGTAGACTCGTACCTAAAAACAGCCATTGTACTCATAAAAGACAAACTAAATACTGTTTGAGTTTATAGTATACAACTGTGGAAAATTTGGGTCTGGTTCCTCTCAAGGTTTCTTCCTTATGTCGTCACTGGCTTGCTCATTAGGGAACTAAAGCTACATTTACATTCAGATTTTCGTAAAGCTGCTTTGTGACAAAGTCTGTTGTTGTAAGCAGCATATAAATAAAATTGAACTAAATAGTTAAATAGTTAGCTTCTTATTTTGTTTCTAGAGAATTTTACTTTAGATAGACATTCCTAGCAGTAGCTCTAGCTATTTGTCAAATAGTAGTAATAACTGCCATTTCTATAACTTACACAGGCACACATTTTAGGCAGTAAAAATAATACATATAATATGCCTTTAAGCAAATCCATCCATACATATATCCATATACATTCATGTATTTTGGCTTTTATATGTAGACTATATTCTTTACAGGTTATTAAAACACCTTGGACACTGCAACCTTGATGTGTCAAAAGAATTTAACAATATAATTCATTAACTCCAATTAAAACAACATTTACAACAAATTATCGTCAAACAACAACAGCAATTAATCACATGGGCTCTGCAATTAAAAACAATCAAACCTCTGTCACACACAGACAGACATCCTCAGCTGGATTTTTACATCAGTGCACACCTCTTACAACTGAAACTAATTCTAACATTCACATGTGCATGCATACAAATTTCATGTTTTTATTAATGCAAGCATGTGGAATGGTTTGGGCAATCTACAACTGCTCACCATCAGCGGACTTCTTTTAGTACAGTATAGATACTGCCACTATAGTATAGTACTTCCTTTACTGATTTTCTTCATTGCATGAGATTGTCTTCTGTGTGTGTAAAGAAGCTGTAACATGTGTATGTGTGTGTGTGTGTGCAAGTTTCAGGGGTTCTTAAGGCGAACCATCCCTGGGTTAATAAAGGAAAAGTTCTTGAACATAGTCTGGTCCACGCTGTTGATGAGGGTCCGATCAGCACATGACAGCCGAGGCTTCTCGTTAATGAACTCCTTATCAAAGTTACTGCAGTCGCTTGGTGATTTCTACAAATAGAAGATATAATTAATAGGGATCATTTTAATGGAGACACATACAACAAATGCATTAGAATTTGTTCTCTCCATTGTTGTTCATGTTCTATTTGCAGGACAGAGTAAACAGTTTACGTTGGACTGTTTTAACTTGTCCCCATAGTGACAGTGTGGCTGCACCTTCCAGAAAAAATATAGGCAACACTTGGTTCTACTTAATTGACTAGTATAACTACTGTTCAGCTGTAAATAAACAACAACAGCTAAAAGGGAAATGGCATCCAGTTTTCTGTGTAATTTTGGCCACTTCCCACAATGAGGCATAAATTATGTTTTTGTTTACTCAGAATCAGAATCACTTCATTGCCTGTGAACTGTGCTTAGAGGAATTGCCTTTGGTTAGGTACCAGTGTGTAATATAGTAAGGCAGTACATATAGACATACACTGCAGCCACAGTACAACAAACAATAAACAGAAGAGCAATGATAGAAAGTGCAGCAAGTAATAAATGATGCAACAGACAGTGTAATAATCCTACAATTTGACAGGGGGCAAGACATTAGACAATGAAGTATGACGTTCATTCATACAAACTGCAATGTATAAAAAACAAACTGTAAAGGTAGTGGGTGAAAGATGTTATGGGCTTGAGTGGTTGAATATCTGCATAGTCTCCATAAAGAAGCTATGCTGGTGGTGTGTGATTTGGGAGGTGATGGACCTGTAACGCCTCTGTGATGGCAGTTTGACAAGAGAGGGTTTCCTGAATGTTTGGGGTCAGCAGTTTTCGCAGCTCCTCTTTTTGCCCTGATGGTGTATGGGTTCCGGGTTCTTTTTTTTTTTTTTCTTTTCTTTTTTTTTTTATAGCTGATGATCTTGCTTAGCTAGATGAGCTTGCTGTAGAGTAGCTCAGTAGCCACAGAGTTAAAGGCAGAGCTAAAGTCAATCAAACAGAGCCTTGCATAGGTATTAGGGGATGTCCAGGTGCTTCTGGATGTGTTGAAGATACAGGTTTACTATATCCTTGACAGTAGTTTTCCCTGTAGGCTAACTCTAGATAGTTGAGGAGTGAGTCTGTAATTGACTTCTGTTGGGAAAGTACTGGGTGCTCAAAAGTCTTCATGATGACTGATGCCTGTGCAGTTGATCTATAAAACTTCAATCCTGTTATCTTGCCTTTGTTATCTTGGATTGGAGTGATATTGGCAAGTTTGAAGCAGTCCGGGATCATGCATAATTGCAAGGGGGTGTTACTTAATCCAGGTGAATACAGGGACTAGCTGATCTGCACAGTGTCATAGGGTGGCAGGGGAGACACAGTTAGGACCGGCTACTTTCCTGATATTCTGCTTACTGAAGAGCCTGAAACAACATCCTCCTGTTTCACTGACAGTGATAGTTGGGTAGTAGGAGAATGGAGGGCAGTAGATGTGATGGGAACAACTAAATTTGGAGGGGAGAAGGGGGGTGTTGGGTAGATATCAGTGGGGGAAGCACTGTGAACTGTGGCCATGTCTTTTAGTGGGAGAGTTACCAAAAAAACATTAATGTTAATAGAAAATTAACATGATAGTTTTAGACACATATTGTTTATTTTGCAAATAACTAAGATGAAGATATCCTGGATATTTTAAACTTCATAAAATACCCCAACTTCTGAACAGAACGATATAAATAGCTTAGCGTTTTAATCTTACCACAGTGGGTCTGAATGGTGGCTCCACTTGCCGCTTTTCCAACGCATTCCAGTCAGTGTCTCTGAAGAAAGGATGTTGGCGAATATTTCCCTTCACACCCAGCCTCCTCTCCGGTTCCCGCACAAAGAGCTATAACCAAACCCATAAAAAACATTAGAATAAAAACATTATCTCACTCATAGCAGAAATAAGGCCGCTTTAGTTAAGTGATTATTATATTATAAAGAGGCCTTTCACACATTGTTGTTTCTGTTTTAAAATGTTGATGTACAAACAAGTAAAAAGGCAGTGTTCCTGATGACCCTTTGCTCACATTTCTCTAATAACCTTTTGTACACATGTTCTCAGCCAGCCTCTTAATGGAGATGCCCAGGAGTCTGTGCATAATGTTACAGTGCATAGATTTTTTTGTTGGTTAAAAAAACATGATTATTGAGTCAGGAAAGAAATAAATACTTTATAATATGACATTCCTGAGCCGCTATGAATCACCCTGACAATCCTGTCATACTGAGAGAGTGAAGAGTCTGATATTATAATATAGGAAGAAAACAGCATTATGCAATATGCTGTTTTAGCTAGTTGGCTAGTTTGTGTAATAATATAATTATTAATAAGATAGGAAAAACCTGCTTTTCACATGCAATTCTACTGTTTCTATGAATATTAATTAACCAATTACCAGTACCTTTCATATAATGATTTCTTAAGCATCTAAAATATAATTTCAAATATTGTTTAATAATGGTAGTCTCAACTGAGTAAAATATTTTTCAATACCTTAATGAGAATGTCTCGTGCATCTCTGGTCAGCCAGCGTGGGTAACAAGGGTCATCTGTGCGGATGGATTGGAACAGTTCCTCCTCGTCATGCCCATGGAACGGTGACTGACCAATCAACATCTCATACAGAAGGACTCCAAATGACCACCAGTCCACTGAGGTGCCATATTTCTGCCCAAGCAAAATCTAAAGCAGGACAGTAAACAATTTATATCTGGGATGTTTAATTTTATCTGATGTGGCTGCACATTATCATTCCAGACAAACTGTGGCCACATCTGATTGAACATAAATGACTATTAGGTAAAACTCCTGTTTAGCTGGAATTAAAAACCAGCAGCCCCGCTGGTGTTTTGCAGATAATATTGAAGACATGAGGCATAATTAATAATTTTCATCAGATGGCATGTCCAAGCACAACATTAATACTCACTTTAGAAATGTACTGATCATTGGTCATCTTTTTAAATTTGATTACAATCCAATTGTCACATTTATTATAAAACACACTGTATGGCCAAAAATATGTGGACAACTGACCAGTCACATCTATAAGTTCTGCCACACCAAGCTTGGCAAACCAAATCTTTGTGGAGCTCACACTGTGCACAGGGGCACTGTCATGCTGGAACATGTTTAAGCAAGGCAACTTAGTTCCAGTGAAAGGAAATCTTAATGGTATAGCAACAAAGACATTCTAGACAATTCCGTGCTTCCAACAGTTTGGGGAAGGCCCATATGGCTGTGATGGCCAGGTGTCCACAAACTGGTCAGGTGGCCATTTAGTATATGTGTTCATGTTCTAATCTAAAGCATTAACAATATAAGCGCTATTGATGCCAAGTGATGAGTGTTTCACCTCAGGGGCAATGTAATCTGGAGTTCCACAGAAGGTGGATGTTCGAGCCTCTCCCAGCATGTTCTCCTTACACATCCCGAAGTCTGCAATCTTAATGTGACCATCGATGTCTAGCAGAATATTATCCAACTTCAGATCTCTGCAGAAGAATAACACAATACTCATTTCTCGTACATAGATCAAAATCATTTAGTTATATGACCATGTTTATTGTGATTACCTGTACACAATGCCTTTTAAATGTAGAAACTGCAGACCACAGATGATTTCAGCGGCGTAGAATCTATCACAGTGGCAAGAGAGAATAAAGAAGAGATGAACAATAGTTAGGGATGATTTTTTTCCCCAAGTGTCTCTATGAGTATATAGGATCAGCATGAGTGTCTCACATGGAGCGAGGGAGATCAAATCTGTGGCAAGCCTGGATGTGGAACATTAAATCTCCTCCATTTAGATACTCCATTACAAAGAACAGATTCTCCTATATGGAATATCGCCAAAAACAAAATATATAAACACACACAGAAATATCTATATTTTAATCTTAAAAACAAGTGTTTGTACTATATGTCTGTGTGCAGTTTTTAACCTTGGTCTGAAAGGTGCAGTAAAGGTGTGTGAGGAAGGGATGTTCCCAGGCAAGAGATAGAACTCTCCTCTCGACCATAGTGCACTCCACATCATCGTCCATCAGAACCACGTCTTTCTTTAGAGCCTTCACTGCAAAGAACTTCCCTGTGGTTTTCAGCTCGGCAAGAAACACCTATAAAAACATGCACACCCACACACAGGAAATCTACATTTGATTGTAGATGCAACGTTAAGCTGCTTTACTAAACATCAAAGAAACATGATCAAGAATTTTAAGTCTTAAACGTGTAATAAAATCTTTGTGTCCATGTACCTACCTTGCCAAAGCTGCCCTTTCCCAGCATCTTATGCAGGGTAAAGTCATCTAGGGAGAATTTGTGGTGCTCTTTGTGTGGGACAGCATACAGTGGCTCCGAGTCTTCACTGAGATGGTCGCCCTCTAAGGGTGAATCCCAGGCTACACCCTGCTGCTCTGAACGTGGCACAAAAATAGAGATTCTCATAGAGTAATAGAGTACTCATGCTACACTACACCCAAAAATAAATGGCACAAAGTGTATGATAGTCTCAGAATGGTTTTTGTTTTTATTTTTTGTGGTGCTTGACTTGTCATTATTTATTTAAAAAAAACAACAACACTGTCGCCACAGCGGATCACTGGTATGTCATATTTGTAACAGTTTTTGTGCCCGATGCCCAGGCATGGGATTGGCACTGAGAGGGCACTGTTACACACAACCCCAGTGGCTGGGGTTGGATCCCTGACCATGAATCAAACCCAGGCCGCAGTGGTGAGAGCACTGTGGCCTAACCACTAGTCCTCCAGAGACCCACAATTAGCTATATGAAGTAACTTGCATTTTATAGAATTTTTTTTGCAAATAATATATTTATAACTAATAAAGCAAATGGTAAAGAAAATGTAGAATTTTTCCTCTAGAATTTTGTTTCATTTAGTGTTTTAGAATGCTATAATATTTTAAACAGGAAGGTTTTTGTCTAGCTTGTATTGCCAAAGCTTATTTTGTGCACAGAATGTGTTCAAGCCAACACACAAGGACAGGCTTAGTGCACAAATAAATTAATATTGTATGTAGGGCTGTCCATCAGGAAGGTAAGATTTACAAATAATCTACTTTCTGGATGAAAGCAAGTTGAAAATTAATGTTTATTTAACATTAAAACACTAAATAGCTAAGGCTAGGCAAAAATGATTTGAAAATCTTAACATTCAATGTACTCTTACTCGTTGCTACTTTTGGTGTTCGTAGTCATCAGTGATTTTAGAATGAGGGAGATCATGCATGTTGATATTATAATTATATGTTAAAATTTTGTGATGGTAGTTAACCTGTAAGCCTAAAAGTTTCACTAAACTATATTTTTTTCTTAGAATAGAAGAAAAGTACAATAGTACTGGAGGACTGGGCATTCAGAACAGGGACAAGCTGTTATGCAGTATTATAAGGCTACTACACAATCTAAAAAAAATGAGGTGGTAGCAGGACAACAAAGAGCTCCTAAATTCCCAGGAGATTTGTAATTCAGCATGAATAGTAGAACATACAGAAGCTGGATAGACAGATGAAAAAACACTTCTGTTTGTTGTTCAGGAGTGGAATTACATGGAAGCTTGTTTTTTCTTTTCTGCTGGACATCTAGATCTCAGTTTTGAACCTCGTGGATAACACTTTTCTGCAATCAGTAACCTATCTCTTCTTTCTTGAATTCCTGATCTTCATCAGTAACTGCGCTGTCTCGTCTACTACAAACTAGATTTGCACTGCATTGCATTACAAGATTACAAAACAGATGTAGGTTATGGTATTCTCAAGCAGAATTAAAGTTGTGTAATAGTATGTGTCTGTGACTTTAACTCATTACTTGAAGGGAGAGTTTCTCTACAGTGAGGCTTGCAATATAACGTTTTAATCAAGAAACCACAGATTAAAATAATGCCTACTGCCTAATAAACTTAGATATAAATTTTTGTGTTTCCTGTTTTTATTTCTAGTTTCTGTATTGTTCCTGTCTCTGCCCGACACAGGCACATTGATTATTATATTGATCATTATTGGTTATCTTGTTCTTGGTACTGAAATAGCTGACTTCATCCTTTATTGATTGTACCACTGGCAATAGGTTTCCTGCCATGTGTGTGTTACCTTTGCGTGGTAGTGGTGGTGCTGGAGTAGGGGACAGGGTATGGATTGGTAGAGTTGGCACACAGCCCGAGGGCTCTCTGACCAATCCAGCCTGTCCTACACCTACCGGTCCCTCACGTCCGATTATATCATTATCTCTGGAGCTCCGGGCCTGTGACATAAACACACACAATGCCAAATGTTTACTCATTTATATTCTAGGTGTATTATTGAGGCTGTGTAAAAGATTGTACTGGATCTATGATCATTAACATAATGTTCAACCTGCTGCGTGCTCTCGATCATAGCCAGAGCCTCGGCCATGAGCTTCTGGTTGACGCCACAGAGATTTGCTACTTTCTTTTGACATTTGTGATGAACATTCATGCCACATTCTGCACAGAAAATATACACATAATCACACAAACTATATATACTTTCAATTAAAATGTTTCTTTTACTCTTTATGTATTTTCTCTCTTCCTTTTCTTTCTTGCCTGTATTTTTTCTCTTTTTCTTCTCTCAAGCATTTATAGAGGCTTTAACAGTCCAAAAATGTAAGTTTATATAGTGCAAACATATTCAGTGTTGTCCTCCAAAGAGTAATGTATGTGGAATGACAGACCAACAGTACTTTAAGCGACAGAATGCTACAATGAAACAATATACATTCTGCTTATAAATACAACTAATAATTTAGCTGAAGCTAAGCTTTACTGGTTGTGCAGTTGTGCAGGATAAACTCTACAACTGTATTGCTATAAAATATAAATAGATTCTAAATACAGAAAACAACAAGATAGTTCATGTGGAAAAATAGTTTACTGGGTTCTGGTGTCCCCTTACTTCAGTCTGACCCTAGGTGGTCACATGACTTCTGACATTGTATTGTAGTGTCATGTGATCTCTCACCTTCACATTTGAGGCCCTGACGTGCCAAACCCCAAAGCAGTGTGCCACAATGTTCACAGAAGGTCGGGCTCTTATAGTTATACACCTTAAACCGGTGAGGCATGTCAATCTTAAATCGCTCTTTATGGATCTGAAGCAGACACACAGATTTAGTACTGAGATTCACTCTAAATTACACATGTAGAGAAAGGTTAGAGTTGGTAATCAAAAGCTATGCTTTGTAAGTGCATGTACATTTTTATCCACATATAACTATACTGTACATACATACTGTGTACTGTGTACTTATACCACAGCACTGCTGAATTTCTAATAACAGCATGGCTCTGACAATACTTCCAGCTATAATTTAAATGGTTTATAATAACGTGCTTGTTCCAATATATTATCATTCCATAGTAACAGCTCATTCACGGGGATTTGTATGGCAGATGCACTGCATAATCAAAGACTAATAAAAACTGATTTAAAAAACATGTTATTTAACCAGACAAAAAGGGTATTCATTGATATGAAGAAGCTAAGAAACATTTATTTAACATTTATGTATGCAGTCTCAGTTTCAGTGATTTGTGATGTGATGTGAACACACTCTTTTCCTTCCTCTAAAAAAACACAGTTAGCTGCAAACAGATGATACTACAACGGGAACAGCAGATGACAATACTTCTTGTGTACAGAATGTGAAACAAAATTAATCAACAGAGCACAGAGAGTGTTTTGCTGTCCATGTAACAATAAGGTAGCTCTGGATGTGTCTGACTCATGACAGAAGTCTTACATAAGCAGAATTGAATGCATGCAGGAGTTACCATTGTTTCTTTGCTGTTAATGGCCGAGCCTGTACATTTGGCAATCACTTTGTCAATGCACTTCTTATGGATGGCAGCGTTGCATTCTAAAGGACATATAGAAAAAAGGGAGAGATAGAAAGAATAAGAGTATTGAAAATCTTTATGAAAGCCCAGTAAGGGACTGTAAATACGGAAAATTCTGTATACTCACGTCGGCACTGATATCCCTGTTTATTCAGCCCCCTGCAAGACAGAAGGAGAGAGAGAGAGAGAGAGAGAGAGAGAGAGAGAGAGAGAGAGAGAGAGAGAGAAGGTTATTACTGCTAATAAACATTTTTCTGGCCTTGACTTCATTTAAGGCAAGGAGTTTCCTTTCAGTACTCGCTCACTAAATTTCTGCAGATCATCAGATTATTATAAATATATGTTACTATTGTATATAATCAGATAAGTTTATTAACTCAGTGAAAACCCCTAGTGTGTGCAAAGATCTTCCAAGTGCTGGGTTTAAAAGGAGAATTTTAATAAAGTGGTGCCAGTTACTGCTTTAACCAATTCTTAACATTTAAGTTCATTTTTCTTCATTACAATGCTCTGTCTCCTTGCATTTCACTCAACATATCTAACCAAAAACAAACAAACAAACAAACAAACAAGGCGTGACAGCGGGAATCAAGTTGCTCTATGTGTTTCTCTTTAACTCCAAGCTTAATCTGTTCTGATTGAGGTGCATACACACATTTTATTTTATTTAATTGAGTTGTCCTTCATATTATTAGGCTGTACATTGCTTCTGTATGCTCCACTGTAAATGGATTATTTATGACTGATTATTTATTTAACAATAAAAAAGTATATGGTGAAGCTTTCTCTAAGCTTTCTGTGCTACAGAATACCAAGACTTGTGTGCTTCCAACTTTGTGGCAACAGTTTGGGGCCATACCAGACAAACTCCTTGCAGACAGAGCAGAAGGTGGGTTGGGGGAAAAAAGTGGCCGTGAACTCATGACACTTCACTAGATGCACTTTGGCCTGTTTGATCGCACCACGTCGTTGATGAAGCGCAAACACACCCTCTGTCTCTCGCTCAGGGTCTCCATCTACATCTCCCTCACCATGGCCTGCATCTAAATACAAAAACATACATACACACATGCAGTGAGAGTATGCAATATATAGACAACAATATAGAAGATAACTAAAGTGGATGATCACAGAATCCTTTCCTTGGTGAAGAAAAAACCCTTCAAAACATCAACAGAAGTCAAGAATTCTCTGGAGAAGGTAGGCATATCATTGTCAAAATCTACAATCAAGAGACGCCTTCATGAATGTAAATACAGAGAGTTTACAACA
>CM074962.1:10584917-10600153 GCA_037577455.1 Pangasius macronema
AAACCAATAGAGCATGGTTTTCACTTACTGAAGACAAGACTGAAGGCAGAAAGACCTGCAAACAAGCAGCAACTGAACATGGCTGCAGTGAAGGCTTGGCAAAGCATCTCCAGGGAGGAAACATATGGTATATATGTATGGTAATTAAGTATTTTTTCAGAGTATTGTGACCCATCCTCTATGTATATGGGCAAGTGTGTGTATGTAATTGTGTGTGCAAGACAGACTCACCCTTTTTTTCCAAGAAATAGCGTGCTTCCATCAGCAGACGACCCTGTGGCTTTAGTTCCACCTTTAGTAACACAAGAACAGTGTGTTATATTTCAAGTCATTGTAACATACATGTTTACAAGGACTTAAAATATAATTATGAACATGAATATGCTTTTCAGGTTTCATGAGAACCCATCAAACCATTCATGAGGTACAGTTAAGTCAGCCACTGATTGGCATATAGCAGCCATATTATTTACAAAAATGTAGTACAATTTTAGACAAATATTAATGATACCTCTCTTGTGCAAAAGGCGTAGAATCAGTTTGCAAAAGTAGTTTTTCTTATTATGCAAATTATTTCCAATAGCTGAATTTGAAAGGGGATGTAATTATGTTTTTCACAAAGCAGCATGAAAAACGTTTCTTCATAAAAACTATTCACATAATTGCTGAGAAGAAATTTGCAGTAAAACATTCCTTTACAGTTAAATATGTGGTACAAAATACAGAGTAATTATTTTGGGTAAAATGATGGCAAATACCAAGACAGTTTAACAAAATTTCCGTGAAATGCCTGACAAGTATTCAGTATTAAGAAGAAAAGCACATAATACAATATCAAGGTAGTATGTAGAATAATATTTACACAAAATGTAATCAAAATACCACGTGTTCTCAATTGAAAAACTGTATATTTTATCTGTTTTTAAGTAAATGTCTGTTCTGAGGACTGGCAAAAAGGGCAAAAATATTCTTTGTTGCTCATCATGATGAGATAATTGTAAGTCGCTCTGGATAAGGGCGTCTGCCAAATGCCGTAAATGTAAATGTAAATGATGACAAATTTGACCTTGTGATAGCATTTCAGTCTTCTTAAGTGTGCAAATACATGCACAGACACAGACATGCGGACACTCACCCAGATCTCAAGCTTGCCATTCTCCTTTTTGCAACGGGAAGCGAGTGTGTCCAGCTGCACCGTGGCCTCTGTCTTCAACTCAGCAGTTTTGTCTTTCACCACTACGTGCATCACTCTCCCTTTGTGAACATGGGCATCGAATGTGCTGCTCCATGGAGGGTACATGGTGGGCCGTTTCTGCTTATACACCTGGCCCTTTTCTGAAGAAAACACATACACACAGCAAATCAGCACAGCTCTGCCATAGTGTTTTGATTATAATAGTACTCTGTATTACAGTTGTTATCGTTTGAAGGCCAGTCTTTGGCTTTGCAAGAAGAAGATAATAAATTAAATTAATGATCCCCCTGAGCATGTCTAGTATTTATTGTTTGTACATTCAGATGTACATCTTACATGAAATTCTTAGAACTAATCATCATAATTATACCAACCTTTATAAAATTACACAACTGCAAAATAATATAATAATACGCACACCAGAATATGAAGATGGTTTAGTAAACACTGATCAGAATCAGAATCGCACACATATCAATTGTCTGTCACAAAGTAAAATTGAAACACAGTATGTTAAACAATAACTCTCATCAAAATGTGGGAAAATAATACTTTTAACAGTCACTTAGTTCATGATTTCCCCACAAATGGGGAAGTAGAGATTACCTTCTTAATAGGTTATTTTGGACTATTCTCTTTGGCAATGCTGCACCACCTGATATATTTGTACCTGCACAACACAAACTTCTATGCTGTTGCCACTGCTGTTGCAACTAGTAACTAATATCTGGTCTGTGCTGCTTCTATTGGTCCCATATCATTGATTAATCGTTTAACAAATTGTGCATAAACAGACCAAAATACAAACAAATGATCCAATAATTGTACAGGCTGTACAAAATGCACCTATATGATAGGTATCTGATATAATGTCAGTAGGTTTAGCTTCTAGATCAATAGCTGTTCCTTGTAATGAGGATAAAGTCTTTACAGCACTTTGGTATGTGGTATGAATTTTCACTTTGCACTGACAGGAAATACATACAACATACAGAATAATAAATGTGACTCTGTCAGTCCAAGTAGAATGTAGAAGGTGGAAATGTGGTTTAGCGTGGGCATGAACTGAGAGGGAGGCGTATGGGTATGAGCTAGAGGAGTAATGAGTTATATATATATATATATATGTGTGTGTGTGTGTGTGTGTGTGTGTGTGTGTGTGTGTGTGTGTGTGTGTGAAGCATATTTATGTGATCCCTCTCACTCTTCCTCTTTCTGGGTTCTTCAGTTTCCTCCCACCTTCCAACAACATGGCAATAGGTGGATTGGCTATGCTAAATTGCACCTATGTGTGTGTTTCCATGGTGCCCTGTGATAGACTGGCATCCCATCCAAGGTGTTTCCCCAACTGACAGCCAGTGTTCCTGGGACTGGCTGATTCACTGCAATCTCGACCAGGATAAAGCAGTTACTTAAGATGAATGAGATGGAGTGAAGAACAAATTTAGATTTGGGCCACATGTGCCGTCAAGGTATGTTCATGCACAACAGGCTCCAGAGTTCATACAAAATCATGAAAAACAACATCCAGTGAGCAGCAACAAAAAACATCCAGTGAGCAGCATTTCTGTGGGCAGAAACACCTAGTTGTTGAGAGAGATCATAGGAGAATGGCCAGACTGGTTTGAGCTGGCAGGATGGCTACAGTAACTGAAATAACCACTCTTTACAACCATGGTGAGAAGAAAAGCATTTCAGAATTCACAAAACATATCTTGAGGTGAATGGGCTACAATGGCAGAAGACCACAACAGGTTCCACTTCTGTTAGCCAAGAACAGAAATCTGAGGCTACAAAGGGCACAGGCTCACCAAATCTGGACAGCCGAAGACTGTTAATGCCACCTGATCTGATGAATCTCAAATTCTACCGTAACATGTAAATGGTAGGGTCAGAATTTGGAGTCAACGGCATGATTCCATGGACCTGGCTTGAGTTAACAACACAGGCTGGTGGTGTAATGGTGTGGGGAATGTTTACTTGGTGTACATTGGGCCTGTTAATAGCAGTCAAGCATCGTTTGAATGCCACAACCTCTCTGGGTATTGTTGCTGACCACCATCTTATGATATCTTATGGCTACTTCCAGCATATAATGTGCCATGACACAAAGCACATGTCACCTCAAACTAGTACCATGAGCATGACAATGACTTCAGTGTACTTCAGTGGCCTCCCCAGTCACCAATCCAATGGAGCACTTTTGGGATATGTTAGAACAGGAGATTTGCAGCATGAATGTGTAGCTGACAAATCCACAGCAATTATTTAATACAATCATGCCAAGATGGAACAGAATCTCAAATAAATGCTTCCAACCCCTTATGGTATCCTTGCCATGGTATGGAATTTTTTTTAAAAACTATACCCGGCCCTAGTTGTAGGGTTTTACATAGACACAGCTCTTTACAGAGTTACCTCAGAAGACAACAAAAAATTCAAAATGTTTTCTTCTCAATTTTCACACACACTTTCATTCTTTCTCACATACAATACATGTTATACAAACACATGATATAAAATGTCTCTCCTAGCTTGATATCCCCACATAAGTTTAACATTTTTCTGTCCATCTTATTTTATTGGTTTCTGCCACGTGGCTTGTCACAAGATCAAAACAAATGCCAACTTGCTCAGCATGACCTACTCTGATTTACAGGAGAATTTCCCCAACTTAGGAATCCCTCTGCGTCTCACTAATATGGAATATTTCCTCACCTCCTCAATCTGCTTGTTTAGCCGTGTTTTTTTTTTTTTTTTTTTATTTTTTATGGCATATTGCACTTAGTATGAGTATTTCTAGTGAGTTCGTTTTCATGCTACAGACTTATCTACAGTTTTATCTACAACTTTACATAGTTGTGTGCATACTTACTATATATATATATACATTCTATTTATTCCCAAAACTCCAACACACACGAAGCTATGGGGAAGAAATATTCTTCCTTGCACATGTCAGCCTTCACATTTGTCAGCATAATTATAAATTTGCCAAAAGTTAAGTCAAGGGAAATTACAATTATAAGACCATTATGAAAAGCATTCATAATTTAAAATTTAAAATTTTAAATTTTAAAATTTAAAGGTAGACCCTGTTGAATATCTCGTAGCACTTACAGCTTGGAATAACATTGAAAAATAACCAGTAAAGGAGTTCTAATCTGTATTTCTTATTTATTTTCACTTCCATTTTTTTAAAATTGCTTTTGAAATTTGAAACGGAACTTTTGAAACATACATTTTCCCCCAAAATGGTCATTTGCCAATTCCCACCCACTAGCTCACCACATCACATGACAGCTTTGTATCAGTGAGGAAGCCTAACCTATGCCTCCTCAGAGGGATGTGAAGCCAGCTACTGCATCTTTTCAAACAGCTGCTCTTGCTGCATAACAGGACAGCTAGACACACTCTGAGGAAAAGTGGTATCTGCCCTTTTCCACATACATGAGCTCACAGACACCCATGATTGGTTAGTGTCACACTCATGGATAGGGGAGAGAGTAATCACTGCTAAAATCCAATATCTTTGGAAAGGGAGTATATACATTTAAGTAGAAAAAACCAACAGAAAACCAACAGGGTGCTTTGGCTGGCTCAGGCTTGTGCTACTGTTTTGCAGGTGGATTACAGAACTGAAAAAATGATCTGCTCTTGTGGGTTTTGTATACTATGAAACAGAAACAAGCTTAACACAGGTCCTGTCAGTTGGTAAGGACAGCAAACCCTCTATATGTGCTGCAAAAAACAAGTATGAACACTGCCAATCATTTACTCTGTTTATCCTACTCTCATTATCCTGGTTTTCTATTATTAATTTTATTTTCTATTATTATTTTCTAGGCTTATTATTATAAATCTAATAAGCTTATTAAGTTTACTGGCAGCGGTAGATACAGTAGACTGCAAAAATATTGTTGGTTAGGTTATACTCTTATTTTTTTTTTAGATTTTTAAATCATTTACCCATCTCTGTGTGTACTTATTACCTTTTATCACAAACATATGAATGCAATGTGCATTGTACTGTATATATAGATATAGACAAATTAAAGGAAAAAAACAAAAAAACAAAAAAATGTGTCACTAGTTGCCAAAACAGCTTCACTGCACCTTGGCATAAATTCTGTACTGTACTGGACAGATGAACACCATTCTTTCCAAAGATATTCCCTCAACTGGTGTTTTGAGGATGGATTTTGACACATAGGTGTTCAATTGGGTTGAGATCCGGTGTCTGGGTAAACTCTAGAGACTTTTGTGCATGAAAAAAGTTATGATAAAGAGAGCAGTTTCTGAAATACTCAAGCCAGCCTGTCTCACACTGACAACCAAGCTATGGTCAAAATCACTTAGATCACATTCATGAGCAGGTGTTCAGGTGTTCCTATTAAAGTGGGCAGTGAGTATATTATTGTAATACTGATCAAACCACTCGGTCAGCCCACGTGCTCTGTGGATGCCTTCACAGTATAACAGACCCACTGGTTTTTATTTAATTTGTCACCAGGAAGTATCCACAGGTTCCTTACGGAACTCAGTCCATACTTCCGCGTTTTATGTTCAAAACTCAAACACTCAGACACACACACACACACACACACACACACACACACACACACACACACACGCACACACACACACTTGACATAATAATTAATGCAACTATGTTTACAAGTAATGCTCTGTATATACCTAAATCTAACCTAACCTTAACCTCAGTAACCAAAAGAAAATATTTTCGAATGGAATCTGTAAAATCACAGTATTTTTTTGTGAAGACCAAATCCTTTATGTCTCAAAGGGCTGCATATGTGTACACACACAAACACACACACAGTCATACCTGTCTCTACAGCCTCCTTCATGTAGACAGCACAATACGGGTTGAGCACCTCTTCATGGTACGCAAGTCCCGGGTCCATCTCAAAGCTGGAGAAGCCGATCCTCAGAAACGGAGACATGATCTCACACACTCAGCTTCTCTGTATAGCGTTAAACTTCAGCACCAGTGAATTATGTCAAATTCCCTCAGCAGGGCTGATCAGAGCAGTACCCTTCAGACAATCTTGACAATGCCAGTAAAGTCCATTCCTGAATTTATGTAACACGGAAAGATTCCAGCAGAAGATGAAGTTTTTTTTTTAAAACAACTTCTTAATACAGTAGCACCCACAAGAGTGTGTGTGGGAGCATCTGTGCACGTGTGTATTTCTGAGCTCAGAGAACTGGCTTGGCACAGCGACCCCTCCAAGAGTAACTCTTCTGCTGGACTGGGAGTGTGTGTGGGTGTGTGTATGTGTGTAAAGGTTTAGGAAATGTCAGCTTCTGATCCGCCTCTGTGCCCTTCTGTTTTGGGTAGAGTTGTGTAGAGAAAAAGTTGGTGTGAGCACAGGTTCCTCACAGTTCCCCAGATCGTGATCAACCTTTCTTTATCTGCAGAGAAGCCTGAAAAATGGGAAAACAGATTCAGTGCTGCAGTGCACTTCATTATTTTTCACCAGTGTAGCTCATTGCACAAAAGAGCATTCTAACTAAATCAGTATCAGATCCTTTTTGTTAAAAAGTTTGTTACAAGATGTGTGTTCATTGCATGCATTATTTTATATTGAAAAAAAAAATTAAACAAGAAGCAAATGGTTTGTGAAGAGGATATTTATATAGATTTCAATTTCATATGCTCAAATCTTGATTTGCCTCAGTTTTATATAAAGTGATCGGTTACACTGTATATGGATAAACTGCTANTGTATCAATAGAGACTACATACATTTGAAATTATGATAGGAATATCTACATACTATATGATCTACTAAATATCAAGAGCTAGGAAGAGTTCTAGCCAAATAAAGCGAAAGCAAAAGGGACAAGATAATAGTCTGGAGATCACTACACTTTAACTACCAGTAACTGGACTTTCAAAATAAAGTGAAAATAAAAAGATACAAGTTGAGAGTCTATAGAATGTGTATAGATCTATTAAGCATCAAAAATCATCAACTGTTAACACATTATTTAGAAGTATAGTTCATAAGCTGGTTGATGACTATCATCTTACAGGTTGTTGATGGTGAACAGATGGTTGAAACAGATGGTACAAAATAAGTGTTACCAATTGTTCTTGAATAAATGTTTAGGTATATATGTTTTTTTAAAAAAAAATCAAACTGCTAACATAATGTACACCTTATCTCAATGAAATAGGAGCCTGAAGTATTACAGTTTGATACAATCTGGAATTTGTATCAAACTAAGAACTTTCATTATAATCAGATATAATATTTTATTCAATAATTATTGAATAAGACATTCGTTAAGCGTGTAACGATCAAAACTTGAAATGACAACAAATACATATTGAACAAAGGGTCAGTGAGCAGTGCCTTCAGTCACAGCCACTGACTTTAAAATGGAGTGAACTGAACTCAGAGTTATCTTCATTGCCTTTGAGATGGTCTTGTATCCATAGACACCATTTTTAAATGCTCATAGTACATTTTGAATTGTTCTCCGGATGGAGACTATAACACTGATAAACCTCACAAAGAGATGGCTATTTATGCTTGTGAAGTAACTTAAAACAGATGATCCAAAATTTTATTACACATGAGTTGGCATATTGAGTGAGTTGGCAAGATATTGTGTTGCACAACAAGTCTAGTCTTACAGTAGCATGTTTTTACATCTTATTAATTGTTCAAAGGTTTATTTATTAATTTTTTTATTTGACATAGTGCACATTGTTTTATAGAACAGCTGAACAGCTGGGGAAAACCTTTTTTAATACTATATTTGAGATATGAGACAATATATTTGTCTCACTGTAATTCAGGGGCTACACACCCAAAACTACATAAAGTACAGATAATATGACAATTTTGCAAAATTACAGTTAACATAAAACCAACAGACCAGTATATTTCACAACACAATCCACAGAAATGATGCAGACTGTTACCAAATATAATTATCAACTGAAAAAATGTGTAATTGTGAAAAGTAGCACTTGTTAGTAGACTCCCTGGATTGAATCCCTTGGTGTTATATTGTAGGTTTGAATCCCTTCATAAGGCATTAAAGAATTTAAAGTAGCACTCCTAATCTGCTTAAAGCCTTGGTGTTGTTTATTCTTAATAGTGCAGCAGGAACAGGAATGGTTCCAGACAGAGAGTGAGATGAAGCTTTAAAACTTTTTAAAACTTTCTTCGTCATTTTCACAAAGACATACTTTTAACACACAAAAGGGCAATTCAAGATCACCGAACCTTTTAGTATGACCACTGTCTACTGAGAACAAACCGTGCTCACTTCTCCAAAAAAAAAAAAAAAAAAAAGCAAACCAAGACATAGATTTATAAAATCTATGAAAGCTCATTCAGATTCATGTGACTAGCTTAGAAAGAGACAGTTTGAGAAGAACAAATGAAAAGAACTAATACAATTCAGGAGTTACATAAACCCTAAAATGATGCTAATTAATAATCTGTGCAAAATTTTAAGAGCTTACCTAAAAAGGCTGAGTAGCCCTAAGAAAATTTTTTTTAAAAACCTGCTTGGGTCAAAAGAGTGTGAGAGAGAATACAGGTTAGAAAGTCAGGAGCTAGAGGGAGGGCAAGATACCTATTAATAGATGTGTAATACTAAACTGCCACCAGAAATGACAGTTGACCCCAGTCTAACTTCCATCTAACTTTACTGCACAGCTGTGTATGCATGACTACATGTTATTCTCTGTGCACAGACCAAAACACATACAACAGTGGAAATGTCTGACTTACTTTTATCACCCGAGTGGGCATGATCCAGTTAAGCTTTTATCTAGTGATCTAAGCCACCAAAGTGAAGCCACCCTTTTAACTTTCCATTCCACAGAGCAGAGTATTAGAGCATTAGGAACACAGCCCCACACAGCTTTTCAAATAAAAAGAAATAATCTGGCCAAAAATGAAATGAAGTTTGTTGCAAATGCAGCTAATTAGCCAAGAAACGTTTTGTGTCCAGAGTTAACTTCTTTAGCTAAAACAACTAGCTAAACTTACCTCAACATGCTTTTTCAAATTAGATGCCTTCTAGAGAGGCAAATGAGGTGCCTCATTTTACACCAGTCTTTGCTTACTCCAGCATATTAAAATGTAGGCCAGTGGTACTCATCCTCAAGTTCTACTGTACACTCTGGTGACTTATCCATATTCAGACACACGGATAGCTATAGCACTAACTACATTGTGTGTAGATGACAAATTGGCATTCTTAAGAGTTTATTTTCTACACTGCTGAATTTGACTGGATGCTTTAAACTGAAATGTGCATAAAATGCGAGGGAGCCTGTTCGATTGACATGTAGCATACAGCCACCGGTTGGCTAAGAAGAAGAAACTTTTAAGACTTGTAATGAGTTTGTAATTTCTTTCAATTGTAATGAAGAAAACAAGCATTCTGTTTCAATAACACTCAAATAAAGTATAAATACCCCAAAATACTACTTAAATATAAGGAGTAGTAGTAGTAATGTAGTGAAACTAGCTCCTCCATCAGCTAATGGCAATGTTAGCTCAATGGTTAGACTCCAAACTATTTATAGAGAGGTTATGAGTTCAAATCCTAGTGCTGCCACTGGTGGGTCTTTGAGCAAGACCCTTAACACCCACCTGATAATCTCAATAGTAAGTAGCTTTGAATAAATAGTATCTACAAAAAGAATATGCAATATAGACAAGCCAGATCCAGAGACCTGGCCTGCTGTTCTATTAGCCACAGGACTACCTTGTTCCTCTCCAAATGCCTGTCATATAGCTCCAAGGTGAAAGCAGAGTCAGTGAAAATCACACAGCATACTGTCGCCAATCTCTTAGTAGGCTCCCTAAGTAGTTGGAGGATGTGAAAAGCAGAAATCAGACACGTACACATCATATCTGCTGTGTGGGAGTATTGGAGGATCACATTGTACAGGCACTAGCACCCACACACAAGCATGCGCATACATACATATACACATATGTGGGTAGACTACTTTGTGGCTTCTCCAACTTCTGATTTTTGCTGTGGTGCTCAACTTATTTTACATATTGATGGTTTGGCTTTTAAAAACATTTTCACATTGCGAGACGGTACATGCCTTGATGTCACGTACATGCCACTTCCTGTCTTTATGTAATAATTCAAACTACACACTTCCTGTGCCAGAGAGGTGCTCAGATGGAGTGAAGCAGAGAGAGAGAGAGAGAGAGAGAGAGAGAACATATAGGAGCCCTAATGTCATGGCTCTGTATTTAGACCTTTTCTGCCCTTCTCAGTGCTATAGTCAATATTTCATCAAATGCTTTTAAGTGAGTGAAGTCCAGCTCTAATCCTCCAGTTCAAATGTTCCAGTAGGGATCAAACATCAGAAACCTCTTTCATCAACTAACAAACACACACACACACACACACACACACACACACACACACACACACACACACACACACACACACACACACACACATGCTATTTGGCTTATCACAATATGCCCTGACTTGCCAGTCTGTTAGTTACTGGACTGGAAAAAACTAATCACCTGATATCTCAGTGTAGTGGGCAGGCTAGTTTAGTCATTTTTAGTTTATTTTAGGTCCTCTGAATTTTTTTTTAAATTTCATTTGCATTAGGATGTAATAGTTAAAAAGTTAGATTTCCAACCACTCATTTTCCAAGAATAAATTTTACAGATACGTTTTAATGTAATTAAAGAAAGTAACATGTTCTAACAAAGTAGAGAAGTTTTTACTTTCATGTGGGCACGAGCGAGTGCTCAGAAGCTCCCGGGACCAACAAAGACCATGTTGCGTGATGCTGACAGTGCTGGTATTACTGTCTGTTTTTTTCACCAGTGTTTTTTAATTTTTTAATAATTGCTGTTTAGGCCACGCCTACTTTGAGTTTAAATCTGAATACAGATCCAGATATGAATATATTAGGAGCACTAAACAGATAAAAAGATATACATAGTGCTGGTTGCATAGGGTAATTATATATGTGTCAGTGTGTATGCATTTGTAAAGTCAATTTATCCCCTCCATATACAGTAGCGTCCAAAAGTCTGGGACCACACTGAAAATCTGGGAAATAAACAGAAGATTTAATAATTTTGAAATATTTAAAACAAGGGAAGTAAACAGGTAACTATTTAAATGTAAGCATATTTGTGATATTTACCATGTTAACTGCTTTTTTTTTTTTAAACAGATTTTCCTCATGCCTAATCTCTTCATTTGAAGCATGTATCCAGACGACAATCTGATGGATTTGATCTAAAACGTATCATAAGCTTTTGCTTATACATTTGCTGCATTAAAGCAAAACGAGGATGCACCAAATACTAAGAAATTCTGAAATTCATGCAAATATTTCAAAGATTCTACTTTTCACTCATGTTGTTAGAAAAGAATGCAAAATAGAAGCATTTTCACTAGTGCTCTCAGACTTTTGGACCCCACAGTACATCTAAAGTGACGACGATTCAAAAGAGCAGCTTCAGTAGAATATTACATGCAGCACATCCAATCTACACATAACAACAGGAGTAGCATCATAGTGGAATAACTGCACTGATTCATGTGACTATGTGGGAGGATGTGAAGTAGAAATGCTTTTTTGGTACATTTTTAAAAGTTGCACCTTGTGAGAGCTGTGATAGTGTCAGCAGCTAGTGCCAGCTATGCCTTTACTGTGCCGACTTTACAGCAACAGTAAGCCAAAACCTGACTTTTTAGATCAGCATCTGATAACATGGCAAATTTGTGATCATCATATAACTCAGTGTGCTATAATCATGAGATGCTTTGAAATATAATGTGTGTGAGACATGGTTAGCAGCTCTGACAGAAGATTGCATCAGCAATTCTCAAACAGGGTTATAACGTTTATTCAAGTAGCAGGAAAATATAGGTAAAAGGTCAAATTTAGAGTTAAGCCATGGAGATGAAAAGACCTAACATGTGAGACACTTAAAACATGAACCAAGAATAAAGAGTTTCAGGCCTCCTAGAGAATAGCATGCACTATTTTAATAATTGAGTGCTAGGAGAAAAAAAAGTGGATGGAAACAGCATTTGACCTGCTTTGATGAACAATTTGATGAGCAAATTGTTCCACGTTCAACAGTCACATTGTCACTGGGGCATTTTTGCTTGTTTTAATGGTCGAGACCCAGTTACTGATGAAAAGCTACTCTGGTCTTTCAATGCTTTGGGGTGAAAAAATAGATAGACAGTTGAACAAATTTTACTTTTAAATGTATAAGAGTAATGTGTTGAACTTTTATTTACATCAAGTTGTTGGAGAGTAGATAGTTATATCATATGAACACACATGAAAAGCAGGGCCTCATTTATTATAATAATATACAGTACCATATAACTAATACTTCACCAATTATTTATATAACGTGCATCCCACTATATAAAATATTTGGGGCATTCTCTTGGTGGAGTTAATGAGCTCATTCATATCAGCATAACTTGAAGATGAATTGAGATTAATAAACCACAGGTAATTTTTGGAGAGTATGGACATTTTATAAATCATTTTTAGGAAACAGTAATACATCCACATTTAGGATTCTTTTTTGAATGTCTTTATAAATGAGGCCTCAGGACCGAGTCTGTAGGATTGTAAGCTTTGGGTAAAAAATTGCACAAAAAAAAATTGCAAAAGAAAAAAAAAAAAGTTTAATTGTAAGAGAATGGGAGTTCCAAAAACAAAGGTACTATTTTAGACAAAATAATGAAGATCCAAAAAAGCTTTTGGGGAATTGTTTCTTTTAAGAATGCAGACGAATGGGTCTAAGCTCTCACATCTCATCGCTACATCTCACCCTGATAATTCTTTACAATTACTGATGATGATGATGATGATGATGATGATGATGATGTGGTGGTGGTGGTGGTGGTAAAAGAATGAGTATGTCTATTCTGTGCATCCATGCATGTTCTGCTCTATGTCTTCACTACATATTCCAAAATACAGCTTTCATAAGGACAAAGAAAATCCTCATAAGAAAATATGAGAACCCAATTAAAGCAAGTAATGATTAAGACTGAATTTATGCAGAAAATCTGGACTTTTTGTCTTCTTGAGCTCTAGATCACTCTGCTCTGGAGTGTATGGATTTTTGTGTTTTGGGTAGACCATGCTTATAGAATTAAATTACTAAACCTGAACACCTCAACTCAGCTAAAAAACATTCCCCTCAAAACCAAGGATTCAGCATTTCCATATAAAGAGCATTTACATGCCATTCTCTTAAAAACAATCCAGTTCAGACCTTGAGAGCCTTGGAGTAAAGAAGCAAATTCTTTGGTGTAGTGATGTTTATGTGGTTTCTTGCAGTTTCCTGTAAGTGATGCTTCTGGAGAAAAGCTGTTACATATCGTCTGCACTGAGTTGCCAGCTTATTACTTAGACTACAACCAATAAACTGTCAACTTCATGTATATTTTTAACTTTCCAGTAATACTGAATTCTAACTCAATTTGCCTACACAAAATGCTTACAATATACATTCAGGCCTAATTCTAATATTACCTATGAAGCTATTTGTAGAAATTATACTGTCCACTTACAGCACTGCAGATGAAAAGCCATAGAAAAAGCAAACCACCACTTACCAACAGGAATGCTCTCCAAAAATCTCCTCGTATTTTGGAAAGCAGGTGAACTTGTGCTTCGCTATGCGAGGCTGAGTGAGTTTGTGAAGGCTGAGTGCACTTGCACATGTGCAGAGCTGGAGGTGGAGCCAAGAAGTACACTTCCTCCAGACAAGCAAAAAGCATGAAAAAAAGAGAGCAAACTATCACTTAGCTAAAAGTGTTTAAAATTAAAAATGTTTTGCACTTTTTGCACTATAACTATCAAAACTAAATGTAAATGACAGACAACAAAGGACATGCAAGCACACACTTGCAAATTAGGACTAATAGGACACACATGCAAATTAGGACTATTTTTCTTCTGTACAAAACAGAAATATTTACACAGTTAAGCAAGTTTAGTTAAATAAACTGAATTGCTTGTATATCCCTTGTCGATTACTATACCTAAATAAACTAGTAAACTAGTTACACAGTGTATAAATTCAGAGGATTTACAGAAACATGAGAAATGACCGTACAAAAAATGACCTTGAATTTGAAGTGGCTAAATCACAGTGACAGCATTCCAAGAAGGATTATAGTTGTTTTGAAGGCAAAGGGTGGCCTTACTTATTATTAGGTTGTAGATATTAATATATTGTTACAGCTTTTGTCCACCCCATGTTCACACTGAGTTTTTTTTTTTTTTTTTTTTGACGTTTGATCCCTACTGGGTCATTTGAGCTTTAGTAGAAGATTAGACCTAGACTTCACTCACCTAGAGACATTTGATGAAGTATCAAATACCGAATATAATATTGTGTATGCGGAGTTTACTAATCTCACCAGAAGTAATTAGACAGTCAGGGTGAGGTCAAACATATGATCTCCTTTAATGGTAATACTAAATACTAAATACTAAATATTAAAGTTAGAGTCAAAATGAAAATAATTAAAAACAGCTTTTTTGTTAAAATGTAACAATGTAATAATGATAATGTACGATTCTTTCACAAAGATATAAAGCTTGACACAAAAATTGCTTTTAGAATAATGAACTGTCGTAGAAGTGTGCTTTCCCTTTGCTCCTTCTAATTATTGTTCATTCATAATCAGTGTGATTAGTCTTGTTAAGTTGTGTATATATGCAGTACTCCTTCTGGCCTGTAATGCCTTGTGTAGGTTTATACAGATTCTTTAAGCTAACATACTCTGTGATTTTTCAAGTGTGCCTAGCTTCACTGTTTACAGTTCCTAGTCCCAGTTCTACTTACCACAGTTTCAATTTCGATTTCTGTTTATTTGTTTAACACTTTTAACAACAGTCATTATCCTGAAACATTATTTTTGTGATTTTGCCTTTATATACCACCACAATGGATTCGAAATAAAACAATCAAGATGTGATCGAAGTGTAGACTTTCAGCTT
>CM074962.1:10606107-10657115 GCA_037577455.1 Pangasius macronema
ATAAATGAAAATAATAAATAATAAATAAGGACTTTAGCATTAAAGATCTTGCCTTACTGTCTTTCTAGCCTGGATTAATTAGAGGGTAAGTGGGTAGAATTAAAGATTCGAAAACACAGAAGGAAAGGAATATTTCCATGCGTAGAATCTTTCAACACTTTATCTTAATAAACAAACAAACAAACAAACAAACAAACAAACAAACAAACAAACAAACAAACAAACAAACAGAAAACAGATCTTTCAAGTTAAAAATGAAATTTCCACACAATTTTCCACAGATGAAGTTTGCTTCTTCAGTTTGTCACTGGAGATATGGCTATTGTAGTACACAAGTAATAGAAAAGGGAAACTCAAAGGCCTCAAGGTGAAAGCACAAGATTAAAGGATAAAGTTGTGATGTACATTTTCTATATTTTCTAACCATCGACTCGGGCGGTGACACACTTGACACACTTGTAAAAAGTGGTGGGGTTAGAGTGAATACATTATCAAGGTGTGGTTAGGTGTGCTGCTCCTCTCATTTCCTGTGAACCAAGTGTGCTCAGTTCAGTGCAATAACAGTTTTATAACAACATACAATTACATTTATTTTTTAAGAAATCAAATATAGGAATGATAAGCTTATTATATGTTTTTTTTTATTTATTTTCGTGTTGAAATAGTCTTCTTCTTTTGGCAGTTCATTTTTTGAAAATTCAAACATTTATTTCCAGCAAGAAACAAAATGATCTGCCAATAGAATACTTTTTTTTTATTAAGCTTTGAAATGAGTAAAAGCATCTAAAAGCAGGCTGAATGAATGATCTCATCATAAGAAATGTTAAATAAATTTTCTTGCTCTCTTTTTTTGTGTTTTGAGTGTACAGCAGAGGGAGATGGTGACTTATTCCCTCTGTCTCTCTCTCTCTCTCTCTCTCTCTCTCTCTCTCTCTGTCCACAGCTTAATTTTTTTTACAACTAAGTGAATAAAAAAGTGAAAAAGTGGCATTCTGAGATAATTAATTATACAAAAATACATTGATATAATGAACCACCATAATGTATTAATATTTCACGAGAGTATTTAATACATGCGCGCATGTACATACACCAGTTTGTAAGGCCACTGAGCCAGTAAATGCCACTAAGCTGCAAGTAATCCAGTGTAAGCAGTTATTGTGGTGATACAGACTGTCCTTTGGTACTATTATTCCTAAGTGCACTTCACATGTAATAATGCCAAAAATCGAGGTTTTTGTTCAAATGAGGTTAACACTATGAATATATAGCCTTATTAAATAATTAAACAGCAACACACCTGATGTTACTTAACATATAACTGACAACACATGTCTTGTATTGTATTTATATTGTAGTGAATTGTACAGTTGAAGTCAGAGATTACATACACCTTAGCCAAATACATTTAAACTTAGACTTTCACAATTCCTGACATTTAACCTTAGAAAACATTCCCTGTCATAGGTCAGTTAAAATCACTTCTTTATTTTAAGAATTTGAAATGTCAGAATAATAGTAAAGAGAATGATTTATTTCAGCTTTTAGTTCTTTCATCACTTGGCTAGTATTTGGTAGCATTGCCTTTAAATTGTTTAACTTGAGTCAAACATTTTAGGAAGCCTTCCACAAGCTTCTCAGAATAATTTGCTGGAATTTTGGCTCATTCCTCCAGACAGAGTTGGTGTAACTGAGTCAGGTTTGTAGGCTTCCTTGCTCACACACGCTTTTACAGTTCTGCCCACAAATTTTCTATTAGATTGAGGTCAGGGCTCTGTGATGGCAACTCCAGTACCTTCATTTTGTTGTCCTTAAGCCATTTTGCCACAACTTTGGAGCTATGCTTGGGGTCATCGTCCATTTGGAAGACCCATTTGCAACCAAGTTTTAACTTTCTGGCTGATGTCTTGAGATGTTGCTTCAATATATCCACATAATTTTCCTTCCTCATGCTGTCATCTATGTTGTGAAGTGCACCAGTCCCTCCTGCAGCAAAGCACCCACACAACATGATGCTGCCACCCCCATGCTTCATGGTTGGGATGGTGTTCTTCAGCTTGCAAGCCTCACCCTTTTCTCTCCAAACATAAGGATGGTCATTATGGCCAAACAGTTCAATTTTTGTTTCATAAGACCAGAGGCATTTCTCCAAAAAGCAAGATTTTTGTCCCCATGTGCAAGTGCAAACTGTTGTCTGGCTTGTTTATGCCATTTTGGAGCAATGGCTTCTTCCTTGCTGAGCAGCCTTTTAGGTCTATAGAGGACTCATTTTACTGTGGATATAGATACTTGTCTAGCTGTTTCCTCCAGCATCTTCACAAGGTTCTTTGCTGTTGTTCTGGGATTGATTTGCACTTTTCGCACTAAATTACGTTCATCTCTAGGAGACAGAATGCATCTCCTTCCTGAGCGGTATGATGGCTGTATGGTCCCATGGTGTTTAGTACTTGCATACTATTGTTGAACATGGTACCTTCAGGTGTTTGGAAAGTGGTCCCAAGGATAAACCAGTCTTGTGGAGGTCCAAATTTTTTTCTGAGATCTTGGCTGATTTCTTTTGATTTTCCCATGATGACAAGCAAAGAGGCACTCAGTTTGATGGTAGGCGTTAAAATACATCCACAGGTATACCTCCAGTTGACTCCAATAAGCCAGTTAGCCTATCAGAAGCGAATTGGTTAATTGCCAAAAAGCTTGACATCATTTTCTTGAATTTTCCAAGCTGTTTAAAGGCACTTTACTTAGTGTATGTAAACTTTTTTTCCCACTGGAATTGTGATATAGCCAATTAAAAGTGAAATAATCTGTCTGTAAACAATTGCTGGAAAAAATTACTTGTGTCATGCACAAAGTAGATGTCCTAAATGACTTGCCAAAACTATAGTTTGCTAATATGAAATCTATGGAGTGGTTAAATTTTTTTTTTTTACCTAAGTGTATATAAACTTCTGACTTCATCTGTAGCTTGTAGCTTTCATCCTGTGCTGCTCCGATGTGTTTTTATCCAGCCATAATAATAGATCGCATAAGTATCTAAGCATTTATAAGCGTTATTATTATTTATAAGCGTTATACATTATTTCTTAATTTTCTATTCTCTGTACAGCATTAAAGAGCAATGCACATTCACCTGAAATTATCTATAGCAATATAAAAATGCACATTAAAGTCACAGGATTATACAATATACAGTTAGGTCCAAAAGTATTTGGACAATGACAGAGTCCAAATACTTCCGGACCTGACTGTAAATGTTGCTCTTCATGAATTCTATTTATGTTTACATGAGAGGGCATAACTGCTTTTTTTTTGCCTGCACTCTTGTCAACATTTGAAAAGTGATCAGTAATGTTCTTGGGTCCCATACATGCAATTTGCTGTACCTAGAAAAGTAGCCTGAATAATGAGCCTAGTTATTGAAACATGAATGCATAAAAGCCTTAATACAGTACAGCTTAATAATAACCAAATTCGATAAGCACTTGTTCATAGTAGAAATGTTTAAAAAAAAAGCATGATTACTAAGTAAGGTGCAAGTGTGTGTCTGTGTGATAGTGTGGTTTAACCTTTGATATGCATTGTGGTGAGGTTCACAGGCCGCATTTTGAGAGTAAACTGTATGTTGATTTCCGATATGCATGCAAAACTTCAAGCTAGCATTTTTCAAAAAGAAAAGAGCCTTAACTGCATAGAGCTGCCCCTCCCCCCACTGCTGCTTTATCAACACACTTTCATGAGTCAGAGTTCATCCAATAAATGAATAGTTTAGGCATTTTTTTTCTTACTTAGCTCCCAGTTTAGCATTGCACATGCCTTGGATTTATAAAGTTCAACATTCCACATAAAATCTTCCCAATCATTGAAGATTGGGAAAACGTCACCTGGTCTTTTTCCAATCTTCATCTGTCCAGTCGAGTCCTGTTGTTGGCTGTCAGGACTGGAATCTGCTGTGGTCCTCGGCTATTGTAGGCCATCTGCCTCAAGATTCGACTTTTTTAGATGTTTTATTGCTCACCACAGTTGTAAAGAGTGGTTATTTGAATTACTACAGCCTTCCTGTCAGTTCAAACCAGTCTGTCCATTCTCCTGTCACCTCTCTCATGAATGCAGAACTGCCACTCGCTGGATTTTTTATTATTATTATTTTTTAATTTTTTTTATTTTTGCACCATTCTTTGTAAACTGTAGAGACTGTTGTGTGTGAAAATCCAGTGACACAGTCCAACATGGTGAAAAGTCAAATATATTAAAAAAAATAAGAAGAAAGAAAAAGAAAAGAAAAACAAGCAAACGGACAAACTCCACTAGTTCTGAAGTAAACACTGGAGGCCCAGAACCTTAAACCAAATTTTTTAAAACATTTTAATGTTGTAATTTGTTTATTTTCAATTCACTCAGAAGTCTCAGTTTACACAGTGTTAGGATGTTCAGTTTACACTTAGCTAAGCTGCTGTTCATATTAAGCAATATATATTGCGTGTTCAGGAAGGGTGTCCTCCAGCCTGCTACTTTGGCACAGAGCTGTTACGGATTTCTCACCTATTCCTTATATTTAAGAGGACGCTTTTACTATCAAACCCTTCCTCAATTATGGACAGCAATTCCAAAAAGTGTGTTGCCTGGCAACAGTATAATGTAGCAGCAGGACAATTTTTCCACAACTTGATGATGAATAAAAAAAATTAATGTCCACACATACAAGAAAACCCCCCCCAGATATAATTCAATCTCTGGAGCAAAGGCAGTATACAGCACTGACTCAGACACACAGCGTTTACTGGCTTTACCAGAGTTACAACAAATAACTAACAGCATTGTTGCTGTTGCCTTGATGAAGTCTTAATTGAAATCTCCCTTAGTGGGAATGTGATTTTTAAACAATGTCTTTATTTCTACCTGCTTCTAATTTCTAACTGCTCACTGATTATTGACCCATGTCTTTGTGTGTCTGCATTTTTGATGAAGCCATTGTGAAGCCAAAGACAATTTTCCAGAAATGGATAGGAAAGCTATCTATCTATCTATCTATCTATCTATCTATCTATCTATCTATCTATCTATCTATCTATCTATCTATCTATCTGTCTGTCTGTCTGTCTGTCTGTCTGTCTGTCTACTGATGGCAAATGCCTAGGACTTTGTACAGGTCAGAGGTAGAAGTGAGAGTTAGAAGGGTAAAGTATGAATAAAAGATATGAATATGAATGAATAAACTCCATCGACATACAGTAACTATTATTCAGCGAGCTAAGCTCTCCCTGCACTTTATGTCTTTTAAATAAGAAACATATCCCCTGTGAGCAGCACACATGCAGTGATGCGTGATCTTTAGCTTGGGTGATTGTCTGTGTGGAGTTTTACACATTCAGCCTGTACACATGAGGATTTCCTCTGGGTTCCCCAGTTTCCTCCCACTGTCCAAAAAATGCAGATAGGCCAATTGGATATGGAATATTGCCCAATATTGCCATGTGTGTGCATCATGCCTTGCAATGGACTGGCATCCTATCTGGGTTGAATTCTCCCATCTTGCACACAGTGTTAACGGGATAGGTTCCAGATCTACCAGGGTGAAGCAGTTACTGAGGATGAATGAATGAATGCATGAACATACCCCTTGTGGTCAAAACTGCTAAGACATGCTAATTCTATCCAGGTCTAGAGATTTTTCATCCAGTCTTATGACAATTAAAGGAAATACTAATAATCTCGAGCACTAACTGGCAGAAATTAAGATGCTATTCCAGTTTAGACCTCAAACCATTTATCTTCTGATATTTCTTTTAATGACTTTTAATTACCTTTCCAGAGTACCTCAAGTACAGAAAGAAAAATCTGATTACAGGTCGGCTAAAATTGCTGCTGGTGATTTTTCTGTTATCAGCTGTTTGTGTTATGTTACTCAAAACAGAGAAAATAAATAAATCTGGAACTTTAACTTAGGAACAATTTTTTTCCCCATTCAGGGCTTCCATAATTATTACTTTACGAATTGGTTTATGAAACATCTTATGATATTGCTGAAACAAACAATATCTATTGATATGATACAAACTTCAATATCTACTGATAAATACAAACTTCAGACACCACGAATGCATTAGCTGATCCACTACAGTACATATGTGGAAAAAAAGGAATAATGTGAATGTTTCATTTTTGGCTGAGCTACTGCAGCTCTAGTTATACTGTATATTACACTACACTTGTCCATGTGAGCTAGATCCTTGAAATTGCTCTTTATACTCCTCTGTGCCATTTCTATGGAAGGGCGAGTAGCTTCTTATTCCTCAAAACAAACACTCTTGTCTAATTTAAACGTATCATGATCAGCCTGTTTCGTTAGCAGGGACTGTTTAAACAGTGCTGTTGTTTCTCTTCACTGCCTTATTGTGCACCAAGAGCTACAGGATTGGGAAACCCACTTTCACTTCATAGACCTGATGACCTTCTCGCAATTTATTATCAGTCACCCGAGATGGAGTGCTGCGTTATCTCAGTAAATTCTGCTGAATTTCCACCGTGACAGAATTAGTTTCCTTATGACTCAGTATATAGAAGTATCAACTGTAATAGCTTTTAACTCCAAAATATTTCTTTGGAACTTTGTTTTGTTTTGTCATCTCCTCTGCTGTTTACTTCTCTTCCTTCAGTCTATCATTTGTGTATTAACTTTCATAGCGTCATGTTATGTGCACAATCTCAGAATAATTTATAATGTAATATAAAGCATGGCATTTAGTTATTTGGTTAGTTTTACCTCAGGACTGCACTGAACTCTACATAAGTTAGTGTGTAGACAATGACTGACTGTAGTTTTATTAAATGGAAGCTTTCATATTTCTCAATAAATTTCTGTTTCTGTCATTTCCTCGTGTTAACAGGAAGTCTGTTCTTCCTGTCTATTATTTGGGTAAGAAACATTTGCATGCAATCTTCCATGTAATGAGCTTTTTTTTTTCAGAACAAGCTATAAGCTATATGTAATTATTCATTTTTTTGTAAGTATTGTGCATTTTTAAATGCGTAATCCCATCATCATGTTTCATAGAACCAGCTGACATATTGTGATATTCACCAAATACCATTATTTTGTGTACTATAGATTCTATTCATCACACACATCTAAAGTTAACTAAAAAATGAGTATGTGACTGAGTAAGCATGCAACATTTTAGCTGGTAAGTCACATGACATTCATGTGATCGAGCGCACTGGGCATGTGGCATTTAATAAGGCTGAATCCTTTCCTTAAAGGTGTCGTAACATTAAACAAATACAATATCGTAATGTAAATACGAAGTCTTAAACTTGCTAAATTTGAGATTATTGTAAGATAAAAATCTGATCAGTAAGTATCTAGCTTCATATTCTATATTTTCTAACCCGTTATGTAACATAAATGCACTTGCTTGTTTACCATGCAAACTCACTGATGTGGTCATTAAAGTGAAGAAAAACAGTAAAACAACTCCATGACATTCTGAAAAGTTCTTCACTCTTTTATGGGTAATGGTGATTTACAGCATTGTTCAACAATCAGTTCAATTTAGTGGGATGTATAAATAGCCACAGGATGTTGGTTAGGTTTCTCTGCCCTGTCCTTGTCCTTTACCTCTGCTTTTACCTTTTTCCCCCTTGGTAAGAAGAATACTTTCTGTTTATGGTGTATAATAATAATAATAATAATAATAATAATAATAATAATAATAATAATAATAATAATAATAATAATAATAACAACATTATAAATGGGAAAATCAAAATCTTTTTTTTTTCAGTGCATCAAATGTTGTATTAAAACTAGATTTCACTAGTAGGCAATAAACTCCGTCCACAACCTATGTACAAAATTCTCAAGGGAAGCATTAGGTCACACAGCAAAGTAGAAATTTACCATAAGAAAAGTCTTGTTTTTGCATAGATGATGAAACACTTCCAACCAGTGTTTTTTTTCTTTTTCTTTTTTATACAAAGTGGTAGAAACAAGGAACAATGTACCAATCTGTACTGTCCCCTTTCGAAAAAAAAAGAAAAAAAAAAACATGAGCACCTGTTTGTCAGGCCAAAATAAATATCACAAATATATTATTTCATTTTATACACTGATCCTTCAAATCTAATTACACTTATAAATATATCATTTGGTCTCTGAAGGGAAAATGCAGACAGATCTGGTGGTTAATCACAGTTCTTTAACAGGAACATTGGGTGTTTCTCAATACATGATCGTGTTTGTTCTTATGTACTGCTGTAAATCATGTTCCACTGCCAAAGTTCAGTTCCTCTACTGAAGCATGTAAGAATGGTTATAACAGCTGGGTGCTTTCCACATATCAGTGATTCATCAATATAATGACTAATGAGAAAGCTTAAGGGTTCTGTAAGTTCTGTTAAGAGTTCTGTAATTCACTGAAATACAGCGATGGCAGACGTGATGAATCACCTCAGGATGAGGCTCAGGTTAGCGAAATCAACTACCTAGCACTAAAATCCTGTGATAGCATTAGGCTGTTATATGTGCATATGTGTACGTGAGATGGCTGCTACACATATTCTGCATTCGTACAGTGTGTTGATTTCTCACATTCAAAAAAATAAAAAAAAAAAAAAAAGTCACAAGCATATGGTGCAATACCAGTGTGAATGCTGTAAGCATGCTCCCTATTAGATTGGTTTAACAGCCTGATGTACTGCCTACCACAGTGCTGCTACTGTCAATCATGGGCTGCCCAAATCCCGGCATCTTCACGGTTTTTTTTTATTGTTCAGAATAAGAGGAAGTGGCCAGGCAGGAGGCGAAGAGGAAGGCCAAAGAGGAGGTATATGGAGGTAATAAATGAGGATATGAAGCTAGTGGGTGNAAGAAGAAGAAGAAGAAGAAGAAGAAGAAGAGGAAGTGGTCAGTGCCTGGTCAATTATGCCTTGGCTCTGACCTGCCCCCTAGTGGTCAGAGCTTTTAATCATCTAGAGGTACAAAAGGTACAAAAGGTACACGTGAGCTCAGATTACTGCTGCATTCACACTAGGTGTGTAAATCTCAGGACTGCGCACGATACAATATGATCAAAAAAAGGCAACAGTTTGATATCTGATGATACCACTGAATCTACTTTGTTTAGAATCTACTGTTAATTCTCGAATACCGATGACACAGAAGGATTATTTTAAGTATCAGAGTCACTTTGCTAGCCTGTTAAATTATTTACACATCAGTCACTTATTTTTACACATCAGCTGTTGGTCATTTTTTTTGATAGTCTATTTATTATCAATTCGAATGATTACTAATCAATGTATAATTGCCTCAGTTCAGTTTTTGCCTTTTTTAATATGATTGATATTTTCATTGATTCGATACATCCAATCCTAGTGTGGTACATGCAGACTTAGCAAGCTTTTATTTAATTGCTTCGGAGGCCAGAAGCTGTTATTGCTAATGGCGAATATTAGTAATGCAGCACATATGGCATCGATCCTAGTTGGTGAGATTAAGTTAACTTTGTGAGAATGCAAGTCGATTCTTCTCATTTACGGTATTGAGAAACACCCTTTGTAATTTTCCTTCCAAAAAATCTGCTTCAGTAACCTCAAACACGCAGAACATACACACAAAGAACATCAGACCGCTTTCCGTATTGCCACTCCATATTTCTTCAAGAGCTGTCCCCATCATCCTTTTCCTACGTAGGTAAAATCCTTTTATCATAAACAGCAGAGGGGTTAGCAGAAGTTTTCAGCAGAAGTTCAACAACAGAAGTTCTTCAGGAAAGAGCTGTGCTTTCACCTTTGCAGCATATGGCCAGTTGTGTAGGTTTTTTTCCTGACGGTGTAAGAGCCCCTGAGCAGTATGTGTCAAGCGTATTTATCCACTGAGAGAAATAGATGTTAGTTTGTGTTAGCTTAATTAGCATACTGGGAGTAGAAGGCCACTTTAACACGCTCTATCTGGTGACAGAGTTTGATAGCAGGGCCAAGTTTGAGATCCATACACTCCTGAACAGTGGGGAGGGTCAGCAACAACAAGGCCTGGCCATCAATGTCCTACAGAGAGAACGTAAGAGACAGAATGAGAATTCATTGTGTCCAGATTAGCTGAGTTATGCAGCTCAAGAATGAGGATAAATCCTGGCCTGCTTTTAATCTTTGGTTAAACTAATCTAATTTTGCTGTATTACTTAGTGTAAGTGTGTGTGTGTGTGTGTGTGTGTGTTTACCTGCTCTTGGAAAATCTTGGCTAGCGAGGCACAATCTGTGGACATGATGAAGTTGACCACATCTGACACGCTCCACTCAAGAGGGTTTCTCTCTAGAACCAAGCGGCTCTCTTCCTCTTCTGTATGTGCTGTCTACACACACACACACACACACACACACACACACACACACACACACACACACACACACACACACACACACAATGTAATTATGATCATATATACAGAGAGCTCATTTGTCAATGTTGGTTAGCTTAAGTGAGTGATGTGAGTACCACATTGTGTGTATTTTTTCCTTATTGTGAACCTACCCCATTTATCAAGGTTTGAGAAAAACTGTGTGTAAAAAGTGCCGGGAATACTCATGTGCATATGTTGATAAATGCCAATCACCCATAAACTACCAAGTGTGTTCATGGCACAGCTGATTTATGTTTAGTGACACCCCCAAAACTCCATAAAAAGCAATGCTTGCAGAGCCGAAAATGTCAAAATGATGAATAAAAGGTGAAAGAGCGCCTCCTAAGCATGATATGCAATAAATCTTGCTGAATGTCAATCAGCTACCGTAGACACACACACTACTTTACCATTTCTTTTGTCTTAATTGAATGTCAAGTCTTGTTTTTCTTGATTTATGGATTTATTTTAGATTACCTTTTTTCAAGTCATTAATATAAAATGGCAGATTTTTACAAAAATGTTCATACAATAAACATCGCAGAGTAATCTGTATATAAAAGTGCAGAAACCCATTCCAGTTACGAAATTCAGAGCCCATCCACTGAGGACCACATGAGTGAGTCTCCTTATACATACATTTCCACAAATGGGAATTTGTTAGGAGCTTGTTTTGTTGAGCTGCAATGTTTTTCTGAGCTGCAATGTTTTTCTAAATTTGCATCCAGATTGATGGGACCTTGTGTTTGCATAGTGATTATACGTGTCGTCTCACCTTTGTGTGTGTGTGCTTGGCTGCCTGGTTGTGTGTGTAAGAGAGCGAGCGTGTGGATCTGCGCAGTGCTGGCCGCTCTGTGGACGCCCCAGTCCCAGGCAGAGTGAGAGACCTGCAGGGTCGGCCTCGCCGTGTAGAGAAGCGCAGAGGAGCCTCTTCACGCAGCTCCAAGCTGGAGCTTTCCCCACTGTATGATCCCTCCTCTTCCTCTTCATCAAAATCATCAAAATCATCACTGTCCTGTGAGGACGAGAAGAGCAAGCCATCATTACGCTGATGTCTGAGAAAGATTATCACTGTTTAAGAACTATTATAATTTCTGCTTTAAAATTTCTGATCTTCTTGAAATTGTGTGTTATATTCATCGGCACTGCATGAAACTAATAACAAATTTCAACTCTTTTTTTATGACTGTATCTTAAGTGGTGTTCTGTTTGGTAATGGAGTGCAATATGATGTACACTTTTTGGGATTTTTTGGGTCTTCCGCTAATATTCACTCTGCCAGTGGAAGCATAAAATAAGCTCTATAATAATTAAAACATTAGAAACCTGACTTGGGTGAGAACAAGCAAAAGTTTTAAATCTTTAAAATCTATTTCGGTCAAAATAGACCCATTTTGAAAGTTTACATAAAGTGGCACGATATAGCAGTTCTAACAGATAAGGATTGCACTGCTACATTAATATTATTATTTGTAATCATTATTAATTGTAGCCAAAAGTTATAAAATTTTACAGAACATAGTAATTTGTTTCTTTTTACTTTAATACTGCATGGTTTCACAGTGCACAGTTACACAGCTTACACAATGGTTCCCAACATATTCAAGCAATTGGGTCTAATGTTCATATAAAATATGTTTAAGCTCTGTGATTTCCCAATTATCACAACAGTAGCAAGAATAAAACATGTAGGTTTGCTGATTTATGCTTAATAAATTGCAGAAAGGCACAAGGCTGGTGTCAGAGGCTGCCCAAGGAGTAAAATCCATTTATTTATATAACTGCAAAATGAATGTTGTTTTTAATGGGTTAAGATGATTCTTCTAACACAATGTGTGCCTGATTCACTGAATGAGCATGGAAATGGATGGAAATGATATTTTTAATTAGATAAAGATTAAAATGGAGTATATTCAGTTTAATGTATTGAAAAATCTCAGCTGTGACTGGTACATCTGAAAGAAACAGCTAATGTTAGTCCCATTTCCTCTGTCTCTTACTGTATTTCCACTTCCACCTGAGCTCACACACCCCGAATGATCCCCAAACATGGATAGAGATTTTGCTGCTCCATTTCCACCAATATGGTTAATGCTAATCAGTTTGGAGTGAATTAAATGTACTAGGTATTTTAATAAAATTGTTAGAATCGAAAGCGATGGCCTGGGTTAATGGGAAAAACAGTGCTGAGTAGTGAACGGAACGTAGGGGTTTAGTGTGTGTGTGTGTGTGTATGTGTGTGTGACCTGAGCTGACTCAATGGCGCGGTATCCTGTAAGAGTAGAGCGGCGTTTCTTTTGGACAAAGACAGCTTTACGCTTCTTTCTGCGGCGGGCCGGTTTGGCCATGTCGCCCTCCCGAGTGCACTCTCCCACACTGGGACGGCCCACTTTTTTCTTCTTTCCGTAGTAATGTGCTACAAAACACAGACATTTTACCAAAACATTAAGCAAGTACAACAGATGTTGATGTATGCGTGCATGTTTGTGTCAGGGTTACGCCGAAATCGGCGACTGACTACGTTTCCCATCAGCCACTGCACTTCACTGGATTATGCCTCATGACTCCTTGCGCCTGTATCACATTTTGGGTTAATGAGCACAAGTATTTAAGTCACGTCTTGCACCTCACTTATTGTCTAGTTTGTTTTTGTTGTCTGTTGTTGTCAAGTAATGCTCTCTAGCCTATGTATATCAAGTTGACTTGAAACCATAGTTGTTGAAACCATGTTTTGTTGTCTAAGTTCGCAATGTCTGTGTCATTCATTTATTTTCATTAAAACAGTACTCTGCATTTGCATCTGCCTCCTCTGCAAATCTCTGACAGAAAGCTAGACTGAATATGGATGCAGCAGAAGTGCTTCAGTCCATGTGGGCCCAGGGTGAGCAAATCAGTGAGAACCAGAGGCAGCTCAACCTGATCGAGGCCCTCCTGGACCAGCTCATGGCTAGGCCCAAGGTCTTGCACCTCCTCTGGGATTTTTTTTGGGGGGACGGGCTCCCTACCTGGCTGGAGCAGTCACCTACCCTCCCTGCCCCACTTCGGACATCATCCTGCCTCCTTGCTCCACTGGGGCGTTCCCCTGCTCCTCTTCCCCATGGAGACCGCCACCACAGATCACAGCCTCGTCATGGGGATCACTCCGTCTCCCTGCTCTGCCTCGGAGATCACAATGCCACCCGGCTCCACTTCGGACATCGCTCCGCCTTCCTACTCTGCTTTACTGTGTATGTTGCTTCCCCTTCTTGCTATGTGGAGAACATCGCTCCCCCCTTTTGCTTTGCGAAGAACATCGCTCGCTCCTCTGTCCTCCTCTGCTCCACCTTGGACGTCATGCCACCCCTCAGCTATGTGGAGGACATTGCTCCGCCTCATTGCCTGGATGTTGCGTCTCCTTCTGGCTCCATGATGCTTTGCATGCCTGAAGACCCTAATCATCTGAGAGACATCTTGGCTTGCTGTCCAGGACCCCCTCTTGGGAGCCTCGCGTTAAGGGGGGGAGGGGGGATTGGGGATCGGTAAGGCTTACACTGAAATCGGCAATTGACTACATTTCCCATTAGCCACTGTATTTCACTCGATCATGTCACATGACTTTGCACCTGTAATAAAATAGTACTGCATTTGCATCTGCCTCCTCTGCAGCTCCTGACAGTGTGAGTGTGTGTGTTAAGACAAAGTCTCTCTCTCTCTCTCTCTCTCTCAAAAAAAAAAAATGCAGTTTGTCATTACACAGTAACTGGAAAGTGTAAACTCCTCTGTACTGAGTACTTTCCCACACTGGGAAATTTTGCAAAGCGCCCTGACTGTTACAAAGCGCTGACACTCACTCACTTCCATGAATGTTAAATAAATATCTCCCTGTTTCTCCCTTCTATATCCGTTTCTCTTTTTAAAACAAAAGAATTATTTTATGATTTTACATTTCTACAGTGGCGATCATTCAGTGAGGCTGAACAAAAAAAGTTTCAGTACAATCCCCAAACAAGTGGGAAAGTAGCCAAGTGCTCAGCATGTTGCTTCATGAAGGCTACACTAAAATAACATATCGAATCACTGCATAATTTCATGCGTGATTCCAGAGATAAGAATAGAATTCTAGCAGCCATATAAATAAAATGTTATCATGAGTTAAAACATAATGAATTACTCCAAGTTGGCAGGTCTTTCGTTACTAGATTAGCACGTTTAATAAACTGCCAACTAGGCTATAAATGCTATAGTTGTTTATGAGTAGGTAAACACTGAAGACCTGGTATACAAATATGCCATAATATGATAAATGTCTAACTTAACACACACACAGTTAATAGTGATAGGATAGTTCATTACTGCAGTGTTTATATCCAAAAATCAAAGTAAATGCTTTTTAAAGCATAAATACTGTATATCATAGTGTACTGTGGACCGACTGTATCCATAACACACATACACACTTTACAATACCTGAACCTCTTAGAAGAAACCACAATTTAATTCCATTAAGCCACAGGCAGTAAGAGCTCTCTGGACTTTATACTGAGAGTTAACAGCAACAGATTTCAAATCTGAATGCCACACATGAAATCAACTCTAGACCTTTTATCTGCTTACTTGTAAGTGAAATAATGAAGGAAAAACACACACCTGGTGTTATGGAACAGCTGAGCAGCCAATTGTCCAATTACTTTTGGTCCCTTACAAAGCAGGGTATGGCGCTGTTAAATACTTGATTCTGATTGGCCAGAAAATGATTTAATTTTCTATATCAGCAGCGTTGAATGTATTTCCAGCTACAAAGTCAATATTAATGCATTTGTTCTTTTAAAGGGACTCGTAAAGCGGATGCTCATGTAAACAGATTTTTACCAGAGCGCGGCTGAACTCTCGAATCTGATTGGTCAGAAGGTATTATGTATTATTTACGTATAACAGCAGGGCTCAGACAGTAGTTCTGGCTGTAACACGAACGTTAGGTTTAGATTAATGCACACGTGCTAATATTTTATTGTTTCTATAGTAACAGCTCACACACAGGAACCTGCATGGAAGATGCTCCACATAATCCAAGACTAATAATAAACAAATTGTTTAAAAACATGTTTTAGAAAATAAAATGTATAATTGTTGATGTGGTGACATATTTTGTTGGGAGATATTTATTTAACATTCATGGAAGTGAGTGAGTGTCAGCGCTTTGTAACAGTCAGGGTGCTTTGCAAAATTTCCCAGTGTGGGAAAGTACTCAGTACAGAGGAGTTTACACTTTCCAGTTACTTGGTAAAATGACAAACTGCATTTTTTGAGAGAGAGAGAGAGAGAGAGAGATAAAGAGAAACTGGTGAGGAAATATAAATGATATAAGTGATTACAGGAACGAACTCATGAACAATCAACAACATTAATTCTCTAAAACCCGTAAAATGTGCAATGTGTCTTTCATTAATAAATTAAACTGTAATTGTTGGAATCACTGTAGTTTATGCAAAATAACACACTCGAGACCATGCAGTTACACAACAATAATCCCCTTCAGATTGGTAACAGTATCACACCATAGCGGTGTGGATTATTTTCCTAGAACTGCATGGTTTGGAGTGTGTTATTCCTCACTTTGTAAGGAGTCTCCAGCATCAGTGCTTTGTAACGGTAACGGTAAAGTAAAACACGCAGGAATGTGTTCAGGACAGAGGATGTCTTAGTAAATTAATTATCATATTAACTTCAAGAAAGAGAAAAAAATAAAAGCAGGTGAAAGGTTGCTTATAGCTGGTATAAAGTAAGTGGTAACTAATTTGTTTTTGTGGACATGCCACAACATTAAATGAACTATAAATGGATAAGAAGGTCCATGTGTCATTCATTAATAAATAAAAATTGGTAGCACTGGCAAATTGCTGTGGTATAAGAGGAATAACAGTCGTTGATTATTTTTCTACAGCAGCATGTTCTGAACTGTTTTATTCCTTATTATATATAGTGTTATATTTTAACATGTACTACATAATAATATGCAGGTACATAATACACATACAATACAATGTGTAAATAATATTTGCCTCTCTCTTCTTTCTTGTTCTTTCCCTCCCATCTGTCTCAGCGAATACCTTTCCTCTCTCCTATTTCTCTCTTTCCTAATATATCTCTCTGCAGCTCTCTCTCTCCTAAGACATCTCCTGTCTCTCCTTTCCGAGTCTTAATATACATCTCCTTCTATCCTTCTCTTAATAGATTTTTCCATTCTTTTCCCTCCTCTCTCTTCACGTTAGCACTTAGACACTTACTGTACTTGGTCTTGGTGTGTATGGAGCAGTTCTCCGGACACTTCTCCGAGACGAGTGTGGGGCCAAACAGGTTTGGACAGCACTGCAGTCTGACACACACTCTGCGGCAGAAATCTGCTACCTGCTCAGCCAAACACACAATCCTCACACTTGCACGATAACTCTTCCCTTTATACCTGCAGGAACACACAAAGCCACAAATCCACTGTCTGTGTGTTCCCAGTATGGTAATGAATCCGGTTTGGTAAAAACCAGCCTGTGTGGAAAATTTTGCATTACTCTAGTCTATTAAATATGTGCATGCGTGAGTATGCAAATTGGCTTTCGGGTTATGCAAATGACTCTGTTCATTAGGAATACTGGGTTTATACTCTCAAATTTATTACACACAGGAACTTATTGTCATGTATGAATAAATGCATTGCTCTGTCTTGAGTGCAATACTGTGGCATAATGGTATTGTGCAACTTGGGAATGTCAAGCCAGTGAAATGAGTGGTCCTTAAAAATGAATTTTACTGCATGCTAAACATTTGCTGAAAACAGAAACATAGTTATCACTACAACATTTTTAACCGAGTTAGCTAACACACTGCTGGGTCTTTACTGCAGCTGCTCAATTGGGTTGAGGTCAGGTGATTGACTTGGACAATGCAGAACATTAAATATTTGATTTGGCCACAAATAATACTTTTGCTACATGCTTCTGTGGTGATCATGTTTTGATTTTTTAGCATAATGAAGGCTTCCTTCACTGGCAGTGACAGCTCTTTGGACTTTATATTGACACTTAACGGGAACAGATTTGATGCAAATGCCACACTTGAAATCCAATCTAGACCTTATATCTGCTTACTTTTAAGTGAAATGATTAAGGAATAACACACACATGGTGTTATAGAACAGCTGGGCAGCCAACGTGTCAATTGCTTTTGGTCCCTTGCAAAGCGGGGTACAAACAGTGCTGTAATCCCTTCACCTGTCACCTGATTTGGCTGTAAACACCCTCAAATTAAAGCTGGAAGACTGCACTTTACTGATTATTTAATTTGAATTAATATACTGTGGTAGACTGCTAAAATAACAATAACCTTGTAAATGTTCAAACATTTATAGACCTGACTGTATGTCTTGTGTGTGTGTGTGTGTGTGTGTGTGTGTGTGTGTGCGCACTTGGCTTTCAGGGTTTCCTCCAGACAGTTCCACTGTGGATCTACCACCATCTCTAGCTCTCTGAGAACACGGCTAGGCTTATAGGCTGAGTTTATCAACATCGTCAGTACCTGCAAAGCACACACACACACACACACACACACACACACACACACACACACACACACACAACATTCTGAATGAGGAAACATACTAAGATGCCACATCTCACAAGTACGTACACACACACACACACACACACACACACACAAAAGCATTCAGACTGCTGACATCATAACGTACATCTTTTTATCTCTCCATCGCTCCTTCCTCTCTCTGCCAGTTTCACGCTCTCTCAGTCATCCTCTCACTCTCCCACACCCATCAGCAATACAGATTTTTCCTCACTCTCTCTGTCTGTCTGTCTCTCTCCCTATTGTAGACTCTCACACACAGTTCTCACACACAGTACACCAGGGACTGCCACTCTACCTCCTTGAGGACGAGTGTGCACTTGCCAGGCCCCACAGCTTGTGGTAACTCAGCGATTCTTCCCTTGTTGAGGTATGGCCCAGAAAAACAGCGATGATTCACAAAGATCTGAGAGCAGCAGTACTTTCCATTTACAGAAACTGTGGTAAACAAATTACACACAGATTACAATTCCATACAGGACTGGATTGCATTTAGAACTACAAAAAGGAATGTGTTTGCTATTTTTTTAAACAAAAGATCAGTAATCAATAATCTTACAGAGCAAGTAACAAAATTACTGTTGTGCAAAGTGCAAAATTAAAAAACAAACAAGCAAACAGGGCTGTCTCAAAGGGTGAGTGAAAGGGATGGCTGCTCAGGGCCACACGCTGACTGTAAATCAGCTAAAATTGTAGTAAGAGGCTGCATGCGAAACAGATCTACAGATAAAATTCTGCAGTCAGCAAAAAAAAAAAAAAAAATGCAGAAGAGCTAATGAGATCTGTTATGACATGTTTATTGAAGCAGATTATTTTGGTCATTGTAAAGCAAGCACGAATGTTACTCGGAGTGTGACCTGATGACATAAGAAGAGGAATGTGTCACCTGTCATAGAGGCTGTGACAAACGGCAAGGGATGTGTTTACATTTTAAATAGGGGAGGAAATATTTTTGCTCCTGGCAGCAGGAAGTGGCATTTGAAAACAAAAAGTTCTGCCAGAGCACGTATGAAAAATTACTGTGCTGATTACAGAAAATGAAAAAGAAACAACACTGCTATCAGTAATCATCGGCTGGCTGCTATGCTGTACATGAAGCATATTTGACTTGTATTTGATCATTTAAATGTAATGGCCTTTTTAGAGTTGAAACTATTAGTGTTATTACTGATACTGGAAGAATCTTGGGTCCTCAATATACCTATTTGTTCATATTTACATATTTCTATGCCGTTCACTTTTTTTTTTTTATAAAAACTCATCGCAATTACAATTTAAAATTCTACACTCAAACAGTAGGTTTTGCGAGAGCTGCAGATATTTCCATAGCAAAATTCAATATTCAAATGCCTCAACTTAATTTATCATATAATACAGTGTGCGTATTTTAATTTTTCCGAGTGTTTTCTCTGTTAAATCTGAGAGAATGCGGTCCTCTGCTGAGAGAGCTCTGAATGGTGCGCGCTACTTAATTTGCCATGCTGTCATTCACACGCTGATTATATTCAGTTCTAAACTTATTTGTATGCGCACACCACACACGAGCCACATTCCCCAAGCCTGAATCCCGCAAGAAAAATATCGCCCTGGCCCACACACACCGACTGTGACAGCCGTGTCAAGCCACCATCATCAATGGTCTTCAAGGTAGTTTTTTATTATTTCAAGCTCCATCATCTCACACAGTTAGGTCAAATCCCAAATGCCTTCCTGTTTAGCATTTATCCGCTCTAGCTAGGCTAAACGTATAGGCGCTGTTTGTCACTCTGTGTAATGCAGTACATGCACTGCATAGAATTGTGATTCAGTCACATAAAAAAACAGAGCTGAGTAAAATGGCAAAAGGTACAAATACGTCTTTTTAGATTTGCTAGAGTTATACTCAAATGTATTCCCCATCAAAATTCTCACAAGTACATTGACAGACTATAATTAGGCAAGTCAATGGGCCACTTCTACAATAGTGTCTAATAACAAATTTCATTTTACTGCACTAAATAAGAAACAACCTGGGTCCATGGCAACAGACTGGAAGTGGTCAAGAGGAACATTTTCTTTGGGTAGAGGAGCCAATCTGTAAAACAAACAATATGATAATTAACCAACGTACTAATGCATCATTAACTAATCTACAGCTCTACGTTAGCACATGCATCCAAAAACTGACTGACATTAACATACCGACGGTGTAAAATGTTTTATGAAATCAGTTAAACAGTTCTGGAGAGCCTGACTGCGTCTGTATTTTAGATTGAAAGCAGAACGCTCGTGTCTCCTGCTGTAAGCAGGTTTGGAGGCCACAGCACAGACAGGAAATAAAACAGAACAGTGTTGAGACTGGGATGACTCTGTTATGCGAGGACAGATGCACACAGGATTAAAAGGCTGGTCTCTGCTCCATTAATCTTGTAAGACTTCACTAAAGGGTATGGAGAAGTGGAAGACTGTGTATAAAATATTTGGATATAAGAGTAAGCAGAAACAGAGTCGGAACTTTCCAGTTAACTTACTGTTTCTCTGGCTGCACCACAGCAATCTTCTTTTGAGACTGACCTAAAGAATGCGACATAAAATCTATTACATACACACTAAAATGGAGTACTTTAAGTGCATAAGTATTTACCCTCACCTTGAACCTTTCCATATTGTGTAGTGTTACAACCCAGATCTGAAATGGACTTCACTAGGATTATATGGTGTAATATGTAATACGCCATTATATGTTGGTCTCTCGGTTGCTTGGTTGCCTCTCGTCAAGATAGAGTCATGGTCGTACCATATTCTTTCTATTTTCAGTAATGGAATTAAATGGTGCTCTAAAGGAAGTGTTGGATATTTTTTTTTAACTAAACCCTGCTCAATACTTGTTGAGCATATTTGTCCCGGAATTCTTTTGATAGTTCCTTGGTTTTTCGTTGTGCTGTTTGTTTAGGTAACACACTCCAATACAGGTGTATTTATACTGAGATCATCTGACACTTTAATTGCACAAAAGTAAATGTTATGTTACTTCTGATGACAACTGACAACTTGCACCACAACTAATTTAGGGCTTTCACAGAGACGAGAGTGAATACTTCATACTGCAATCAACTTGTACAATTTTTATTATTTTGCAAACTATATTCCCCCTAAATTTCCCTATACACTTCAATATTATGTGTATTATTACAATGAGAAAGACGTGAAATCTGCAAAAGCACTGACATGATTAGGAGAGAGAGAGAGAGAGAGAGAGAGAGAGAGAGAGAGAGAGAGAGGTGTAACAGTGAGAGTAAAAGTAAAACAATGTGACAGGGTTAGAAGTGAGAGACACTCTGAGACAGACAGGAGTGGAGTCACATTTCATACTCACACACTGCTTTGCGTAAAGGTGTTAGAGGATAGGCATTGGCTTCACACCAGCCCACAGGAAAGATGTCCATACTCTCAACATCCACTAAACACTCAGCTAGGGGCTTGGTCAGGCCTAATATGAGAGAATGAAACAAAGGGTTAAACTGAGTTAACTGAATAGATACAAAATCTAAACCATAAACACACTGTTGCAATATGACTACTAATGCCATGTGACAAGTGACAGCAGCGACTGACAATGAATATATGATTTTTTTTTGGCAACTTCTTTAATTTTCTTCCAGTTCAATACTAAACAATAATAATAATAAAAAATCTTTCCAGAAATGAAGTTGTGATCTTGAGTTAAAAAATTATTTTCACCAATTTCCATGGGAACTCTGAAAACTCATTTCAGAATTTGGAGCCCCTTGGTCTAGGTCAAAGTTCTATTGGCTACTATTGTACTAATGTTTAAAAAAACAAAACAAGTGCTCAAGTGCTCAAGCTGACAAAATGACAAATGCACATGACTAGTATTTCAGATGTTAATAAATAAATACTAACGAGTGGAACGGTTTCACCCTGAGCTCGGATTACTGTTTGTGCGGAATTTTTTTTCATGTTCTCTCCATGTCCATGTGGGTTTCCTCCGAGTTCTCTGGTTTCCTTCTACCTCCCCAACACATGCCAGTAGTAATACTGATTATATGTTACTGTCATCTCACTTTTGGTCCATAATAACAATATTGATGAAAAAGGAGCCCTGAAAGCCTCTCTCGTGCACCCCAGGTTTGGAGTGTTGTTAAAAGATGGAGGAAATGGGACAACTGAAAGCTTCATAGGTGATTGAGAAGAGGATGAGAGGGAAGCTGAAAGCTATCATGGACAGTCCTTCTCATCCTGTGCTGAGCTGAGGAGGATCAAGAGCACGTTCAGCCACAGATTCATCCAGCCACGTGCCTCAAAACGTCATGTATGCACATGTACATATACAAACAGTACTCTAGCATATGTACATATACACAGATCCATTTTATTGTTTCTGTTTTTTCTATTGGTTCTATTATTGTATTATTTCTATTGTATAGGTAGTTATGGAAATTCTTTTCTTTTCTCTGATGTTACTCCTCCTACGTGTGCTGCTGTGTCAACCTGAATTTCCCCTATGGGGGGGATACAAAAAAAGTACATCTTAAATCTTATTATCTTATCTTAACCACTGACAGTGTTTGTGTTTCATATTTACAAACCACCAGCCATTTTGAGTTCAGACACTTCCATTTCACCTTGTTACTATAATAACAACCCAAACAGTTAATGCCAAAGAGAAGGAGAATGATACATACACATATTCTCTCTCTCTCTCTCTCTCTCTCTCTCTCTCTCTCTATCTCTCACAGCAGTCTCTTACCTTCATATCGGAGCCAGAGGAGCCGACCTTTAACCTGAGTGATGCGTGCAACATTGATTTCACCTGGCTGAAGTGGATTTACAGCTTCCAACCATGTATCCTTACAGAAGCCCCGACTCAGAGACGCCTGCACACGCACACACACACACACGCGCGCGCACACACGCGCATGCAGGAGAGGCATGAATATTGATTTACTGTTTGTTCAAAGACTGCTCATACCTTTGTGACTAACTGCACAGAAACATATAGTGCAAATAAACTATGGGATTAATAGCAGTATGAAAACAAAATGTTTTGATGCTCAGGCAAAACTCAATTACTCATCTTGAATCAGAGACAAGAGCAACACAATTAATAATTATTTATTTGGCATAAATCAAAACCTACAAGCCTATACATTTAAACAGACCCGCTCACGACACAATCAGTGTTTCCTAGGAAAGCACTCTTGGAAAAATGACAAGGCATGAAGGGTGTAAATAAAAACTGTGTTCAGAGCAAGAACTGAAAGCAAAAACTCTTTGCGCGAGATGTCGGCAGTGTATTGAGAGGTTCCACATGATGAGGAAGAGTGTATAAATAGAGGTGCACAGAGGCACATTGTGGGCAAATACCTACAGTAAAAGGGGAAATCCTCTAGTTTCAACAAAATTGCCCAGGCATCTTTATATAGCGATAAGAAAAAATCCCAAAGTCTACATTAAAAAAAAGTTTTACACACATTACACACCACTATTTTACTACCATGTGTCTCTGCTGTCAGTGGTGGTACTATGATGGTCACTTTCTTCTGATTGGGAAGAGGGGCCTGACAAAGTGTGCATAGCAACATACGGGCTAATGTCAGTAACTGTAAACATACCTGAAAATCGAACGCAGATACAAGTTCAGTGCACCTACTAAAGCAACACCTCAATATAAAATTAAATGAATCAAAATGAAAAATTACCCGTGAAAACTCACCAATGTCTGAAAACTGAAAATTATACTTTAAAAGGAAAGAAGCAATTATAAAACTATAAAACAAAAAACTAGCATAACCTCAAAGTGCACAGGTTAATGGTGCACAATGTAAATGAAAGAGTGTGTGTGTGTTTGTGTGTGTGCATGTGTGAGTGTCAAAGAGTGTTCTTACACTGGGGAAACAGGCATCTGGGGCAGCCTCAGTACCCGTGTGCTTCAAATAATCTGCCCAGTCAAAGTCCTGAGACTGAAAACCTGAGCGAGAGAGAGAGAGAGAGAGAGAGAGAGAGAGAGAGAGAGAGAGAAGACAGAAATGCAGCAAGAGATAAAGGGCAAGAAAAAAGAGAGAGAGAGAGAAACAGAAGAGCGAGGTTAGGTTGGAGACGTCATAGACATACGGACACACAGAATTACTCACACACTCATACATGAGCAACGAGTATAAATTCAGAAGCAATTAAACTTAAAGCAATTAAAATGGCCGTATGGACTCACCCCTAGGCCTCTGCAGACCAACCCCGTTCTTCAAGCACCACTGGATTGGCAGGATGCCTGGAGAATCGGCATGACACAGCACTGAGCAGGGCGGGGCTTCACCGCTCAGGTCATCCACAGTGGCCTGGAAGTAGTACTCATTATACACCTACATGAGAAACACAGACAGAATTGTTAGCAGGTTTTGGTCTCATCAGGGCTGTCACAAGTCTGACTACTATGTGAATGATCACATTTCATTCAAAGGCAAAGGAACACCTGTTTGGCATTTAAATAATGTCTTTAACAGAGGGCTTGCGTCAAGTTAATTTGGACTGGCTCACTATTTCCAGATGAAAGGGGTTTGGTGTCGAACCGTTGTGGTTGAAATTGTGAGGTGTTAGTTGTTAAGAGCATGGTAATAGTGCCCCCATAATTTTATTTATCTAACTGCACGAAGCATAAGGAGGAAAAAAAAAAAGGAGCAGCTGTCAAAATATCCACCCTGATTTCTTTTCACCCTGTCTCCTGAAAATTAAGAAGAAAAAAGAAATGTTGATGCAACATGTCAACTGTTACCCTTCCAGTACACCTCTAGTGCCATTACCTTACCGCAGAGAGAAATACAGTGTGTTGTATATGAATATGCATCCATATTTGGATGCATCTGAATGATTTTGAATGCATTATGAATTTTACAGTAATTTGAACACAGTAATTTTGACAGTAATTAATGTGTGTGTGTGTGTGTGTGTGTGTGTGTGTGTGTGTGTGATAGAGACAGAGAGAGAAAGGAATAGGGCTCACTTTAGTGACAGACACAGGGCAGATGTGGAAGGGTTCTTCTGGTGATACCATCTCTAGCTTCATCCCCAATTTGAATGAGTGTTTACGCAAATCAGCATGATCCTGTAACACACACATGTACATACACATTTTCATGTCTCCTGATGTGCTCCGTTTGGTCTAATGCTGGTATTCATTTCCTGTATGGTTCTTCATTTCTTCTCTCTCCAACCTGACCACTAACAGCTACCAAATGCTTTATCCATTGTGTCTACCAAGCAGCAGCCTCCACTCATTGTTATTTTCACTTGTTGTCCATTACATGTTGGATATACACCGATCAGCCTTAACATTAAAACCACTGACAAGTGAAGTTAATAACACTGATTATCTCGTTACAGTGGCACCTGTCTAGGGGTGGGATATGTTAGGCAGCAAGTGAACAGTCCGTTCTTGAAGTTGATGTGTTATAAGCAGGAAAAATAGGCAAGCATAAGGATCTGAGCCACTGAGACAAGCGCCATATTGTGATGGCTAGACGACTGAGTCAGAGCATCTCTAAAACGCTAAAGCGCGAAAGCTAGGGCAAAAATTATCCTAAGTAAACAAAATACAAAAAGCAGAAGAGCAGGGCTGAGACTTACACAAGGCCAAAACCAAGGCAAAGACTGAGCAAAGATGCTAACAAACAGGGCAATTTAAGGCTGAAACACATTAACTAGTCTGGAGCGCTAATAGAAAGTCCTCAGGTTCGCCATCAGGTGGCCAAAAGGCAGAATACAGTCTGAAACCTGACACCTTGGGTCCTGGCATTCACGTGGATGTTACTTTGGCAGTACCACCTACCTAAACATTGTTGCAGATCAAGTACACCCCTTCATGGCAACGGTATTCCCTAATGGCAGTGGCCTCTTTCAGAAGCTCTTTCTAATGCACCCTGCCACACTGCAGAAATTGTTCAGGAATAGTTTGAGGAACATGACAAAGAGTTCAAGGTGTTGTCTTGACCTCCATATTCTCCAGTTCTCAATTCAATCGAGCATCTATGGGATGTGCTGGACAAAAAAGTCCAATCCATGGAGGCCCCACTTTGCATCTTATAGAACTTAAAGGATCTGCTGCTAACATCTTGGTGCCAGATACCACAGCACACCTTCAGAGGTCTTGTGGAGTCCATGCCTTTATGGGTCAGAGCTGTTTTGGTGACTCAAGGGGGACCTACACAATATTTAGCAGGTGGTTTTAATGTTATGACTGATCGGTGTACACAGTATACTGTATACTTAAACTTATTAGTCAGGCTTTGCCAATGCCAACTCCTCATTACTGACTCATTTCCATGGCTTTGTTTATCTCATTGCCATTTAGCCATTAGTCATTTAACAGTCACTCTCATCCGGAGCATTTAAAAAACATGTAACTGAGGCTTCAATGATAGGATATCTATAAGGATTTATATTCTGAATGATTAGAGACTAGTGATGGTAGCTGCAAGAGAGAATGAACTAGAGTCATTTGAAGTGAAGGAAGCCCATCCTATCAAGGAAGAATGTTCACCGATCCATTCTGATTCAACTGCAGACTCTGAACTAACTGTTTATTTACATGTATCCTATACTGGACATTCTGCAGACAATTTTCATTTATATACAGTACATGTAACACACAATCTAAAGTTATGTATGTGCTTGTGTATAGCAAACCTTAGTCTCAACATTGCCTTAATAACAAGAAGCGTGAGTCTGATCAGTGTGTTCAGCTTTTTTTTTTTTTTAATTGCATAAAAAATTTGTGTTGTTAACAAGTTTTAAATTATTTCCATCTTAGAAAAAAGTCACTCGGAAACAAGGATGCTTTGCTTGATGAAAATATATAACATGTATCTATAATTTCTTTACTCATCTTCTAGTGTTACCAAAATTAAAGGCCACTTAGTCACAAGAAATAGCCCCCCCCTTTTTTTTACTGTCTACATGGTCTGCATCCACGCATGTCTGCCGAATATTGAGATCAATTTCCATCCTGCATCTGCCTCAGAATGTTATGTTGATACCCATCTTACCGCCCATCCAACCTCAAAATTATTTTAAATAGATCTGTAACATGAGCTGTGTTATCTTACTGGACGGTTTTACTGCACAAGGAGCGCCTCTTGACTCAAACACATACGTGCACAACTCAAGCACTGATTCTAATATTGAAAGTATTCAGGTTTACATGACTATTATTTTTCTATTTAACTGATTATTAAAAGGATTACCAAGCTCATTAAATCAGAGAGAAATTTCATTCAGATAGTCCTCAATCACTTTACTGTATTCTATGTATGTAGTCATCTTATTAACAGCCTATTAGGCTGCTTGTAAATGTAGCCAATGAGAAGCCAGGACACTAAAGCAGTGAGATCTTGCGTTATGGCAAGCACAGATTTCGGAGGAGAATTATGCCAGGTACACCTTATCAAGCAGGTGTACAGGTACACAGATAATGTATTGCAGAGCCTTCTGAAGCCGAGAATGCAAGTACAAGGGGTTTGATTTGGGAAGTACAACAGTCAGTTTGTGCTTGTTTTTGGATAATAACTCTGGATTGTGGACTGTGTAACTTTTAATAAAATGCTGCTTGATGTGTCTTAAAGCTCAGCATTTGCGACAATCACGATCGTATACTAAAAAGAGGTTTTGCATTGTTTGTATGTGAGAAAATTCATTATTAAAATTGCTATTCAAACTTCAGTTAAATTAACAATGTCTTTTAAGCAATAATTCTCATTCAGCATTCTGAGAAGAAGCTTCAGTCAATGATCTATCATTTATGTCCCTACACACACATGCTCAGCTACCTTAAAGACCTCCAGGGGCAGAGGTTTTTCCAGGGCTGTAGACATGGCTCGCTCTACAGCTTCGCTCCACTCCGTAGCACTCCTCAGATCCCGCACTTCTGCAGAGGAAAAGAGAACAGCACTCAACATCAGTGCGTCTCTCAACTTATCCATCAATCCTTCCAGCAAGCTCTCCATCTCTATCCATTCATTTATGACTCTAAATTACCATCTGTCCATCTACCTTTTATTATCTATTTGTTTTACCCCCCCTTCATTAATAGTACAATTTAAACCACAGAGCTGTTGAATTCTCAAATCTGATTGGTCAGAAGGTGTTGGTTAATTTTCTACAAAAAGAACGGCTCAGACTGTAGTGCTTTACTGTTTCTTTAGTAACAGCTTACTCAGAGGGATGTACATGTGAACACTTATCATAATCTAAGCCCAATAATACATGGACATTAAACAGCATACTGTAATTGAATAAGTCTCAGGTGTGAGGTGCTTTGTAACAGTCAGTAAGCGCTCCGCCATGGGAGGTACAACTCTGCACTTCCCAGGTTTCTCAATAACATGAGAACCTGCGTTGTTTTTGTTTGTTTGTTTGATTGCTTTTTTTGTCTTATTAGCGATGTATTCAAGAGCGGGAAAAATCCGAGATTGGGGAGGGAACGACTGTTTATAGCTGCTATAATGTAAGCAATAACATGAGCTAACTTGTTTTACAGAGTAAACAATTAAATGCAATAAATGTAATATAAACTACAAAATATTCGTTAATAAATTAAAAATCTTGCAAGAGCTGGAAACTGTTGTGATATACGACATAGGAATTTATATAGGAAAATAATCTTCTGCGTGGTAATAGCATCGTTATTGATTATTTTCCTATGTGTCATGTTTTATTTCTTAAATATATATGATATTAGTGTATATAAGGTGGATATCTAATATTACACAATTTGGTCTAGATATTTTGTTCACAGTTCCAGAGAAGATGATAAAGATCTGTTTTTCAGAAAAACAAGAGAATGACTCACACTCACTCACCCACCAACCCACAGCATGCATACTCACTCACACACACACTCACACACACACATACACACACACACACACACACACACACACACACACACACACACACACACACACTCACACACACACACTGTGCTTCTAGTGATTTTTTACAGAATGCAAAGAGCACAGCAAATTCAGCTCTAAGAAGCTTGTGTAAAATAAAAATATGCTGGTGTTATAATGTAGTGTGCTGTAGTGGTTAATTTAACTGCACTGCACATTTTTTCCCCTATTATATCTCACTTTGATTTGTTCATTAATCATTTCAGCTCTCAAGTGAAGCAAGAAACAAACTGAAGTGGGCACTGTGGAAACAGAATAGGGAAACAGTAATCTAATAAAAGTTCACAGTCTAACACTACAGGGTTATTAGTTACAGGTCCTGTAGGAAAAAAAAGAAACAAAGTAACTGCACTGTATTTACTGTAATTAATCCAAGTGCACAAGTCAAATACATGCAACCTATTACTCAGTGATTAATGTGATTATGAAATAATACACTGGAGCACACTATTATTCCTTTGTGTATCATGTTTACTTTACTCCTAGCCTATCCTTGAGCATTTTCCACACTTTTATTGCTACACAACTACAACTGACATTCCAAGGAATTTTTCACATGCCGTTTTTCAGATCTGACATGTTCATGCTGACACTGTTTTGACATCATCTTTCTTTTTTATTATTGATTGTGTAATCCAGTGTCAGCTATGTTTTCATAAACTGGGAATTCCTCAAGGTGCATTTTTTTATTTTATTAATTTTAAGAGTGAGGAAAAAGAGAGGTCAGTGAGGGAGCGACCATTTAAGGCTGTTATAAATGCAAGTGATAACAAGAACTAACTTGTTTCGTTAATGAAATATAACTGTAAATGGGAAAAAAGTGTAACGATGTTCTTAAATTTAAAAAAATATTAGTATTGCTGAGGTTTAAGAGGAATGAAACACTTCAGGAAGTGCTGGAAAATGATCGACTTTGGGGTGGTAGCCTGTAAATATTCTTACCTTTTGGTGGTTCCATTGTGAGACAGTTTTCTTTAGCCCAGCCCAGTGGACGAAGCCTTATGTCCAGGTAGAAAATCCAGGTGTAGTGGGCGGGCTCTTCCAGTCCCACATAGCTGAGCCAGAGACGCCCGCCAACGTTTCGCTGCACCCGCACTGCCCAGTACACAAACGGCTCGCTGGCGTCACGGATCTCTAAGAAACACCCAGGCACAATCAGATCCACTGTGTTCTTACCCCTCAGAGGCTACAAGAGAAAACAAAAACACACGTGTTACTGACCAGCGTGATTTGTAGACATCATTATTAACTCGCATTATTCATTTTTTATTATCAATTATTTAATTAATTCTATAATTATTTTATAATTAATGTTTTTAAGAATTCATGAATTTTAGCCGTTTCCACTTAAGGAATCAGGGCTGGTTCTAGTTCATGGACTATAATTCCAGAAACTATAAGCAGCCCAGAACGTACAGCAGTGGAGCTTGTGATACTGACTGTTGCTGATTAGTCAAGTGCAGGCTTCATAAAATGACCAATTTTAAAAACCCTGCATTATAGGGCTCTACTGATGGACATGAGCTTCCGTGCTGTGCAGCCGCAGCTCCAGAAACGAATTCAGCTGAGCCACTTCATCCATATAAGTGCATCTTTATAACTGGCACATCCTCAAATAGTGTAATATGGTACACAGATTCATCACTGTGTTCATTTATTGCACAGTTTTAGTTTTGTTGTTAACAATGTAGCCTAAAAAGTACTGAAGCAGAAAATATCATTTGTAGCCTGTGTATATCTGCTGGGAAGTGAAGTGCCAATTGACACACTCTCTACTGTTGTTTGTCAGCATTTTTCTGAACTAATAAAACATCCGAAAATAGCAATGTCTTGAATCAGTTTTTGCTTTAATATGAAACTAGTCTTACGTTTACTTTTACTTACTTTTTTGAATTACCGGTCAACTAGTAAAAATTAATAGTCACGCAACCCCTAACCCATAGCGGAAATGCAAAGTTCCTGAACTTCAACAGGTTCCAAAATCTATCTCTCTCTCTCCCTCCCTCTCTCCCTCCCTCTCTCTCTCTCTCTCTCTCTCTCTCTCTCTCTCTCTATATATATATATATATATATATATATATATATATATACTGTATATAAAATGTACTGTATATCTTCTGTATATCCTATATAACGGATATATTATGTATTCACATCATATACACACCCCTTCAAGCAGGTTAGCTGGTGCAGTTCGTGAGCCTGTGAGCTCCTTCACCAGAAACTCAGTCCAGTCGCTGTATTTCTCTTTAATAGCTGTGAAAGAGATAGAAAGTTAGAACATTAGACATTGAACCTGGTTTAACTACTGCGAAAAGTGTTAAAACCAAAAGAGTGTATGTGCATTTGTGTGAGTGGGCATACATTTTCAGAATATATATATATATATACATACATATATATATATATATATATATATATATATATATATATATATATACACACACACAACACAGGCATGACTCTCATTCATGTGAATATACAACTTGTCTCAGCCACGCAAACGGTTACAAAACTGTAAATCAGTAAATCTGGGTAAATCACCCACTGTAGTCCTTCTGCTACAACCTACAACCCTCACAAGCACACAATAATCATCATGCTATCATCAATAATCATCATGCATCATGGATCATTCACACATTACAGACTGCCAAGTTCAAGCCATTTGCTGCAAATTAAAAATAATTATCATGGCACTTTTAAGCGCAGTGTTCCCTAATCCTGATCCTGTACTTCCTGCTCAGTCACTCACTCATTTGCTTTTCTATACATCTCATGACCAACCCGCATATTTCCATATACCACAGAAGTGTACACTACATGCCATAGTATAATGATGAAATGAAATATGCTGAAATAACCAGCTAGTAGATGTGTGTTACAGCCGACAGTACTGACAGCTCAGAGCACACAGGTTGTATCTCTAACACAGAGTGCCCCACGTAGAATGTAGTGAATATATTGCAAATATTCAGTCAGTGTCAAAAGTCAGTCCTAGCTCATCAGATAACAGCGTGATTACAGAAATGTGTTATTCAAATGACAAAACACTGTAATGTCTAAAACATTGGGTTACGGAGCATTGTAAGAGTAAAATCATTTGCCCTCTTGTCTGGAGAACGTAAGTTTAAATCCCACAACCATGTATGACCTGGAGTCCAAGAGATGGTCGGAAGTGGGTTGGAATGAGGGCATTACTCTGTCTGTCTATTAGAATAACTCTGGCCAGTTGTGGATGTCTGTGAGTTCACGTATACAGAAGCTACTGTCTCCTCCAAGTGTGTGCAGCTTTAGCAGCATTGCTCCCCCAGAAAATATCATTCACTAAAATTTGCAAAACAAACAAGAAAGACTCCTTCCTTATTGTCTCTTTGCTCGAGATGATATTGCACAACTCAAAGGTCAGGTGCTACTGTCCAATTAGCATGTACTGTATGTCTGTAGATATGTCAGAGGTCTGAATCCCAATGTGTGCTATTTCAGTGTTCACTCCTAAGTACGCATGTGTAACTAAACTCTGAACATGGCCCATAGTCAACAATCTGTATTCGTGAGAAAGTAACTTTTAGTAACCATTTTTAATGTAACCAAGGACACCTGTTTCTCTGACTCGCCTTTTGGCGTCTTCATCCACAGTATGAAAGTCTTTTTAATGTGGTTCCGCTTTACCACGACAGATTTGCACTAAATGACTGAGCAAGGCAAACAGAGAGCTCACACACGAAGCCATACACTTACTGTAAGCTCAGATAAGAATGACTTTATTAATTTGCTGCTTTATTTTCATACTACTAATTAGTTTTTTGTTCACATTATTATCCAAGTAGAAATTTCATTAGTCTCCAGACTTGTGTCAAAGTTTTGATTTTTGTCCAAGTCAAAAATCAAACAAGTAAAAGTCTGAGTCGAGCCGCAGGTCAGTCAAAATGTCACTGAAGTGCAACTCGAGTCTCATTCCCTGACCTGAATTGATATCTCTGAGTGGGACTCATAATACGAAATAAAGGAAGCAAGAAATACACAATCAAAATACACATATAACACCCCTATCAATGCAACACATCTCAACATGAGGCAAAATCATGAATTAATATTAACTGACACAAGATTTGAAACTGATCACCCAAATTCTATCCAACTGTAATTAACACTAACCCAAGCTCACATTCACCTCGCTATAACAACACTCTGGGGAGACAAACACATTGTTTCTGTTTGTCCACATCACAACTCAAAGTATCATATGACAGCATTCAAAGAGTGTGATCTATGGCCTGAGAGAGCGCGCTGGTAAACAAAGACAGGAGGAAGGGGGGAAACAGGAACAATGACTGGACTTCATTTGTCATGATGACTTCCAAGTTATGCTAGATGCCATGTTTGGAAAAAGTTAGTGTCAAATTAATTATTTTTTTAATATATAATTTAGTCATGGATTAATGATGAGACCCATTAAATAAGCAGTGGCCCTAATATTTCATTTGACATCATTGGAGATATTTCATTCCCTTTTTTTTTCCTCAGATGATATTATTGCTGCCTATTTCAGATCAATATTTTGTGTATCATACATTAATCTTCTAAAGCAAAAACATTTTACAACTGTCACTTTTCAGTGAGACCCTTAAATATACACAGTGCTAAATACAGACAGCTATCAAGAAGTGTGAGGAGGTTGTTCTCTTGCTCTACTGTTCTCTGCTCCTCTCTCTCTCCTGACTCTCTGTTTAATTTCTTCACAACAAAAATAGATCAGCTATTTCCATACATGAAGTTTAAGGCAGTCATCAAACCCTCAAACCATTAAACATCAAAGCTCTCAACACTCAATTTACTCTATATACCCCTTACATTTGTTTAGTTCTGACTGGCAGTAAGCCATTAGCCTATAGCTACTAGCACCATGACGACTGCCACCACCCCCACTTCCTCTCCTAACATTTCTCTCCAAGCTCATTTTAAACCTAATCATATTTGTTTTGATTTTTTGTCTCTTCCAACCCTGGTCTGGTTTTTAATGCATAACCTTACACCTACCCATCAATGCTCAGAAGTCATTCTTATTTGAATATTCATTATGGAAAAACGCAGGTGTTCGAACCACGTACTTCAAAGAGGACAGCCCAACCCAGAACTTGCAAGGAAGTGAACTAATCTGCCAATTCACGGGAAGGGTTCAGAAAAAAAAATTTGTTTCAACACAGTTTAATGGTAAAGCACAGATTAAACTGAATGTACAGACTATATTCCTCTTCATATAGTAGATACAGTAAAAAATTGAGCGCAGAAGACAACGTGTCCAGAGAAACAGGACGTTTTGGAGAAAAGGTAAAATCTGCTACAGTTTCACGAGCACTTTGCTTGCACAGCTGATGAAACATCCTGTTTCTTTGGAAACTTTGTGTACAATGCTCCATTCTTCCTGCACCTACTATTATTACTAAAGTGCACTGCAGTTACTTCCTATATACACTCACCAACCACTTTAATGCACCTAAACGGACACCTGCACATTTATGCAATTATCCAAACAGCCAATCATGTGGCAGCAGCACAATGCATAAACTCACACAGATACAGGTCAAGAGATTCATGCTGACAGACAGACTGGTCTGAGTATTTCAGAAACTGCTGATCTGGGATTTTCACACACACGCGATCTATAGAGTTTACACCAAATAGGGAGAAAAACAAAAAACACAGTTTCAGTTCTGTGAGTGGGAACGCCTTGCTGATGAGAGGTCAGAGAAGAATGGAGAGACTGGTTCACGCTGACTGGAAGGCCACTGCAACTCAAACAACCACAACTGCAGCGAGCAGAAACGCATTTTAAAATGCACAACACCCTGAACATTGAGGTGGATGTGTTACAACAGCAGAAGACCACATCAAGTTCCACTCCTTTCAGCCAAGCACAGGAATCTGAGGCTACAGTGAGTGCAGGAAGAGACCTGCTGGTCTTTTTCTAATCTTCAGCTGCCCAGTCTCTGTCATGATATAGTTTGTATTTAGTTATTGTAATACGTCTAGTTGAGTGGAACTGAGATCTGACAATGCCAAATTTAATTTAACTTTACAAGTAATAATAATTTAATACTGTATATTTCTGATCTGAAACATCTTGTATTATATTTGTATTATATTTAATTGCAATAAAATATAATACTGTGTTCTGTGGATGAAAAGTTCATGAATAAAAATCCCAGACGTTGTTTATTAGACAAAATTATGGTTCAAAATTTCTAAGACCAGTAAAAGACCAGGCTAGTAACTGCCCAAGATCAGATTTTAATTGCCAAAGGCGGTTCAAAAATAACTGTTTAAAGCTGCAGCTAAGAAAAGCTCTACACCCCCAAACACACTTTGGTTATAAGGCTGAGGTTAAGCTAATAAGCTGGTAAAAGGCTTATAACTGAAAAAATACATCAGACATTTCTTGCTGTGGATTACATCAAAATTCTGCATTATTATTTTGCTTCTGTATGCATGACTCACTTTCATAAGTATTGACACACAGGAGGTTTCATCATAATCTTCATTTTCTCAAGGAAATCTTTTGCTGAATAAATTATAAGTAAAAGTAAACAAAATTAAATTACTACATTACTGTGGCCTGGATTATAGGCCTCATACCTAACTACAACACTGTATGAAAGAAAGAAAAGAAAATGAATGTTGGGTTTAATCACTACCTCATCTGAAAGATTGATAGAGGGCATTTTTGACGACTGTATTAAAAAATCCTCAACCATCTACATGACTCAGACACAACCCATACAGTAATGAGAATTTGAGGCTTTGTATGCATGTTACTTCCTGTCCCAGAATGGCACTGTGTCGCTCAGTGTGTAATCACCCCGGCACATGTGTGTGCGAGCTAATCACTTAAGCAGCAAGGTGGTGGGTGTGTGTGGCTGTTACCATGCCAACAACCCCCTGCCTTCCCCAGCAGCTAAGCATTCTGGTTAGGCTTTGTGATTTGCACGCTTAAGTAGAACATGATCACTTTATCACATTAGCTCAGAATAATACACCACGCGTGAGCGCACACACACACACACACACACACACACACACACACACACACACACACAGAGGCACAAGATATTGATTAGCTTAACAAAGTGTGTGTGCATGTGCGTTTCTTTCTTTCTTTCTTTGCAGGAAACTGCAGCTTTCATTTGTTTAGAATGCAGACTTTATATACAGACATTATGCAAAAATGGCTGGGAATAAATATGAACTCTGAAATATTACCTACTGAAACCAGTTTTCAGTACACTACCTGCTTACAATTTCACTTTTTAAAGACGACTACAATCAATAAAACTCACTTTTTGCTTTCAGAATTTTCTGTAGAATTAACACTTTGTTTTTGCTATTTGCACCGCTATACTTCAATTATTTTGTTGCTTTTTTTTAACAGCAGTGTGTCTCTATACATTCATCACAATCTCAGCACAATCTCAGCTAATAAGGTTTGCTACACTGTAATTACACACTGTAATTCTTAGTCCATAATCTCTGCTTGGCTCTGGTGCAACCTTACAGTGCCAAGAGATTAAAAAGGTATTTGTATCATCTCTATATACAATGGCCAAGGCTGGCACTAGACTTTTGGGGGAATCTTCTAATTTTTGTCTCGGCACCTTTCTGAGGTAAGACTGAAATGGTAGCAGAAAAAAACAACTAAGGGTTCAGCCCCTTTGAGAGCTCTCCCAATCATCGTAAGGAGGAGCCGTGCATCTGGGCAGGTCAGAAGAGTGCACTGTTTAATAAACGTTGAGAGATTTTTTTCTATGCAAAACGAACCCGCCCACACTCCCATTCACCTCCAGTGAAGCGGTGCATCTGGGCAGGACCCAAAATTATGTATTAAAATCCCATCGTCCAATGAGTGTTAATCTTTGCTCCCATTAAAACACAGTGGATTGAATCTGCCATAGGAGCCCATACAACCCGGGCTTCACTAGGTTTCTATCAGAGCTGTGTCGGGGGCTGTAAAGGAGACTTTCGCGCAGGCTGTGCTGTTCACTGAAAACAGGTTGAATTAAATGAACAGACAGCACAATACTGCAGTGAGATATTTGATCATTTGATTCTTGAATTTCAACAACAGTGATGAATAATAAAGACACATTTCTTACATTTAATATTGGAGCATTTCATCGCTGCATTTTAAAGGACTTTTAGGCCTCCCATAGTCTTAAAGCATCCGTCTGTGCCAGAGCCTGTCCCAGGAACACGGGCTGATAGACAGGCATGCTTGCTGAACACCAGTCCATCACACACACACATTTAATTCCACAACTGCAGATTGCTAGAATTCATCATTTGCTGGAAGAGCAGTTCACTTCCTCTCTCCTGAGGTAAACTGACATCTAGAAATGAATACCTTCTGAGAAAAAGCTTGTGCTGTTGAAAATGCTTCAATTCTACTGAAACTGAGGAATTCAAATTGAGAGTGCATTCTTTTAAACAGCATGTGAAATCTAATATTTAATACTTTTTCAAATTTAACTTCTAATTTACACAGGCTGCAGAAACTGGGTCTGATAAAAATGTCAAATCTTTTACTCTTGCTAATGGGAACTTTAAAGAGCAATATTAAAAATAATGAAAACTGCACAGTGAAAAAATTAATGAGTTCTTTGTTTATTCTGTAGATGAATTTTTGTAAAAAAAAAAAAAAAATTGCATTTGAATTTGAACCATTTAAAAGGTTCTATTTAGGGTTTTAATTTCATGCCACTGCAAGCGTAATTTCCTGGTTAATGATGGTGTGTCGCCAAGCCAATTTTTTTCTTGTTTGTACTCTGTTGCTATTTTTCTGGTCATATATTAATACACTGTGCTGATATGGGAGGAGCGGCACAAAAGGGGGAGTGACATTTAAAATCTGCCCACGGAATGGGATTTCCAAACCTATTTTGGTCCAGAAACATGCATGCAATACCAGTGCCTGAGACCCTCACTCGCCACAGGCGCAGGGATAAAACAGTACTTTCCTGACTTTAAGCACAGCTGTATGTGCTGTTCCTGTAATGCGCACTCAGAAGCAGTGCACAAGTGTATATACACAGCATGTGATTTCATTAGGGCAAACCAAGAATCATAGCCAGAGTGTGTAGCGGGGTAAAACACAGGCGGTCAGAGTAATCACAAGCATATACATCATTGTCAACTGTAACACTAAACAGGAACTTGGATAAGGGAAACAAGACTCGGATTTAGTGACAAAAAGGCACAATACGGGTAGAAATAACAAACACAAAGAATTGAACACAGAATAGGTGCACACAATCTGAGAACAAACCAATCAGACAGGACTAGAAGAGAAATCATAAACACGATCTTGTAGCGTTCATCACCACGAAAGCCGCAGCACGAAGGGTGTTAAACAGTTAAACAGTGGGTCTGGCAGTTTCATTTCATTTCATGTTCACTATTTATCTAAACTCACTTCAACAAAAATAGGATCCTACACCCCATAATAATTAAGTACCACTGACTTGATTTTTTTTTTCCATAACGTGAAGAGTTTGCACTGAAAGACTTTACGAAGCACGTTTCAGTCACACAAAACACAAGCTTCTGTTTTAACCAGTGTTTAAATCCACACACAGTCAGTCAGAGGCACTACAAAAATGCATACCCATCAGTCCTGCTACTGATTGCTTCTCAAGAGGAATGCAGAACTTTCACTTTCACATGCTGTACATTTAGGTTCACTCTCAAAAGATTATCTCAGAATCATTGAATGATCCAGTAACTCTGCACACACGTACATAAATAAAAGAGTAAATGTTTTAAATTCAGGCATTGCTGGAATAACCATTTCATCACCAGTAGCTTGACTTGGAATCATTTATCCAAAACTTGAGATTTGACTTGGGCTTTTTCTTACCACTTTCAGGTTGTAAATGGAAAAAAAGCTATATTTTGGATAGTTGTACAAGTTTACTGCAAAATTCCATATTATATATCTGCAAACTAAACATTCTATTAAACTTCCTAAAGAGCTGAAAGAGTGTGTGTCACATGGGTACGTGTGAGGGCGTGTTGTGGAACCTGCCAAACAAAGAAATCACTTTTCATATGACCTATGAGCTACTTTTATGAGGTGAACCTCAACTACAAGCATGCATGCAAATTTTTACTCACACACACCTTATGCAGATAGAAACACAAATTCACCCCCCTCCCCAACCTCTGTATGCAGGCAAGCATGCGAGCTATCAAGACTACTGCTGACGCTTCCTTAAAACACGAGGAAACGAATAAAAGAGAAAGAGTGATAAAGAAAGAAGAGCAGAGAGGTGGTGAAACAGAGAATGTAGAGAGAGAGAAAGAGAAAAAAAAGAAAGAATGAAAACAACAAAGAAGCAAAGAAAGAATTTATAGTATTTTTTTTTTTTTTTTTTTTTTTTAACTGAAATTACCAGTGTACCAGTGAATACAGTCCGGCTGAATTTACATGAACACTATCTGTTAATTCAACACCTGGTATTTCTCCATGCAGAGATGGAATGAGACAGAGGATAAGAGAATGTGTGTGTGTGTGTGTGTGTGTGTGTGTGTGTGTGTGTGAGAGAGAGAAAGAGAGAGAGAGAGAGAAAGAGAGGCTCAGCTTACCTGCTCTGAGGTAAACGTTATCTAAGGAATAAACAGACAGGAACACAGTAGATGACTATCACAGGCTAAACACACACACACACACACACACACACACATACACACACACACACACACACACAATTTTTATATGTAATATTTTAGGTCTAAATATACAAGTAGAGTCCTGTGTGAAATTTCTAGGCTGTAAAATAAAGGCTTTTAATGAAGATCAAAAATAAATACTATATAATATAATTACTATAATTTCCAAACTAACAAGACACATGCAAAAGCCCCTCATGACAACAGACATAAACCTACATAAGCAGGGTTTATTCCATCATGCATAAGTTGCCATAAAGAATGTTTCCATTCATATTATATAAAGTTGCATAACAGCTAAGTGAAGTGTTACTGATTGTCAGTGACATTTGGTTATGATACTTGGTTATGCTACGTGGTTATGATTTTTAGCAAATCCATAACTCTTGATTTTACAGTTGTGTGTATTTTATAGCCCATAAGTAAAGAGAACCTTATACTTTAGCTTATAAGATTTATGAAAACCTATTACAATCTAATCAGACCATAATGAGAGTTATGTACACTCAGGTCAATAAACATTTGGATACTGACAAAGTTACTCTTATTTTAGCAGTCTACCCCACACTATATTGGAGTATACTGAACTGAAATATTGAATATGTAGGCAATAGTATGATTCACTCACAAGTAAGCAGATAAAAGATCTGGAATTAATTTCCAGTGTGGCATTTGCATTTGAAATCTGTTGCTGTTAACTCTCAATATGAAGTTCAAAGAGCTGTCACTGCCTGTGAAGCAAGCCTGAACAATCTGAACATAACCATCAGAGAGACAGCAAAACCATTAGGTGTAGCCAAATCAACTACTCGACACATTCTTAAAAAGAAAGAATGACAGAAGATTTTTTTTCCCTGATGAAGAAAAGCCCTTTCAAAGTCAAACCCTGTGTCAAAGTCAACAATCAAGAGAAGACTTCACCAGAGCAAGTACAGAGTAGACAAGATGTAAACCACTGGTATGCCTTAAAAAGACCAGATTACAGCCTAAAGAATCCTGAAAAAGCCTGTATATTTATGGAGCAACATCCTATAGCCAGGTGAGATAAAGATTAACTAGCACAAGGATGATGGGAAGAGAAGCGTATAGAGAAGGGAGGGAAATGATCTGTCTCATGCCATGGATTTCGTGTTTATTTTCTTTTGTTCTTTGTCTGATGTCACGTTTTTTTCATATTGTAAAGTGACCTTGAGTTTGCAGAAAGGCGCTATATAAAATAAACTTATTATCATTATTATTATTATTATTATTATTATTATTATTATTATTATTAAATACCATGCATACCACATCATCTTGTATTTACTGACTATGTGACTGCTGACAAAAGCAACGGAATGAATTCTGAAGTGTACAGGGCTATATTATCAGCTCAGATTCAGCCAAATACTTGGAAGGCATTTCATAGTCCAGATGGACAATAACCTGAAGCATACTTCGAAATCAACCCACGATTTTTAAGGCAAAGAAGTGGAGTGTTGTGCAATGGCCAAGTGAATCACCTGACCTGAATCCAATTGAGCTGCATTTCACTTGCTGAAGGCGAAACTAAAGCAAAGCTCCCTCCCAGAACAAGCAGGAACTGAAGGCAAGTGCTTACACAGTTTCCTACAAGGACATTGGAGGAGACAGACTCTCAACCAGAGACATTATGCTCATCTCGAAAACTGAATTATTTATGGATAAAATTATCAATTGACAGGCACAGAGATCTCCTTCTCTAGAACTGACAGGCCGAATTGAAGAACTTGTACACCCTTATTAATACTCATTGCTTCCTGTACTGTAATCTGTTATGTAAGTGGAATAGTTATTAACTGATTTATTCAAAATACATGTTGATAGGGACACTGCTGTTTATTAATTACTGCGGTAATGTACATGTTATGATGAAGAAGAAAAGCATGGTAGCAGAGAGATAGGAGTACGTGATCATAGAAATACAGACGGCATGGTAAACTCGGACTCAGGAGAGATAAGAATTGTAGTCTGTCAGTTTCTAAAGCTGTTGTTCTTCTCTGGAAGACAAACACAGCTTTCATTTATTGCTGGAAAATCACACTAACAACACCAATGCACACACAGACAAGGGAGAATGCATGATAAGCCTGCTAATAGACAAGTAGCCATGATACAGGCATGCCAAATGCATAATGCTAAAGTATTTTTTATTTACATTAGTGTAGTTTCTCTTGCCCAAAATTAAAGAGGAAAGCTTCTAATGATGAACAGATCTAGGTTGATGGACTACATTTAGCAAAAGAGGGATCAATTTGAATTTTGTCAGAACTTCAACTTTTGTTTTCCAAGAACATTGTTATAGATTCTACAGTGAGACAAGATGGGGGAAAAAATACTGTGTCAAGTAAACGGCTGTTCACTGTCACAAATTATAGCATGAAATAAAGAATTCAAGATGATCTAAACAGTTCTACGAAACATCCACTGAGCGACACTGAAACTGGACAGTCACTGTGGATGCAGAGTGGCCATTTGAGTTACCGTAACCTTCTTATCTATTCGAACCAGTCTCTCCATTCTCCTGTGACCTCCCTCATCAATAAGGCATTTCTGCCCACAGAGCTGCTGCTCACTGGATGATTTTTTTTTTTTTGCACCATTGTGTGTTTGAGAAAATTACATTTACCTTTAGAGGATCCACTAAGCTCCTTTATAAAAAGTTAGCACTCATTTATGCAATATTTCAGTAACTTCTGGAACTCCTGCCACATTAGCATTTCATTAAAAGTGGAAAATGAAAGAGGAACATAGAGAGAAAAAAGTAGTGGTGAGATGTAGGAATAAAACCAAAGTGTACCTCATCAGAATATCTGAGAGTGGTTCTGTTTCCTGTTTTCCTTTGTGTATCTCTGAGGGACTGAATTATCTGTTTTTAATTTAGTCATATTCAATTAATACATTTGATTTATTTAATCCTGTTTATTTGTATGTTTGTATAAATGTTTATGTACAGTAGTAATATTATCTCTCTTTTTTGTATGAGCATGACGCCTTGTATGTGAACTTCATGTTTACTTTATCAAATAAAACCATTATATATACACTCACTGAGCACTTTATTAGGAACACCTGTACACCTACTCATTCATGCAATTACCTAATCAGCCAATCGTGCCGCAACAGTACAATACATAAAGTCATACTGATAAGGGGTGTCTCCTGGGATTTTCATGCACAACAGTCTCTAGAGTTTACTTGGAATGGTGCATTAAAGAAAACCCATCCAGTGAGTGGCAGTTCCGCAGACGGAAACACCTTGTTGATGAGAGAGGTCAACAGAGAATGGACAGACTGGTTAACGGAAGTTGACAGAAAGGCTACAGTGACTCAGATAACAACTCTGTACAATTGTCTTGAACAGAAAAGCATCTCAGAATGCACACAACTTCAAACTTTGAGGCAGATGGACTACAACAGATGAAGACCACGTCGTGTTCCACTTCTGACAGTGAAGAACAGGAAGCTGAGGCTGCAGTGGGCACAGGCTCAGGTTTTGACCTGTTGACTTCTGACGTTTTTGTATCGGACTAGAGTTCTTAGTATTAAAGACAACTCCGTGTGTCTACGTAGAGTCAGAAATTGGCACCAAAAGCACGAATCCATGGACCCAACCTGCCTTGTATCAACAGTCCAGGCTGGTGGAGGTGGTGTAATGGTGTAGGGAATGTTTTCTTGGCACACTTTGGACCAGTTAATACTACTCATCATCGCTTGAATGCCACAGCCTATTTGAGTATTCTTGCTGACCATGTGCATCCCTTCATGGCCACAATTTACCTATCTTCTATTTCCAGCACGATAATGCACCATGTCACAAAGCAAAAGATATCTCAAACTGGTTTCATGAACATGACAATGAGTTCAATGTTCTTCAGTGGCCTTCTGAACCTAACAGAACACCTTTGGGATGTGGTAGAAAGGGAGATTTGAAGCAGGAAAGTGCACCTGAAAAATCTGCAGGAAATTGCGTGATGCAGTCATGTCAACATGGACCAGAATTTCAAAGGAATGTTTTCAACATCTTGTGGAATCCATGCCACAAAGAATTGAAACTGTTTTGAGAGCAAAGCGAGGCCCTACCCAGTGTTGTCAGTCACTGTACTATGAAGTTGCACACATTTAACAAGGTATAAAGAGGTTTATAAGAGCTGGAAAATACGCCCCAATCACTGAACTTCCGGTCACCAGCAGTGAACCATAACCGCTGAGTTTCCACAGTCCCAGATGTGTTGATTAACACCAGTTACTGAATTTATGGAAAATGGCAGTCAGATCTGAACCATAGTGAGTGCGTAGTATTATCTTTTTGAGTCAGCCCATCATTATGACTTAGTGATACTTCATTATTCTCCCAAATGGAAGCGCATAAAACTTTCTATATAATAAACTCTGTTTGGTACGAAGCAGACAATCCTGTGGTGCATAAAACCTCCAAAAAGCTTATGTCATGGGAAAGTATCATAAGTTATCCATCATGAGTAATAAACTCATTTTTTTGCAAGAAGATTGATGAGTAGGTTCTACTTTGACAGTGCGTTTGCTGATTTATATATCTACAGACAGTTCTAACCTTTTATGAAAATACTGAAAAATACTATCGATTACCACTACTATTCTACCTGAGTTCCTTTAAATATGGGCATTATAAAAGTTACTTAACCTTCGCTAACCTTAACCATGCTGTCTTCCAAATAAGAAGACTTTTTTTTAAACCTTTAGCATCCACATGCTACACAAAATTACTGAATGGCAAGCTATTTCAAAGTATTCTCAATAAAAATATTGAGCTTGTTGAATGATACATTGTACAACAGTATATCAGTACATGCATATGTCTGATATCATGAGAGGTTTAAATATGAGTATAATACATACAAAAAAAATTTATCTCTAGATGGTTAGGTCAAATATTGTAACTTTGGCATTATCTTGACTATGTGCATGGACAAACCTAATAGTTAGTCTTAAAGCTGGTAAAATACACAATGTCAAAAAATGTAAACATCAAATAATTTAAAAAATGAATAAAATTTTGAACCCACGATATGAATCCAGTTATTCAGAACTCTGCTTATCTTCCCAACCCCAAAATATGCATGTGACGATAATTGTTTGTACAATACTCACCATGCAATTTGTGTTGCACTTTGCATCTATATTTATAGCTGTTTTGTGAAGTCAAAGTGTTATTCTCTCAATTTAACACCAATAACCAACAAAATAAATAACTCCATATATAGATCAAAACCTAGCTAGAACTCAGTTATACATGACACAGTGACTGGCCTCTAATGCCATAGTAACTATTATCTAATATTAAATTATTCATTTAGATTTGATGAAAGCAAAGTTATACTAAACACACACTCCATTTTTTTACTCCAGATAATGCATCAGTAAACAGAACCTCTTCTGTGTTCTTAAGAGTGTGTTTGTTGACATTCAGGCAGTTGTTATCACACTAGAATCACGCGTTGGTCTGCTCGCTTTGCATTCACCTTTTCCTTCATTGAATGGGCAAATAACTACAGCCAGTCCTGACTAAGAAGCTTCTTATTTGACTAAATGGGCTGAATATCACTTTCCAAGGAAGACTACTATATAACAAAACCATAATTAAATGTAACCTCCCTCTAAGCTCATCTTATCTACATGAAATATTTACGCTGTGTTGCAAACTAGGTGTTACTTATTACTAGTCAATACTTAATCAAATACAGTACATATTTCATTATGTGTGTGTTTACACAAGGAACAATACCAACATTATGCTGAGTGTCTTAAGTTAACAACTCTTATACGAGGAATAATAAAATGTTATATAGACTCGAGGACAAAGAGATAAGTAAAGTAGGATAAAGCTGTTTTTATCATATTATTACCAAAATATGTCTCAATAACAGAGTTGGCATGTGGGTAACAGGACTGATGACAACAACAGTGTTTAGCAGGCAAATGTTTACGGTTGTGGTCCATATTCTGGAAATATAGCACTCTTTGTTTTCTACTGTAAATTTAGACAGGTACATTAGCTCTTATTGCTCAAAGGTATATCAAATGTCATTTACTGTCATTTTGCATGTCAGATAACTAGAACAAAAATGTACTTTCTATTTATTTATTTGTGTCCACTATTGTGTACATTGTGACTGACACACTCTTTCTGATTTGGGATGTTAAATTCCAAACGTGAAAATATATTTATATTCTTTTAACTCTTTAACTGTATGCTATATCTTACTTAAATTACTATAGTTACTACATTTGAATTAGAAATGCCTTTTCTAATTATTATTATCTCTATTAGAGCAAAATGGCAATTTTGCTTATTACTGTACATATCAACCTTGTTACCTTAATAAGTAACATATTCACACTTTCAGTGCCTACAGCACTTACCAAGAAGCAGCAAACGGTTTTCATTAATATGTGTTTTATCAAAAAACGCACATTCTTGTCATCTATTTTATTTTGCCTTCTTATAGAATAATGAACAGTGTTTCAAAGCTTGTCACTGTCTTTAATCGGTTATTAATCGGTTAATCAGGGGCAGTCGTGGCCTAATGGTTAGAGAGTCAGCCTTATAACCTGAAGGTGAACCCGAAGGTCGTGGGTTCGAGTCTCAGGCCCGGCAGGGATTGTAGGTGGGGGGAGTGAATGACCAGCGCTCTCTGCCACCTTCAATACCACGACTGAGGTGAGNACAAATTCCGAGTATGGGTCACCACACTCACATTTCGCTTCACTTGAGCAGCTCTGGGTGTTAAACAGGGATGCTGAAATGCCATTTTAATTAACAGCTTGTACATTCCACAATGAGCCATATTAAAATAATAACTTACAATGAAGTCCCAATGAACTATAGACTAACCAACACAACTGTGCATTTCATTTCATGGTAAATTAAGATTATTAGCAAATGTGAGCTTATTTAAGTAAAAGGTTTCCTCAGTATTAAAATAGACGCTATACAATTCAGGCAAATGTCAGACAGCAAGGCTGAGTACCTACATTTAGGGAGGAAAATTCTGTGCATTTGTCAACAAAATATTGCCTTCATATTGTGTGTTTATATGTATAAATATACAGCATCTATATGCATGTATCTGGGTGTATATTTATATATCTATGTCTGAATGTGAGAGAGAGATTTTTGAATGGCGAGATTTTTTCCGGACAAATCAGCTTCGACATTCATCTCACGCTATTGTAATGTATAAGGTATTTCATTCCATGTATGTTATATACGTGTATGTCCTGTATATATGTGTGGGAGTGTGTGGGAGTGTTTGTTTGTATGAATGTGTGTGTTACCTTCAGGAGGCTGCAGCAGTTTGTTGTTCTGCGCACACCAGCCCACAGGATGCAGCTCTGCAGTCATGACGTCACACCAGAAGTCAGCGCTGCGCTCGTCGCCGTAGCCACAGTAGCGCAGCAACAGCAGCTGGCCACATGTTGTGATGACAGTAGCAACCCAGTACGTGTCAGCGCGATTCCTATCGGCCACCTCCAGTTTCATCCCAGCCTGGAAGCTGCTCTGCAGGCTCAGCTCCACCTGAAGAACCAAAACACACAGTTCTGCATGTCACCTTGAGAGTTCAGCCTCAGTTTATTCCCACACTGAGTACGTAATCTCAGTAATTATGTAATGTGCGTGGTGGCCTGGGAAAACCCTTCAAGTGGTGAAACTTTGACATTTTCTTCTACAGGCTTTCCTGAACTGAAATAAGTTTCCCTTTTGCATGTATCTCAACCGCAGGTAAAGTTAATGCATTTTAAAATGGTTACTCCCACAAGTGAAAAGGGAGAAAATCACATTTAAATATTCCACTCTGAGTGCGGTGCAGGAGCTTCACAAGCTGGTACAAACTGATCACAACCCGAAATGATGAAGCTTGTGTCCATATCTTGAAGGCATATTTATCCAACTACTTGATCAAAGCACGAGATTTAAACACACTCCTTTAGAACGAATTGATTTTTCTAAAATCTGTAATCTGAAATCCGTCGTTTGACGACAAAAAAAAATTACACTTTTTTAAACTCTTTACCCACTGTCATCTTTGCAGGAAGATAACCAAGACAAGATTAAAAAGTAAATAAAAGCATCTTCACATAGAATACTGTACGTTTACGGTTTCTTAAAATTCGAAGTGTCCACAAATGTCAACGTTTTTTCGGCTACAGCTCTATGCGACAGGTTCTTTCTCGAATCCGCGACACATTCGTGTGCATATGGTGAGTTGTAAACAATGTTAGCGCAACAATAACAACAACAAAGGTACTGGCACGAATCCCCTCAGAGTGCCGTGCTTTTGTCGGTGCACAGCCCATGCTCTTACTGTGACACTGTTTGTGCTCCTTTCCTAGTCTTGTCTCCACCCCTCGTCTTTTCTAAACGTACAGAGGACTATCATAGGTAGACAAAAATCAAATCAAGGATTAATCGTACAGACAAATATGGGTAGACACAGTGTGTTTCTTTACAAAGATCGTTCAGTGCATATATGAGTTTCTGAGTCTTATTCCTCTATTTCTGATTTCCGGGTTGATTTCTGATTGTTCTTTGGTTTATGATTATGGATTTGCTAATGCTGCCTACTCATGTATCGACCATTGCTCTGGACTTTGACTGTGATTCTTGGATTTATCCCACACATGTGCATCTTGTACAAGTCCTGTTAGAGCATAACAAGTATCTAACATTCGCCTGCATGTACAATTCAATTAAATGATGGTGCTTGTGTTTGATGTCACTCTGAGAAAAACATACTCTAAATATAATTAATCACTTAATTTCATAATCTTTGCATTGAATGGTTCTCAAATTCATTCTTAACCCCTGATAGAACCATTCAATACTGAGATCAAGACCTGTGTCCAGCTTCAGCTTAATTCTAGGTTGGGTTCACATCCCATCTCTACTCCATGCTCAGTAAGTAAGTAAGTAAGTAAGTAAGTAAGTAAGTAAGTACTGCTTTATCTTGGACTTGGTAATATTGGAAACAAGGTGTGCCTAATAAAATGTCAGTTCAGTGTATATTCAGTAGACAATATGAAACCTTCTTGAAAAACTTCTATATGAAAAATTTCTAAACCATTACAAGAATACTGTAATTGTTATTTCATTCACGAACTGAATTCAGTTCAGTTCAGCTCAACGTTACTCATCCACACATTAGCCCTCCAACATTTCAGTTACTAAAATGTGTAACTTCTTTGATAACCCAAAGTATTTTAAAAACTGAAAAATGTTTCCTCTGGACTGATGAGCTCTAGTGAATATAGTCCTGCGGGCTGCAGTGTGTGTTTTGATCTGATCCTGGATTACACTCAGACTGCTTTTCAAATCCAGCCGACCTTTCTTACCTCCTTAATCTGAAATGTGTGTGTCTATTGAGAGGCATGGCTTAGCAGCATACCTTTTTCTGTGCTGTGTACTTGTTAGAACTTACATGTCTGAATAAGGTGTGTGCAGCTGCTGTGGCTCCTGTTTCCTCCAGATACTCATCCCAGTTAAAGTCCAGTTCCTCTTCTCCACACTCCATGTCTGATAGAGAGAGAAAGACAGGGTGAAAGTGAGAATTTAGATATACAGAAAGAGAAACAGAAAGACAGTATTTAGAGACAATAACAGGAGAGAGGAGAACAATATTAAGATATAAAGAGAGAGTGAAAAGAACGACAAAGAGAGAGCTTTTTTTAACACTAAGACTGACCGTCTATCTTTATGAACTATGTTAGCCTAAAAAGCTTGCTGCACTTCCTCAACATCTCACACTCTTTCTTTTCACTAAAAAGTTCCAGCCATGTAGAAAGTGCAAAACTTGTCCACCATGCACATTTTAACCCAAGTGCTAAGCCTCATGATGCACAACTGTGACACCCAACATTAGTCACACATGACTCTGGAAAGGAACTGCAGCAGACTGATGGTAAATCCCCTGGATTCCCAGCCATTGTTGGAAATTTTTATTTAAATATACACTTCCGTCCGTATTGGGCTAATCCTGGTGTAATATTTTGTAAGTATTGATTACTATGTTTCAGGGTAAATGAGTGTGTGCATGGTGTCCCATGCAGCATGTACTATTGCCTCACAAGCAGGACAGACTCCAGATCCACTGTGACCCTTACCAGGATAAAGCACTTACTCAAGGTGAATGAATGAATGATTCAAGACAAGATAATCTTTAGCAAGTCACCGTATTGGTCCTCTCTACACCCTTAAACCTACAGTTTACCTCATCGTTCTCTTTGAGTGTCCGAGGCGATTTGTTTTATTCTTTTGCAAATTAATATTTAGAAATATCACTCTAACCATGATGACCAGTTCGATGTGCTCCTATTGGGAAACGTTACTGGGCGTCACATTCAAACAAGCCACATTTAAATTAATAGTGTATGTGCTATTTTAGTCTTTTCACTATCTTGACATGTTGCATGGGTGTAGTAATTTGGTGATAAAAATGTACAAATTTCCCCATCCATCTACTTCCACTCAACAAACTAGCGTCATGTCTCAAATCACACACTTATTCACCATTCTCGACCTTTACTGCGTACTAACACTAACCGGTTTTCCTATTACTGTGTGCATTTGGAGTTTAAAAGTAGCCTTCCAACCCACTGAAAAGTCAGTTTTGTGTACCAGCGCTCTGGGTTTTCTAGATTAGTAAATACATCTGGATGTAAGATCAGAGTTTTCGAGCAGCTTATCACAACAATCAGGACAACAGCAGAAAGTTTAACGAGAAACAGAACTCAACAGTTCATTTAACATCACCCTTCGTGAAAGGAAACACTTTTACAGTTCGACTTGGAAACCTGATGGACAGGGCTGTTTTGGCTCTGACTATCTATAAGATGCATACGAGATAGGCAGGCAAGTATGTGAACAATGCTGCTCACATTGCTGCTGCTTCCGCACATACTCGTAAAGCCATGCTTCAAGTATAAGCCAGGCCTCTCTTCTTCATGTTGGGCCATATCCCATCACTACCGCTGGGATTATTTTTCTATAACACATGGCATCATGTTTTATTCCTTATGTTTGTTTGAAGCTGACAGGGGAAATAAGATGCACTCCTTCAAACCCCCTGACTTTTTGTAAAATTGTGTCAAGAAATGCAGGTTTAGCCTTCCCAGCAGACAGGCAAGTCAATGCAAGAAATATTCCTTTGGTTTTTAGTCACACACACAAACACACACACACACACACACACACACACACACACACACACACACACATATATATATGAGTGAAATATGCAAGAAATATTCCTTTGGTTTTTAGTCACACACACACACACACACA
>CM074962.1:10658867-10681250 GCA_037577455.1 Pangasius macronema
GCCCTTCTCTCGCAGATGCCGTCTTATGGTTATTGGGCTGCAGTCAGCATCAGTAAGGGCCTTAATTTGGGTCAAGGGTCGGCCTGTGTTTTTACGGACAGCCCGTCGGATCCTCCGGCTCAGTGCAGGTGAATTTTTTTTGGGTCTACCACTTGATTTTTTTTTGTCCCATAAATCTCAGGGTCTTTTAAGAAATTTAAAATGACTGTCTTACTGTGTCCAACCTCGGCAGCAATGGCACGTTGTGAGATCCCTTGCTTGGGATTGTTAAGATGCACAAGCAAGGGATCTCACAATGTGCCATTGCTGCCGAGGTTGCTGTTGTGGGCTCTGGTCTTAAACTTCTGATCAGCTGATGAACAGCCTGTTTGAGTTTAAATGCAGTTTTCAATAAATTGCCAATCTCTGNATTTGTCTCTTGCTCTTGTTTCTTCTTTTGTCATTTTCTGCTCATTGCACTAAAGGCAATAAACAATCATTTTTTATTAGCAATCTAAAAGAAAAAGACTCAAAGACTCAAAGACTCTGCGTTGTGATTTTAAATCACACATTGAAATCCCTGATCATTTACAGTGCTTCTGCATGGAGTTTAAATGTCACAAATATACAAGTACATGCTGTTAATGTGCAGATATTACAATAAAATAATTAGATTTTTTCTTTCAAAAAAACTGTAATAGCAATTGAGTTTTCATTTCGAGTAAGAGATAAAAAGGTATCTTCTCATGAATCTTTATAATACATACTGGAGTTTTTATTTTGGCCCCATTTCCTCACAAGCCCACAGCTAAACTGAGTGTTGAATAAATGTAATGAATGGTAATGTAGGGTGAAGGGGAGGATGTTAATTAAAGGCTCATTCCTCACATAACTGGCCTTTATGGATGAGACGAATTTCAATAGAGGTGGTTTCAGCAACCAGTCGTGCCTGGGCACCTGGGCTTAAGTATTCAAGAAATGCACAGCCATTAACTGCAGCAGCCTGCCTACAGTTTCCATAAATCTCCTCACACAAAGGCATATTAAATAAAGTTGCTGAAAGAAATCAATGGCCTACATCTCAAATATTTATTAAAATGTGACTTTTGGTCAAAACAGCACTTGTGGCTTTGATATCAGGTGTACTTATGTATCAAAATCTCACTTCCACTGACTTCTACTGACGTCTACTAATATGAATCATACACTTTTCCAGAATTATTCCATCACAATTTTTTTTTGTGTGTGTGACGTTTTTGCTTCTTTTCTACTATATAATATCAAGTATAATCTACTATGTAATATAATAAAATCTCTTACCTCTGAGTATGGTTTCTCTGAAGATTTTGTCCTCATGTTATCTCATGTAAGTTTTATTTTCCACTGTTTGGTCAATACGTATCAGGAGCTCAAGTCATTGTAAGGTTTTTTCCCTTCATGAACAGATTTTTTTTTAACAGTGTAGGATGGTCATCATTACTGAATTACAATTAAGCATTAAAAAGTACTGTTGTGAACTAAATTTTACACACACACACACACACACACACACACACACACACACACAGATATATATATACACACAGATATATATATATATACACGGTATATATGCTGTATATATGCTGTATATTTCAACCAAATTCAGCATCAAGAATGAATATTTTATAGTCAATAGAGCATGATGTTTCTACATTTGGAATAATTAAACTGAAAGTATTTGGCCAACTGCAGTTTATGGGCCATTTTTTCGAGACACCTCAATGATTTCATGCCAATGCAGCTGTAGCTGTGAGGCTGCTCCAGGTTTATCAGAATATGTTCCTCCCTGAAGGCATACTGACACCAATTAACTAATCATGGGGGTGGCCAAGAGGGCATCTCGATATCGGCCTAAATTCCATGCTTTCATTCAGCATTCATTCAGCAGCCTGATCAGTCATTTATGCAGACAATGTTGAGGCTGAATTTAACGGTCATTGGTCTTGCTGCTAATTATATTCTCTTGGTCTATGAATTTTCATGAGCAGCCACAATATACATCACTACAGATGAATAGAACAGCACATTTAGCAAGTCTGTTCCTATAGCTATCACTAAAACAAGTGAGATATACACCCAACAGCTGAGTTATATCCCATGTGAAAGGAATTCATTCATGTAATATTAAAGATGACAGTAATGCGCTTGTATGTTCCTTTAGTGGACAACACTTGATTTCCAAGTCCACAACACCCTGTCATTTTCCAACCACATAAATCCACAATTAATCTCAATCACATTCTGTCGCTTCAACAGTCAAAACAAAAGCAGCTTAATTAGCACAGCAGGAAACAGTCTTAATCTCTTTATGGCAGTTCAAACTGCAGCCACACACAAACCTAAACCCAATGTGGTAGTCTGTCTGAGAGCGAGAGAGAGTCACAGGACCTCTCCTGTGGCAAAAAGGCTTTTGAAGCACTTGAGTGATTCTTACAGTATCAAACTCCCCCATTCTGAAATGAATATCACTCCTTCTCTCGAACTGGCTTTCGTCTAAAACCCTATAAGACCCAATGGGAGCAACAAAAGCCACACAGGTTTGCTTGTCAGCAGCAGTTCATGTGGCACCCTCACTTTCCCAGGACTGACTGTCAGTGAGTCTTAATACCTGCTCATCATTTTACTCACACTGGCCTGAGTTACACAACTTGGCAAGTAGACACAGAAAGCTCCGTGCCTTCATTCGGTCTGATAGTCTCCCCACTCATTGTCTGAATGCTCTGGGGCAGTTAGGCTCAGACTGATAGACTCCCCTTAATGAGTTTGATAGTCTCCAACATGAAGAGTAAGATTCCCTATACCCTTATCCCTTTCTTTTCTAAGAATGTGTGACAACTTTTTGCAAATTTCTGTATAGTCCTTAAATAGGAGCAAAGCCATTCAGTGAAATTTAACACTGCCTTGGAGTTAAGGAACCTTAATTGTAACATTACATACAAATTACCCATTTCAAAGCTTTTAGAATGAACAGGAAAAAGCCTTAATTTCTTGTTGGTGTGTTGTTCCTTTGATATTTCCTGACTCCATTTGTTCTATTTTTGTATTTATGCCTCTACAACAATAGCACAACTATCTTACTTTTATATCTTGACATACCGAGACAACCGGGAGCCCCTGTATAAATCTGGCTAGCTAAAAAGGGTAGTGTTCATAGGGCTACACCTATATAAACCCTTTATGATACACACACATTTTTCCCTCAAATGGTCCTGTTCTTCACCTGTCCAGTTTTAGTGTGCCTGTGTCCACTGTACCTTCATTTTTCTGTTCTAGACTGACAGGAGTGGAGGAATGGACCTGATGTGGACTTCTGCTGTTGTAGCACATCTACCTCAAGGTTCAGTTTGTTGTTCTGAGATGCTTTTCTACTCACCCTGTTTGTGAAGAGTGCATATTTAAATTACTGGAGCCTTCCTGTTTGCTCGAACCAGTCTGGTCTTTCACCTCTGACCTCTCTCACGAATAAAGTACTTCTGCCTGCAGAACTGCTGGATGTATTTTGTTTTTTTGCACCATTCTTTGTAAAGTCTAGATGCCACCACTGTGTCTGGAAATCCCAGGAGATCAGCAGTTTCTGAAACCACGACTCAAAGTTACTTAGATCACCTGTTTGATATAAACATTGACTGAAGCTCTTGACATGTATCTGCAGACGTTTATGCATTGTGCTGCTATCACTTGATTGGCTGATAGGATAATTGCATGAAAGTCTACAAGTGCTCCTAATAAAGTGATCAGTATGCGTGTGTGCGTGTGGTGAGATACACAAAATGCTGTATCTCAAACAAACATACATACAAATAAATTTATTCCATATTCCCCATTTAGTGCACTAATTGGGATGCAGGTATTTTGTAGTGGGTAGGTTGTATTCTTAGTGCACAACCTACATTCCCTAGAATAATGTAGTTAACTATATTATTACTCACATTCACCACAAATCCACTGCACAACCAATGCACACTACTTCTGCATGGAGTACCACAAATCATAGCGATTTCTTTTAGCAAAAAATTGTACTTTTCTGTCTGGATACCAACCGCTAAAGGTACTTGTAAGTGGTGTATTTAGTACAGAAAATCCCTTTGAATAGTTCTGCATTGTGCTTTCATAACTCTAGGTATAGCTTTCGAATAGTTTATCTGTCTGAACTGAGTGCCATATATCTATTACTCCTACTCCTACATTGCTCCTCATAAAACAATCTATTTAGTAAATAATACACAATAGATTGAGGGACATATTTCAGATAGTCTTAAAATAGAACTTTTGTGTATAGCAGTTTCCATGAACTTCTCATAATATGCATGCAGTCCACCCAACGAACTGGAGAAACCACGGAGTAAAATGCTATGATATATATATATATAGTACTGTAATACATATAGTATAGTTCAAAAATCTTAGGCACCCCACATGTAGTGTGTCAGTAGAAATTGATGGATTTATATTGACACACACACACACACACACACACACACACACACACACACACACACACACACACACACACATATATATATATATGAGTGAAATATGCAAGAAATATTCCTTTGGTTTTTAGTCACACACACACACACACTCACACACACACAAACACACACACACACACACACACACATACATGTGTGTGTGTTTGTGTGTGTGTGTGTGTGTGTGTATAGTCAAGGCTTGGGGTTGCAGAAAAGTCAAAATGTCTATTTGGGGTCATCTGTCCAAAAATATGAGGATATGATAATATCAATATCAATAAATAATTTTTCTGAGATATTGTAATATCTTTTGTATCATTTTTGTGTTTTCTATAAATCTTACAAATTGTAAAAAGTAAATTAAAAAAATACAATTTCAGTGCTGTTTGTTTGCTTGTTTAAAAATAAAAAATATTTTTAAAGATAGAAGATCAAAAAAGAAATTAAATTTGTAGGCATTAAATAATTCGAGTAGTTTCTTTTTATATGCAGCACTACTGTACTGCTAGCAGTTTGTGAGCAATATTGTGATACGTACTGTGTATTGTAAAACTGCCTAGCTACCCGTCTATTTAGGTCTGACACGTTTTATCTTTGCATGCCTGCCTCACGATTGCAGGAATGCTTCAAGTTAATTTGTACTAAATTGAATTCAATTAAAATGAAATGAGCATGATCAGTTACAGTAGCTGTCTGTATTTAAAGGTTGAGTTTCATGACTGCCGCAGGTAGGTTTATCACGTATGTCTACCTTGTGCCTACACCTATTAGTCATGTTATCAGGTATCAGACACATCCCCACCCCTCAACCATCAACACTGCCCAGATAGCAGGGATATTTAGACATTGTAATCTGGAGCAGGAGCTGTTATGTCGTGAGTGTTCTAGCTATACATATGACTTGCTGTTTCCTGTTGGTCCAATAGGGTTGGTGGGTAGGGGTGGTGCTGGTACAGTTCTAACACACACTGCACCATTCCTTGAAGTATAAAACACTGCTTAAACTTACTGCCCACTCTAACAGATGCCTATCTGGTTTCCAGCTTGTTGTAGGTGAACTGTTAGAGTCTACAGCCCAGGCGTTTTCTCTGCAGTCTGTGTTAACCATTCTCTACCCCTGCGTCATCTGACCACAGCATTGCTACAGGATAGATATTTTTGGTCGGTGGTTCGTTTCTCAACCCAGCAATAACATCGAGGTGTACAGTATTCAATGTTCAAGATATAGAAAAGTATTTCGGGCTTTTCTTATTCAGGCTAAATTGGGCTTTAGACTTGGCCACAATTTTTCTTTGTTTGTTACATCATTACTGTTAACATAATATTATGAATTACATCTATATCTATGTTACGGGGTTGTGCAGCAAAAGTGTACAAAAAAAGTGCCTATTTTTATTGACACTTCACTTATCTGGAATAAAAAGGGTGTATCTAAAGTACTTAATGCTGTGGCTGGCTATGTTTTCTCAGTTATAGACCACAGTATTGCTGTGCGCTTGCATCACACTCTTCCACACGTAAGCAAGTGACTGAGCAAATTATCACTTCTCCTTCTCTCTATCTGTCTTTCTCTTACAGTGGTAATCTCATTACATCATTACAGTGGTCATGACATCACCACAGACAGGGCTATAACAAGCCTAGGCTAAGCCTGCGCGCACACACACACACACACACATACTCAAATCATTCCTTTGCACATACCTATGCTTCAGTGGCAACTAGGGGAAGCACAGGTGTCTGTTATTGATGTATAAATCCGTGTGTGCTCTTTAATCTGTTTCATCTGTTGGTCTGGCCTCCTGTTCGATTCTCCGTCTCTCCTCATAAGTAAGAGCATCCAAAAGATTTTCCAAATCGGGTTAACAAAATTTTTAGCGTCTTTCACTAGCTACAGCTATAAATAAACAAACAACAAATGCAAATAATCAAACATAACTTTATCCTTACAATTTATCGGCAATATTTACCAATTAAAATGCTAACTGTGTAAAATTGTTATGGATTAGAGTACTCAACTAACCACCGCTGCAGCTGCGAGCACTCAGCCTGAGACTGCGAGTCTGATGCGAGTCTGACTGGCACCGATATGTTTGAGATGTCAGTCATGTTTATTACAGTTTCAATGATTGGCAGTTGGTTATGTGGTTCCATCACTTTGAGCCAGGCGTATGGAAATGTTGTGTGCCCGGGCCAGACAAACAAAGAGCGCAGTGTTCAATATATTGAGATATGTTTTCTATGCAAAATCAAAATGCTCATTCAACCACTGACTCCCAGTTAATCTGTGTGTCAAAGACCCAAAGTGACATATTAAAAGCCTGTTGTTCAATTAGCAATTATCTGTCCGCTCATTACAGCAAAGTGTACTTGAATCTGCCATAGGAGCCTATAGAAGCCTTGCATCTACGAAGTTCTATCAATGATGTGTCTGTGGCTCTGGGGAAATTTTACCGCAAGCTGCACTGTACACCGAAAACAGTTTGCCTTAAATCAAAGAACAGCGTAATATTGCAGAGAGACATCTGATCATTTGATTGGCTAATATACAACATTTCACCAAGAGTGCTGAATAACATGGATTACACAATTCTACATTCAATATAGAAACATTTCATTGGCAAATTTATAAGGATGGACAGGCATTACATTATTCTTGAGCAAGGGTTTAATGAGTCACCGATCTGAATCACTGGTTCCCACTTGTAACATGCGGTGAGTGAAACGAGGACACAAGTGTGGTGGCAAGTCAGAGGTCCAAGCAGGGGTCAAAGCACAGGCAGACCGGATAATTATGGGCATGTTTATAGATCAAATACACAGGTGCTGGTCAAGAGCAATGTCTCTGACAGGCTTAAAAGCGTACTTAGCCACACAAGAGTATAAGCAGACAAACTAATCAACAGGTGAACACAACAGACTGATGACATGACAGAAGTGAGAGAATAGAAAAAAGCCCATGGAGCGCAAACACAAACAGAACTTACAACACTATTGATTGTGAGGGGAAATTTGTAACAGCTACAGTCAGGTCTGGACGGATTTGGACAATGACAGAGGTTTTGTGATTTTGCCTTTATACACCACCACAATGGATTTGACATAAAAACAATCAAGATGTGATCGAAGTGTAGACTTACAGCTTTATTTTGAGAGGTTCCCCTGAAAATGGAGGTACTTGGATGAAAATGGCTGTAATTCCTAAATGGTAAGTGCCATATTTTTGTGGAACCTCTTAAAAACCTCTTCAAATCCATTGTGGTGGTGTAAAAAAGGCAAAATCACAAAACCTCTGCCATTGTCCAAATACTTCCGGACCTGACTGTATATGTCTCAGAGAAGGATGTATGATCTCAAAGCTAACTTTTTTTTTTTTTTCAGATTAAAAAAGCTCAATGCTGAATTACATTGCACTGGGTCAACTCTAAACCTTTAAAGCAGTTGGCTGCTTTAACTGTTTATTTATACATCGGATGATGTGTCAGGTTACGTATCACATCATCCCAGAAGGAGAGACAGACACGCCTAATCTTCAGCAGTGTACACTACACCTATCCAATGCCTGATAAACCGTCAACTACATGTAAGTCAAAAGACTGCTTTTGTATTGACTGAAAGCAGTTAAATGATAATGTACAATACGTACACACTGTCAGTACTTACTGCATAGACTGTACTATATAGGGGCAGTGAAAGAGACTGGATTCAGGCAAGACTGTTCCGGAAACACATGATCATAACCTGCCTTTACATAAACAATATCAAAATAACAAATTACCTACTGTCATTTAGATTATGTCCTCACTTCATGCCCAGTATGGGCCCTGAAATGGGTTGCTCTGGTGATTCTTTTAAGTAGTTTTTGAAATAGTAGTCATCTTAAACCACAGCGATTTCCCAATAATTACTTATAATTTATTAATGAAGGTGTGTGCTTTTTATCTGTTCATAGTCTGTGAGAATCGAGTCTTCAGGGCAGAGGACTTTGCACTTTGTGGTTTCTCTGTAACTTGAAAAATGGCAAGCAGCGTATTTTTTGTGTCATTAGAGAAAACAATCATGTAAATTCTTATACGCTTTTTTATTATTATATAACAACACTCTTAGAGGCTTAGATTACAGTACGCGGAGCATCCACCCTACAAGTGCCTGTGTATGAGCTGGAACCACAACTGATCAGAATGAGTGCATTAATATACTGAAAACCTATCATTTATATTATGTTATCATTTATGTTATGGTGTAAAGTCCAAAAATGAAGCGTGCAGAGTTTTAAAATAAAATCACAAGTCACCCCTTGCCACTATGAAGACAGAAGAGAAGCATGCAGCAAACATTTCGCAGAGAATTTCTTCTGAAGAAGTTCGAGAGAAAAAGTAGAAGGGAAGAAAGAGAGAAGAGTGTGTGAAAAGGAAGAGACAGAGAGAGAATAAGAGCTGAGCCCAAATACAGAGCCATCACAACTGTTAATATTCAGAACCGTCTATTAAAAATCATCGCCTTCTGATCTGAAAATTCCAACATCCCCAATATAAATGCCTTCACACATCCCTGCAACACAATCACTTTTAAAAAATGAATCACACAGTGGTGTAAACTGGATATTCTGATAGATTTCAGTTTCATATGTCTCAGTATGAAATTATACAGGTACAGATATTTTTTTATATTGTGCCCTGTCTGTATTTTGTCTCTATATAGTCTCTATTTTGATCATTTAACTCTTATATATGTACAGCACTTTGGGCAACTTTTGTTCTTTTAAATTTGCTTTATACATAAAAATGCATTTACTTACTATTTACAGCCAGGTAACTTTTCTAATAAGTAATAAAAGTAACTGGTTAGAGGACTGAGAGATTTTGGGCTCAGCAGTAATCTGAGTGGCGGTATGTGTGCAGGTGATTCAGCCTCACCTGAGTGACTGTGTTCTGCTCTCCCATTGGACGGGCTCTGAGTGCTCCTCCCTGCTGATGTCATCATCGATTCCTTGGAAAGGCTGTTGCCTTGGAGACGTAGAGTCCTGATGACCGTTTCCCACTTCGTCAGCTCACAGTGATTCAAATCCTGCACTTGGAAACACAGTGGTCAAAAGGTCAGTTTAATACCAAAGTAATAATAATCTTCTGTCGTGAATGCATAGCAAAGTGTATGATTATGTACTACATTCCTAGAGAACTACTAGTTTAAATATTAAGGAATTTATTCCATTGAACACTTCCAGTTACACTGAGTTTCCAATTCCCGTTGGTAGACATCCAGAGTTTGTGTGGAACTGTGACTCAGATAACTGCAAATGCACTTATGCTGCAGAAGTTACTGTATCACAGCTACTGTACACAGCCAGTCAGACTTCCTGGACTCAACTCCAAACTGAAATTATACCAAATCCATATGAAAACCCAGAACTCATGACATTCAGGTTCATCCAGACTATGTGGACAACCACAGGTGATATAGTGTGTTCACTCTGTAAAACCAAGGGATTAGATACAAAGATTCCTCTGTATCCAATCACAATATGATCATAATAATTAGTCCTTTGCATAATTATATACCACTAAAAGCTGATTATGCATGCCTTGAGGTCGTGTTCACTGAGTGACTGGATCAGTACGTGCTCTGAATGAGGAAGAAATACAAGTAAAGTGAGGGACAGTATACAGTATACCTTGCCTCTGTCCTTGACTCTGGTTTAATATATAAATATAGTGTGGTATAAATATTGATGGTGTTCCAACCTGAATTTCATTTTCCTTTTACTTGGCTCCTGTAATTATGCTATTTAGTGTATCCTAATAGTGCTCATGCTGTTCTGTGTGGTTAATCTGTACTGTGTAGGGATGGGCACGAGCAAGTGACAGTAATTATCAATCATGACAACACAATAAATGTGTAGATACATTTGTGTGGAATTTTGGAAAACAAATGACCACTTCTTCTAAATAATTTGAACCTCACTGTAATCCAGTACCAAAACATAAAAGCATAAATGAAATTCTTCATTTTAAAATGTTTAATATGATTTTGGTAAAAGTGGCTATAGAGGTGGGAACATATGGCTTACACCTATTGCACAAATGGCACATACGAGTCTGAAGCCCTGAAGCCTCTCATTATAGGCCAAAGATGTACCATTAGTTAGCTAAATAGATGCCTTTAAAACATGCAATGTGTGGAAGTACTGACAAAATTAAAGCAAAATGGTAAAAAAAAAGAAAAAGAAAAAAAAAGCGAAGCAAGTCGCTCTGTGTGTGGTTGTGAAACTGTTTTAGCTACAGAACTGCCGACAGCCAGCTAATGGCTAAGTGAGTGTGAGCAATGTGTTAAAAGAGTTGCCAACATACCAGTTGGGAGACTTCTGTAATTAACCTCAGTCTCTCTGAATGCTAAAACCTCATTTGAAATTGCTCTTTCACTCACTTTCCCTATAAGGAGTGTATAGAGCACTGAGGAATGTACAGCACAGCAGTGAGAGAAACACAAACACAAAACTCAGACTTACTACAATAATCTGCTATTAAATATACTGACAAAAATAGCCTGTGGTCAGTAAAAACAGACCCAAAAAGCTATACGCGGTTTCAGAATTCCTCATTTTTAATACCATTGCCAAGTACATTGTAATATTTAAAGCAATATTATAGATTTTAACAAAGCAGTTAAAGCACAGTTTCTGTAAATAGGTCTCCAGAAATTTGTTCACATTAAGTGAGCACTCCTATTTGTTTGTGTATTTTTGCATTTCCAATTTGGTTAAATTGGACAAGAGCTGGTCAGCTGGTCCTTCTGCTCACTCTTGATACACTGTGTGTGCCATTTAATACACACACATTTTACAGGAAAGGCAATGATGAAAAATATGCACACACAAGTAAATAAAATGCACAAACATGATCTATATGCTTTGTACAGGTTTCAGAAAGAGCTAGACATTTTCGCTGCATAGGAGCCTATTGTCTTTTGGTTACAAGTTTGTTAACATTTGTGTGACACAAAGAAGCATATCACAATGAAGCCTGTCCTGCAGCCTACAGCGCATGAATACGGTTACTGACCAACACACAGCTGGTAGAATTCACAGATCAGCTTTAGCTTAATCTGCTACTGCTACTGTTTCCCATGAAAAATACACAGCAGAACACCATAAAAGTTTGTATACACTTCTGTAATACTGAGGAGAAGAGATAACGGCAGCAGATAATTATGTCCTCAGACTGATGAATACTTGGGCTGTGTGCCAAACCACATTCCATCCAACTAAACATTATGTTAATGCACCAATGGTGTAATGGCTATTTGGGCATCCTATTAAATGCACAGAATGCAGTTTGAGACATGTGCCGGGATTCTTACTGAATGTGTTATTTGGCACTTGCAGTCACCAGGTTAATCCATGTGGTGATGAAGGACACAGCGCAGCATGTTTCAACAAGAAGTACACCATAGTTTTTTTTTTTTTTTTTACCAGTGTGGGCAAAATTCCCAAATCTTAAATCCACCAGCTTTAAGTAAGATTTAGTGCAAACATGTCTTATAAGTCTGCTTTTAGTCCAATGTCCCATTGCCTCGCAATTATACACATAATGTGTGTTATAAACGAAGACTTGGATCACGTCCTTTACCACATGTAGACATGCAGTTAAAATGTTAGCCAAATGCAAAAATACTGTAGGCTATAAACAAAGGGCTGTTATATGAACTCCCCTCGTTCCCTGGGAATTTTGAATACTCTGGTATTTACTCATCTTCCCTGCTGACTAGTCAAGCTGTCAAAATGACCAAAATACGCATCCCTGGTAGTTACCCATACTGCTCCGTGTAGTCATGTGTACAGACTGCAGTCTCTTTGTGCTCTCATTTGAGTGCATACTTACATATCCTAACACATGAGCAGCCAAGCATTTAATGAGGATTGGCATTATTGAGCAGGAAAAAAAAAACTGATGACGTTTCTGCTAATACTTATCTAACATTTCCCGGTCCCACATTAAGAAATATAACTGCATTTTAATGTTTTTCATATAATCACACTGTAATGAAATAGTAACTCATAAGTATATACTGTGCATTAGGGCTATACATCATATATTAAGTTCATTTTTCATGAACTTGACATCATATTGATATAAAAAAGGAAATAGAAAATAGAAATATGTGAATAGAAAAGTCTACTGGCACTGATTGCTCAGATTGGGGGATTCAGCTGTACCACCAGTGACATCTAGCACCACGCATTTACTCTGAGCTACTTATGATGGAGAACTGTGCGTTCGGCACATCAGGCTGTACAGTGACAGCTGCATTTACTCTGATGCTGTAGCTTCAAATCTAAACTGTGATTAAGACAAATAGAGATCGTATTTCTTTCATGTACTGCACGTACTGCCGAATGTTGTACGTTTTGCCTGATCTATTTAACTTTACAGTATATCCATTTTTATAACACATAATGCGATTTAAGTAAAGTCATTTAAGCAGATCTATAGATGAGCATTTACATTTATTTTGGAAACAATTTCCAACCAAAAACACACAAAATCACAGCAAAAAACACTGGGTTGCTCTTTTAACCCAGCCGCTGCCTTACCCATAATGGGTAGATTAACTGGGTTATTTGTGCCATAACTGGGTTATTCTGGTTCCAACCCAACAAGCTGGGTTAGATATTCCTGCCTCATGATGGCAGTGTAAATTATAATGATTTAACAGACAGAATTTGCTTAGCTGATATCCAGCCTGCTGCTTTCCTTAATATCTCCCACATCTTCATACCTCCCATGTTGTGGCTGTTCTCAAGCTGCTTAAAGTTAGCAGACGTTATATTCGTTAGCTTATTATCTCGGCTACCGTAAGCATGATGTACAGTCAAGTCCTGAAATAACCTCACAGACATTGTCCAATTAAGATAAAATATACATGAGTGTAATTTTTGCAAATTTCCTCATTCATTGCGCAGACATTATGCTACTCACAACAGAACACATGATAATGTTAGGCTTGCTACATTCACCGGAGACAAACGGCGTATGTAAGTTCATATACATGTGTAAATCAACAGTGCAGTCTAGTATAGTGTTACAAGCATGTGTGCCACTACAAGTTGCAGCTGCGTACAAATAAATATTCATTATTTGAAAATGAAGTATTTACTTTTTTAACCCAGTGGCTGAGGTACAGAAAGATACTCAATGCACTGAGTTAAAAATAGCTCTGGGAAGATGCTATATCGAACCTTAGCTGAGAACAGTTAGCCAGTTCTCAACTTTTAGTGAGTAGGTTTTAATATAGAATTTAGGAGTGTGTCTTATATGATTTAAAGCAACGCAAAACACCATCTGGAACATCTGAGATTAATGAGTACTCATTAGTCAAGAAGCAGTGTTTATAACAAGATGTACTCATTTTTATCCAGCAGGCAATGTATTTAATCTACAATAATTAAAAGCTTTCAGGATCATCTCACTTTGGAGACCAAAATCACTATTAAAATTAATATAAGATTACTTGTTCCACTCAGATATACTGTATGTTATGAACAATATAAACTTTATTTAAAACTTATTGTGCTTTATGATAGCATAAACAGAATTTCTGTTGCTAAAATGAAAATCTATTTCTACCAAAAAAAAAATGCAAAATCATGCTCAAATGAAACTTTTCCACACCACAGTCCAAATAGATTTGATCTGTTAACTCCAATCAATAGAAACTGAGCAACTGGCAATGAAGAATTTGCCTGTCAGCTAGACTAAATCTACAGGTTTTGATTATGGTGATTAAGTCGCTTGGCAGGTACACTGACTTTGCATGAAGTCAACTGGCACAAACAGGGATACGTGCAGAAAGCTCAACACAATTTCTGTTATCCTGTAAATAGATTCTGTGTGAGAGTGTATGAGTGTGTGTGTTTTGGCTGACATTTCCATGGGAAAAACACTCTCTGTGGTTTTAGGTCACACTTCATCAGAAACTGCCTGAGGATTCTGTATCCAGTTCACAACGACACAAACTTTCTTGGCCGTCCATCATACGGGGAGAAAGTCGATACAGCGAGACACCCTCAACATTATTTTCAAGACATTTCGATTCGTATGTGAGTTCAAATCTCAGAACTGTCACAAAGTGTCTGTTCTGGTTCTAAACATCAACTGTTCGGCTCTGTGTTTGGATTCTGCCTTTGCTAGTAACTTTGGATAAAAGCTGCTGCGTTATATCTGACTCACACATAAATATTTGCCTCGTCTGGAAGGGTGAAAGAATGGTTTCGAACAAAATTCCACTTAAGCTATAGTCAATCAGCCAAGACATGTTTGTTTTTTTGGGGGGGCGATATGGACTTGTTTTTACTTCTAAAGTAACATTAGCCTCCCTGTTCCACTGCAAAAGTAATGATGCTTAAAGACAAGTGTATAAATCTTTTGCCAAGTTATTCCTTTAAACATTAACTACTGTATTATGATTTTTAACTACTGTATTATGATTTTTAACTACTGTATTATGATTTTTAACTACTGTATTATGATTTTTGACTACTCTACTATGAATTTAGATTGCTCATACTCTAGAAATCAAATATTGTAAATTCAATAAACTCATTACTATAAAATACGTTGCAACCTAATATAACAAATAAGATGAAAAAAAAAAAGATATTCAAATACATTTTTTTGAAAACATCATTATACCTGAAAAAAATGATAATGATTGGAACAAAAGCTGCAGAGAGATTTTGGTGAATAATCTAAGATAATCTCAGATATGGCCTGTTTCACAGGCTTTATGCAGCTCTCGAGATCGATTAGCTCTGATTGCACCAGATGCTCTGAATGCACTGTGTGTGTATGTGTGTGTTTGTGTGTGTGTGTGTGTGTGTGTGTGTGTGTCTGTTTAATCTGATATTCCATTTTTTAAAGGATTATGCAAACACAATGTAGCACTTCCTTACTATGCATGACAGAACAACAACTACAGAAACAGTAACAACTGTTTTTTTTTTTTCAGTCTTTGTTTAATAATCTACTTTAACTACACCACTCTGGGACATGAGTGAAATATCTGATACACTGCTATATTTGATACATCTGAAACACAGAGTGTATTCTTTCGTCTCTCCCTCCAAACAGGAAACAATGTACTGTAAATGTGTATAGCTTGAAATTTGCATAATGCGGGTTTTCTGCAAGATTCATCACTCTCTTTCTTTCTCTCTCTCTCACACACACAATAGCGCTTCTAGGTCACATAATGAAAGTTACTCTAGATAAGGAGGTCTGCCAAATGCTGACGTAAATGCAAATGTAAAATTAATATACAGAAGACTCTTGTGGGTGTGTCATTTGTGGGCGTGTCTCCTGTGGTTGCGCACTGTCCAGCATGGTAATACACACACACACACACACACACACACACACACACATATATATATATATATATATATATTAATTTCCTAAATTTCCTATATATATTAACATTTCCTAAAACCTATCTCTTAATCAGGGAATGCAGAATCTATATAGGTAATATTCTCATTTCAAATTAGCTGGATAAATACATACGAAGTTCAGAGAGAATGCATCCTTAGAAAATTCCCAAAAAAAAAAAAAGAGATTACTAGGAGCCAAATGCAGGTAGGAACTACAACTTAGGAGGGTAGCAACTGGGGGATAGCCAACAGCATCTACCACACACCTGGTCATAAGAATTTACTGACCCCTTCCTTTTAGATTTGTTGATTCATTGCAACATAACCCAATTGCACAAAACAGAGAAATTCTTTATTTGATTTGTCGCTTGTTGCCAGAATCAGCATGGGAAATGAATGGCTGCCTGTTGCTTTGCTGCTTAGCAGTGTTAATGGCATGTAAGCTATATAGTCAAACCACATTTTGTAAGAATTAGAACATTTTATACAAATTTATATGCAGTCAGCCATAAATCCTAATCCTACTCCAAACCATAACCATTATTTACTTTACATACAAGTTGGGTTATTGGGTTATTTTTCTATGAAAATGTAACAAAAAATTACAACAACCAATTTCCCAAAGCTCAGCCAGGTCACTTAAAAGATAGGCAGTCACCCAATCTCCATGACCCAAGGACAAACGATCTGATTACTGGATTACTGAACCTCATCACATTACCACAGAGAGAGTGTTGCAATGTTACAATGTGCAGTCTGAGCAGTTTCCAATTTCAGACTTTAGATATACTTTCCTATTTTATTACTCATCCATATCCACATACATTACAACCCAAGCTTTGAAAGTACAAACAACTGTGCCATTATTTTGATACCCCAATTAAATCAACAGAGAGAGAGAGAGAGAGAGAGAGAGAGAGAGAGAAATATGGATATGGAGTCCATTGTAATCAAAGCAGTACTTATTAAAATATTGAGTAAGTCATTTCCAGTTACATGTAAAAATAATTTGCAGAAGTGAGTGAAGGCCTCTAGACCAACACCAGACTGTCGGATCATTTGAAGCAGGCGCTTCTTTCAGTTCTCTCCCTTCTGTTTAAAGGTGATCACTCTGCTCACACCTGATGTTTTTTTGGATTATGTTGTATCCGTGCGGAGGGACGTATTCATTTCAATGGATGCTAATGAGCGATTGGTTGTGTTTAAATACCATGACTGCCAAGACCTTTAATCCTCAACTGCTCAGCTGTATGTTGGAGTGGATTGGACTGGTTTGGTTTGGTTTGGATTGGATTGAATTGGATGTCACCAATCTTGGATAAAAACATCTGCCAAATGTAAAATGCATTTACATTTACATTTACATTTACGGCATTTGGCAGACGCCCTTATCCAGAGCATTGACTCAAACCAGACTCTAAATTGAGAGACATCAAAAAAACAAACAAACAAAAAAAAAAGTGGTGTAGTCTTCTCTTCGTGAGGAATCTGACCACCTTAATCATATCTAAATACTCGAATCTTTTATTTCTTTTCTAACTAGAAGAAAAATTTTTTAAAGGGTTTCGGTGCATTTTATACCATCACAATATTAGCAATTAAAAATGCAGTTATTGTAAATGCAAAGCATGAAGTTGTGTGTGTATACTGGGTGTGTGGGTGTTAAGGGAGGGGTAAGGGAAGTGTGTGTGTGTGTGTGTGTGTGTGTGTGTGTGTGTGTGTGTGTGTGTGTGTGTGTCTGCGCAGTCTGCAAGGCAGTAGCAATCATGTGTGGGGGTGGAGTGAAGAGGGTGTCCTTTACAGGTGGCATTTACTTTAAAACCTTCAAATACAACACGGTTTCTGTTCTTGTGTTATGGTTTTTGCTTTATTTTTTTATTTAGTACAACCATGAATGTAATTTATAAGATTTCAATAAAGCTAGATTGAATGCTTATTCCTTTTTTTAAACTCTAGTTTTAAGGTTTTAATTTAATGACATCTTAAATTAATTTGTCAGTTAATAATGGGTCAGTTCTGATCACCCAGATGGAGCTCATCTGCAATGCCAACTGCAACAACACTGGCGCTTGAGACAGATCTCAGTCAAACTCTAAATTAATATTTACATTTATGTACTGTAGAACGAGTCAACACTGCAGCTGTAACAGTCTAAGAGTTAAATAAACATTTAAACTAACACTGTACTGTATGTCTTAAATCAACCCTGTAAGTCTACATTAAACACTAGTGGCTCAATCAACCCTGTAAGTCTAAAATAAACACTGAATGTAAGAATTATACTACAGTGTGTAATATATCAGCGTGTGGCTGAGGAGTATTCTTCTTCTCTTTTTAGTTATTTGATTTTGTTAATTATATTATTTCTTCCCCAATATTTTGCATAGCATGCTAGAAAACACTGCGTATTTTCTTAAAGCTTGACTTTTCCATAATCTAGGCGGGTATATTTTAGCTCATTTTTGTTCATTGATCACGTGGTCAGTTAGGCTTTGGTTAGCCACACAGAGCTCGTTTACAATGTCAACTTATATTAAAGGTGAAGATGGGTTTCAATTAAATTCAGCATTTTTTAAAAAATATTTGGAGTACCACTTTATCCTTGGATAACTACAATTTTACAAACTGTAACAATAATTTCCCAAAATTTGATTAGCCAATAAACAAACAAACAAACAAACAAATAAAGTTGGGAATTGCAGAACTGCATTTCTGTGAAAATGGAGGAGACAGGTCCATCGTGTCCTGTGTGTGTGTGTGTGTGTGTGTGTGTGTGTGTGTGTGTGTGTGTGTAAGGTACGCAAACGCACACACTAATCATTGTCTTCACACACACACACACAAGCGCGCGCACACACTCTTTCAAACTATTGCAGCAGAAAAAAACTCCCTCGGCGTCTCCTCGCCTTCATTTCGCATTTCATTCATTAGAGATGGTTAAGGAGCAGGTAAAGAAACGGAAACTGGCCGCTTCACCTGCGCCACTTCATTTTTTCCCTCTTCAAACATTCGCTCTGCACTTTAACCCACCTGAAGCCGCCATGTTTCCGCGGATTGACGGCTTTTGCCCCCTCTGCTTTCGCGCTGCGAGAGTCTCTCTCTCTCTCTCTCTCTCTCTCTCTCTCTCTCTCTCTCTCACACACACACACACACACACACACACAAGGAGTAGGCAGCTTTCCATCTCCAACACATTTTAGAATTCTTATTAAAGACGCGAGGGAACTTTTACGCCATTTCCACCATCATTCCGTCCTTCGAAACCGAAACGAGGTCAAACTGGGCGAGATAATTAAGCCATTCCAGCTCACTAAAGCCGGATTGAACACTCAGGAGCTGGAATATGTAAACAAAAAGCATATGAAGTGTATTTTTTTTCCGACTGAAATTGTCCACACAGTCCATCCCGTGTGCTGTCACATTTCAGCGAAACGAAAGTGCTCACGCTAAGCCGTCAATATTTACTAACAAGCATGACTGGCAGCTTATCAACAGCGTTCAACTGGCTCTTTATTTCTGTCTTTATTCCTTTCTTTCTTTATTTCTGGTGAAGGAAAGCGGAAAAGCTCCTCGGTGCCGACAAAAATGTTTTTAATCGCGGGGAAAAGCCCGTCTGTAGGCGGAAATCCAGCGCGAGAAAAGCGGACAGTAAACAGTAAACACACCGCTATTTATTACACACACTCAGCTTTCTCATTTACCTTAATGAAGTTTCCTGGAGCCTGTGAAATACAGCGATTCCCCCTTTTTTTCTCCTCCGGCTGAAGCTCTCTCTCTCTCTCCCTCTCTCCCTCTGTCTCTCTCTCTCTCTCTCTCTCTCTCTCTCTCTCTCTGCAATATGGCATCCCGCATCTGCGCATGTCCTACACAAAAATCTTCGCATTATTTTCTCTGAGCCACAACTCCCGCATGAGACCTCACCAAAAAAAAAAAAAAAAAAGTCGTTTATAAATAGAAATGGGCAAATCACCCTCCTCTTCCTCCTCCTCTTCCTCCTCCTCTTCATCGTCCTCCTCTTCCTCCTCCTCGCGCTGTGTGGGAAACTTGCTTTTTTTTCCTGCACATCACAAATGTGTCAGCACTAATCCCTCTTTATACGCCTCAGTGTATCAATTAAACACTATTTATTTAAAAAAAAAAGTGAGTTTTATAATCTTTTTTTTTTTGCAACATCTTGTATTTAAAAAAAATTCTTAAAGCTGAAGTTGTGCTGAAAATAATGATTATTACCAAATTATTACCAAAAAAAAAAAAAACCCCAAAAAACCCCATGGCACAATGTTACCTTTCAATTCTTTTTAGACTTCAAAGGGTTAATATCACACACCTTTATCATCTGTAGCTACTGATGATAATATCACACTAATATCACACACTCCTGAGTTAATACTGCTGCTCACCTGAATGCATGTGCATCCAAACACTAATCAAATCATAAAACAATCTAAAGCCCTTAACACTTCTCCGTTTGTCCCTCTGAGGAACCCTTACATTTTCTATGTATAACCCCACTACAGGGTGTTTATATATCACAAATACTTCCAGACTAGAACCTTCTCATGAAGCTACGAACCCTTCGCTATAGAGAACCCATTAAAGAACCAGGTTTTTTCAACAGGGTCATTTCAACAGTCTGGAAGGTGATTCAGCATTGGTGGTGTTAAATTTCATAGTCAAGGTGCATATCAACATTGTAGTAAATTTAAGAATTAAACTGATGTGTGCTCTTTTATTTACCTATATAGGTTTTAAAAACTTTTTTTCCCCCAAAAAAAATAATAATAATAATTGCCAAATGCTTTTGTATAGCTGCTGGGAGACACTGTGTATTTACGTAAAGTTTGAGTTTCTTATAATCTGCTCACCATCAACAATTTCTCGAGGTGTTAGATACTCCAGATAAAAAGGTCACATCTGGAACTGGGAAGGGGTCTTATAACAGAGTTTCTATTTCAGAAAGCGCTCCAAACGACAATAAATCCATTAGAGATGCATTTTCTTACAGTTGCTTCAGCGCTGATGGTGTCCGATCAGCCCTGCAGGTGTTCTATCAGCTTTGTATTTGCTAAGAGAAATTAGTTAAGTGAGTTCATTCGATATCGTAGACTTGAATTTAAGACAGATGTTAATTCAGTACCGCAAGGCTTGAGTAAAGGGCTCAGCAGTGCAACACCTCACGCAGTGTTAACTCATAATAATGCAGGTGTTAGTTCAATTCCAACAGTTATGTCAACAGTGTAGATATCAGTTCAACAGTAAGACTTAACGTTATGTATTTATTTACTGCTGTAAGAGTTTATTTAACCCTAAAACTCAACCCGATAAGTATTAATTAAACAAACTAAGTTTTAACCTCTAAAAGTTGCAGTTTATTATTTAGCTTTTCACCTTAAAGCGTACTATTCAATCACAACTATAACTTATTCAGTAACTACTGTCAAATTTATAGCTAAGGTATTGCACTGGTGCTGGGAGTGTAAGGGATTAAATACAAACTTCAGAAGTTTATACACCCCTGTATGTCTTGATACAAATGTATTTAAATGCAATTACAGTTTATTTAACTGTGAAGGTGTTAATTCAACAGTGTAAGACTTGCAAGTCTATGAGATAATTTACTAGTGCAGGCGTAAATTCTACAGTGTGTATTTTCATATGGCATTAAGAAGAAGAAGAAGAAGAAGAAGAAGAAGAAGAAGAAGAAGAAGCCTTTATTTGTCACATATACTTCACAGCCCAGTGAAATTCTCTCTCTCTCTCTCTCTCTCTCTTTTTTTTTTTTTTTTTTGCATCTCTCAGCTTGCTAGGAAGTAGGGGTCAGATGATACAGCAGCCCTGGTGCAGACAGGGTTAAGGGCCTTGCTCATGCCACGAGCCCAACAGTGGCAGATTGGCAGTGCCCCCAACCTTATGATCAGCAACTCAAGGCCTTAACCTTTGAGCCACTACCCTTAATTTACTACTGTAACAGTTGATTCAGTGCTATAGTACTTACATCAACACTGCAAATTTAACACTGTAAGAGTTCATTAAATATTTAAACAAACAGTGCACTGTATGTCTTAAATCAACCCCGTACGCCTTAATGCTGCAAGCATGAATTCACCATTGTAAGATTTATATCAGTGTTTATATCAGTGTTTTGAAAAGACTATTATTATTTTTTTTTTTTTTACAATTCTATCATTTTTCCCCCAAATACTTTTTCATAGCTGATGGAAAACATTGTATATTTTCTAAAAGCTTGACTTTTTCATAATCTGGTCACCATGGACATTCTATTTATACCCACTCTAGATATAAAAATGTTTCGCAAGTTTGTAAATAGACCTCACACTGTGTCAACATGTGAAATGCCAGGAACTGTAAACAACGAGTTGCCACAAAACACACACACGTGCACACACACACACACACACACACACACACACACACACACACACACACACACACACACACACACAC
>CM074962.1:10695954-10711400 GCA_037577455.1 Pangasius macronema
TGGGTATTTTTGGGCTATGGTCTTAAACTTTTGATCAGCTGATGAACAGCCTGTTTGAGTTTAAATGCAGTTTTTAAAAAATTGCCAATCTCTGTTTTTTTTTGTCTCTTGTTCCTCTTTCTACTTTTGACATTCTGAAGCAGTTCTTACAATCTGGTTATGATCCACCAGCTCGAAATGCGAATACTTCCCCTGGAAATATATATAGTGCTTATCATTATGGCCAAACAGTTCAATGTTTGTTTTGACCAGAGAACACTCCACGTAAAGACTAGGACCATTCAGACCAATTTTCAGACCTCTTTCCCGAACAATGCAGTGTACTCCCAAGATTTTTTCATTTATTTTTAATATTTGCATACAATTGTTTGTACAGATGCTCATGGTACCTTCTGGTGTTTAGAAATTGTGTTGCTTGGATGGTATCAAGGGCAATATGGCACTAGCTCTAAATACAGCCACAGGTGCTCTCCTCTTTAACTCCTTACTAATTAACTCCCAATTAATTATGACACTTGGGCAATCAGAAGTTACTAAAAGTCATTACATCAATTTCTGGAATCTTCCGGACTGTTTAAAGAGGCAGCGAACTTGGTGTATGTAGGTTTTTGACCCACTGAAATTCTGATATAGTGAATGAAAGCTGAAATAAACCTGTCTCTATTCGATTAGAGATTTTACTTTATTGTTTTAAATCGTGACATTGTTTTAATTGTTTTAAAATGACCTCTGATGTGATTAAAATAGATGCCAAAAGAAATGTATGGTAACATGAAATGTGTGGAGTTTTAGCCTTGGTGGATGTAAACGTTTGGCCTCAACTGTAGATTTTACTCTACAAAGTGTTATACTGGCCATATTGAGATAAGTAAAGTTTACTTTGCATTTTATTGATACGGTTAGATATTTTGTGCATCCATTCTTTAATACAAAATTGAGTTTTTATGATACACTTGTGTGCCACCCCAAAATTTTCCTCCTCCCGTCCGCTGAAAACGTTCTGGAGGCACCTCTGGCTCTATACTGTTAGCTGATTCTTAGTCTAAATAAAACAGATGATTGTATCCTTCTTTGGTGCATCTCATAATCAATTTTCGTTTAAAATTATGATTACAAAAAAACACATGCTATTCCAACTCCAGTTGTGTGTACAGAGCCACTGTAAGTAAATAAATAGAAATAGTGACCGGTTGTTAATATAACCTTGGCTCATTGACAAACCGACAAATCACATAAAAGTACAGGACGGTGAATAAAGCACAGTGGTACATGGTACTTTGATCAGTGTGGGAACAATCTGGGGAAACACATGGGTGACTAAGCTCAGCTGTGTATGTGTGTGCGTCAGTATGTTCCAGACCTCTGCTTTTCTCTTCACAGCTGTTGTCGAGGCTCATATTTTCCTGCAGTACATGCTGTATTTTGTAATGAGACCCAGTGGGGGGAAATTACACCCTAATCCTTCTGCCTCTTCCATCGTATAACCATAACTCAGCTGTAAAATCAGAAGGAATTTACCCATAACTACGAAGGAGAAAGTAAAAAGTAAAAAATCAACAACTAAAGGGGGAAATAAGTTACACTAATGTGTAAAGCAAAAGTATGTACTGTTTGTAGTTTCCAGTAGTTTCCATCAGCTGCATTTTTGGGAGTGGTGTACCTAAAATTATCAACACAACATCGCCTCCCAGTACAACTACACATTGAATATAAAATACTATGGAAAATAGTCAATGGTGAGGTGGTGTGATACAGCCTGATGTGAAACGGAGTTACTATTACTATCCCAATTCTGGCTATTTCATATAACAGCATGTACTGCAGTTTTATTCCACTTATACCACCACAGTTTGCCAGTGATTACAATTTTTAAATTCATTAATGAGCAACATATTTTACCCATGTAGTTGTGGAATGTCCATGAAACTAGTTCCTGTTATCATGTACATTGTAACATCTATAAACAGTCATTCTGTCATTAACTTCTCTATTTTTGTTCTCTTGTAAAGATAATAAGATAAAAAAAAGTAAAGTTCTCTGTCCTTAAGACTTTCCCATTTTGGAAAATAAAGTTACAGCTTTACTAAGTGCTGAGACTCTCCATAAACAAAGCTTTACCATACAATATCAATGATTATATGATTTTATATGTCAAATAACAAAACATCAATAAATACATTCTGATACTGGCTCACTCGGTCACAAACTAAGAATACTATCAGTCCAAAAACTCAGTTGGGAGGTAATATAGTAACAAGCACTCAGACAATACAAAGTTTTTTTTTTTTATGTGCTAATTTAAGTACTTTAGGAAGAGGTAAATCTTTAGACGTCGTTTGAACACTGCCAGTGACTCAGCTGTTTGCACATCTAGTTGAAGATCATTCCACCACCTAGGTCCCAGAACAGAGTCTCGATGCATGCCTTCCTTGTACACTGAGAGATGGTGGGACCAGGCGAGCAGTGCTAGAGAGAAGGGAGGGAGCGTGGTGCCGTGCGAGGTGTGATAAGTGCTTTTAGATAAGTGGGTGCTGGTCTGTTTTTGGCTTTGTAGGCAGGCTTCAGTGTTTTAAATCTGATGCAGCAGCTACAGGAAGCCAGTGGAGGGAGCGCAGCAATGGGGTGGTGTGGGAAGTTTTAGGAAGGTTGAAAACCAATCATACAGCTGCATTCTGGATCAGTTGCAGAGGACGAATGACGCTCAGAGGCAGACCTGCCAGGAGTGAGTTGCAGTAGTCCAGTCTTGAAATGACNTGTCAGATTAGCAATGTGAGAGGAGAAGGACAGTTGATTGTCCATGGTTACCCCAAGGTTGCGTGCAGTAACAGAAGGCGAGATCAGAGAATTGTCCAGGGAGATCGCAAGCTGGAACTACTGTAAGAGCTGCTTTTATATAAAATTTATCAACACCTTCTGACCAATCAGAGTTGAGAATTCAACAGCGCTGCACTACTATGACCTATAAAACACTGTAAATGGTCTTGTGCCATAGTATTTGAGTGAGCCTTTAGTGTATTATGATTATGATTAGAAGTACCTAGAATAATGAAGATTACAGCAGGGGACAGATCTTTTTCCTCCCATCACACAGGTATGGACTTGTCCATTAGCAGGATGCTGATGTCCCAGGATGTCTTCCTGCCTTTGTTCTGGTTCTCCCTTTTAGTTATGCTGTCATAGACATTGCTGGAGTCCCCCAATTTGACATATACACAGTTTTAAACTGTTTTATACCATTTTAAACCACTGAGTCATTAAATAGGCAAACAGAAATAATTAAATTAGGAGTTAACTAGCTAATGAGCTCAGGATTTTCTGTGTCTGACATGTTGTCTCTATCTCTCTCACTCTCTCTCTCTCTCTCTCTCTCTCTCTCTCTCTCTCTCTCTCTCTCTCTTGCTGTACATGTGCGTGCTGTGGTTCCTCTCACCCTACTGACCTGCCTGATTAATCTTAATGCTCTGTCTCTGCTCTGTTATTCCTCCTTACTGCACTTCTGACTCTCCTCCTGCTTGCACTTCCCAAATCAGTTTATGTCTAAGACTCACCTTTACTGCACATTTGCACCTTCTAATAGCTGCTGCTGCAATCATAAAGACTGTCCAGTGCTTATTTCAGGACTTATGGTATTCACATACCAAAAATATGTCCAATCCACTAATCACTTGAGTACTGTTTGCATTTTCTTTTTTCATCTGCCATGTGGGATCAAAATCTACATCCAGATTTTTGTAAAGCTGTCTATCGATGTCTATCATTAAATGTACAGTGCAAATAAAACTGAATTGAACTGAAATTAGCTTCCACTTTTTGTGAGCTTAATGTAAGCAAAGCCATACTAATTATTACCTATGTCCAATGTTAGAATGCAGTCCTTCTCTGAGTTTCTCTAAGACTTTGCAGTAAACACAGACCACTCCTAAATCGATGGAAAATATAGTTTATTAGCAATAAACCAAATGAGAAATCAGAAGACACATATCAGGCTGACAATGTCCAATAAGAGACTATATACAATACAGTCCTCATTACAGGCATCATGATAGTGATAATGAGAGCAGAATCTATGTACAGTATGTATATCAGTATGTCTATGTTTCAGAGTCTGGTCCAGCTCTCTACACCTGTAAAATGTATTTGATAATGTTCTTTGTTTGAGGTGTGTTATGGGCTTGTACAGAGTTCACAGTGTACAGGGCTTGTAATCTTGGTGTCTTTAAAGACTGATTTGGGAAACAAAGTCTACATATTATTTACTCCATATACTATACAGTAGCTAGTGAAGGTAAGGAATGAAATGAAACAACAACAAAAGCACAGCACTTATTAAAAAAAAATAAATGACTAAGGCTAGGTTATAGATAGGTTTAGGATTAATAAGCACAGTATTAGCACAGTATTAATAAGCTGCATTAGTAATTATCTCAACGGTAGGTTGTCACGAGGATAATAGAACAAACGTGTGTATGTGTGTGTATGTGTGTGTGGGTGTGTGTGTGTGTGAAAGAGCTTGTTGAATACCATAAACCAAGTGGCTTCGCTCCAGGAAGAATGAGTCATTAGAAAACCTTTATTATCTTACACTGTTTGTCTTTTGTTGACACATTTTGTTGTCCTTTTATCATTTTGCTAAATGACACATTTTTAAAAAAAAAAAAATCATCTATAACTAAAAGATAGTTTTACTTTATGTTACAATTGTAAGGTTTTTATATTTAATTTGCTGTAATAAACAAGTGATTACTGCAGTTGATATTTATCTGTGCCATATCATTGTATTACATCACCGTATATCTCCAAATTCAATAGTGTTATTGTGTTTCAGTGAACGTGGCTATAGCACAGAGCCACTTTTCATTTGGAAACAATTTCTTCCCACAGTGTTTGTGTGTGTCTGAGTCATCGCTGTGACCTAGAGAGACAAAGATCATTCCATTCCATGGGGGATATGAGAGGGGTCTTGCTCTCTCTTTGTTCTCTTCCTCTCCTCTCCTCTTTTTTCTTCATCCCCTCTTCATTTCCTCCTTCTCTCCTGGTCGCAAGCCAGTTCCTCACAAATCATCTATTTATCTGGCATGAGCCATGACATTTGGAACATGTTTCTAATATCTGATGTTATGGAGAATCCAACGTAAAGGCACCCAGTTAACCAATGACATCATTGTGTTTGTGTTTGGGTGTGTGTGTGTGTGTGTGTGTGAATGTATGTGATAAACAGAGAGAAAGTGGAGATGAAGTTTAGAAATGTCTTGACAGATGACATTTAGTTGCAGTGTAATTATGAAGTCTTAATGCACGAATTCTCCAATATATACTTTATGTAGGATTGGAAAGTCAATAAATTTATTAATGCCTATAATGCTATGACTAGAGTATGTACAGTACAAGCAATTGCGTGGCTAATAACTAATTAGTTATTAGTTGTTGTTGCCACTAGCAACCAATAGTGTGGAAGTTCTGGGAGTCATACCGTCCAAAAATCAAATATATAAATTAAAAAAGCATTGCGTCTATAAATGTTAAATATTTACAGTATGGGGAAAATAAAAAGGCACAAAATTAAGACCTAAAAGAACCCCTAACATTTCAGAGACACACAAACTCAGAGTGTATTCAGTAGAAAATGTTCCACTAACTCTGAATCAGTTGGTGCTTCTTTTCATGTCACGTTCAGAGCATGCAGTGTTACAATTGTTTGAAACTCACTTTACTGCAGTAAAAGAGACACAATGCCACCAGTTTAGCTAACCTCTTTGTAGCCACATCACACTCTTAATCTGAACTGTTATCAGACAGCAATATTGCTCATCAAACACAATAAAGCTAGTTCAAATGAAATCCCTAAAATCCATCCATCCATTTTTTGTACTGCTTACCCTACACAGAGATCCTGGAGCCTATCCTAGGGGACTCGGGGCACAAGGCAGGGGACACCATGGAAGGGGTGCCAACCCATCGCAGGGCATAATCGCACACACACATTCATTCACACACTACAGACAAATCAGAGATGCCAATCAGCCCACATGTCTTTGGACTGGGGAGGAAACTGGAGCACCCAAAGGAAACCCCCAAAGCATGGGTAGAATACGCAAACTCCATACACACGCAAATGTGGCCACCGTGCCCCCAATCCCTAAAATATAATACATACATATATTGAAAACTTAAACCAATAAATACAAGCTAAATATGACCGATGTACAACTGAACAACTCACAGCACATATTTCAGTGAAGCATTGAACTTGGACAAGACATACAATATTTCTTTGAAAATATTTAGACTGTTAGACTAAAACATATATTACTAGTTTTTGATTGATTTGGAGGTCTATCTATCTATCTATCTATCTATCTATCTATCTATCTATCTATCTATCTATCTATCTATCTATCTATTAACATTTAATCTGTTATCAGAACTGAACTTTGTATATCACACCACTGTCTTTTCCCTACAGTGCAGCTTTTATACCTTTCAGTTTAGTGTACTTTACTGTATGAAGTCAAATTCCCAACTTTTCTAAAGAGAACTGTTTGTGCAATACATTATTTTTTGGGTTTGTTCCACATGCCACAGCTCATGAAGCAGATTGTTTGGCAGGCATGTGTATGATCACATGCATATATATGGGGGTGGGGGATGAATGCTTGAGACATGAAGTGCTTTTCAATACAGATCCTACACAGCACCTGTTGATGTGTCCTGAGAACCCTGTTGACTGCTGACTTCCCATATTTCCCACAAGATTTATAAGCAATACAAGATAATTAGTAGCACAACAGTCTTCAATTTAAAGCAAAAGACGTTATTGTTAACCAAAAACGAAGGTCTATACATGATTATAGAGGCCTATGATTTACTCAGAAGCATTCATTTAAAAGGAAAAAGTTAGACAAGAAAGTAAATGGGGTTTAATGTTCCATTTAATTAGAGACTTCTCCCAGTTCCTCTAAACTAGCATGCTAGCACATGAAACATGAGAACAAAGTTCATACTTGTGTCCCATTTTAAGATGCCTTGGTCGACTTTCCTTCATAACTTGGAAGTGTGTAACGCGTGTGTCACACAATTATCCAAGGCGAAAGGACTCACTGAATGGTTAGATGAGTAAAAAATATTATGCAAATCATAATATGTTATGAATTTCACAATCACCAATGTTCTCTAACACCATGATCAATACAGGCAATATCTTTTGGATACAGTTTCAGGGCTGCATTGAAGCTCTTCTAATGGCTTGTTTTGTCACCTATCCAGATGTTCATGCTAATTATGGTATCATGGTACTTGTTTGTGCTCTGTGTTTATACCTAGCTTCAAAGCACACTTTGATGTCTATTTATTTATTTATTTATTTATTCATTTATTTATTTATTTATTTATTAATATTAAGTCCTGTTCAAGTTGTGTTTGTTGGACCCCTCGTTCACTTTGCTAACTCTCTATCTTTGGCCTGCTGGTTAGAATTTCAAAAACACTTCGTCTTGCATGCACTTTGTCTTTTATATTAGCAGAGTCTGAAGTGTGACTCTTTATTAGGAAAAGTATGGAAATATTATTTCAACTTATTCATGGAGTTTTGCCCACCAGCAAGAGTTTCTAGAGTTTCATTCTGTGTAAACTCTAGAGACTGTTGTGTGTGAAAATCCCAGGAGATCAGCAGTTTCTGAAATATTCAAACCAGCCTATCTTGCACCAACAACCATGCAATGGTTGAAGACACAGAGATCACACTTCAGATGTTTGATGTGAACATTAACTGAGGCTCTTGACCTGTATCTGATTTTTTGCATTGTTGCATTTTGTATTTTTTTGCTGCCGCATGATTGGCTGATTAGACAACTGCATGAATGCGTACGTGTACAGGTGTTCCTAATAAAGTGGATGTTGAGTGTATCCTCCAGGTTATTTGTCTAAGTAAGGAATAAAAAAACATATCATATTTATATCTGACTGCTCACTCATATTTTGTTTCTGTTTAGAATATGTTATCTGTTACATGCTACATGTTATATCATTCTGAATGATATATTTATATTAATTTACATCCCTTCAAGCACAGAACCCAAACCTCCACACAAACTTGACCAGATTGGTAGTCTGAAAGGGGCTCTGTCTCCTGAGTCCTGGCTCTACTGGGGCAACTGGTAAGAACTGGTAAGAATCACACATTTAATGTCTCTATGCTTTTTGTCCACAGTAACAGTTTTGCATGTCTAACTTAATGAACCAGTGAAGAAGGTATATATATATAGATTATATATTGAACATTTAAAAAGAAACCTGGGCAGATTTTCAAGATCCCTCACTGGAACCACCCTCAATAACAGAAATTAAATGACCCCAACATTGACCTTGGCACTGTGCTTGGAACTATTGACCTGATATCTGGTTCAACCCAGTGAACCATACCCTTAAAATGTGACTATGGATGAGTATATTGAAGAATCACTTAAACAAACTCAAAGTACAGTCATTTTCACATATACTTTTACACAGGAATTCAAAAGTAATCGATTTTGGCTATGTTTTGTGGCCTTTCTCCTAAGAAGAGCACCAGAAAAGTGTTCAACTTATTGTCAGAAGATTGCGAGGTCAAATCCTGATGATGGTACAGCCGTCTGTGCCTGGGAGCCAAAGAGGCAAAACTGGAGGTGCCGTCTTGCTGGGAGGGTTGGCATACTCTCTCTCTCCCCTGTGCATCAGAATGACACTAGTCATAAATAAATAAAATGCCCAATAATAGGACGTGCTGGATCAGGTGCTATTTTATAAGCTGCGTAATAATGCAGGAGTAAAGTAACTGATGCTGAGGAACTGCACAAGTTCTATTTGTTGACACTAGTCAGTTGTGGGTTTCTGTGAGCTCATGTATGTAGAATAGTGACAGATAGAGCTCACCACCACGTGTGTTACACTGCCCTGTGATGCAGCATGCACAGCAGTTTGAAAAGGTGTTTGGGGTTCAGCCTTAAACACCCCAGGGTGGTAGCTGCCATATGATAGGGGAGAGCTGGCTGCTGGACGGGAGAAAAAAATCCCCAAATTGCTAGGTCACTATTCTTGTGCTGTAATGCTAATTTGATTGACCATAAGCCATTTTGTTTCCTTTTTGGCTTCACGTTCAGAAATGAATGCTTCTGCATTTATATGGGAGCATGCTTTACCATTTGCTGAGATTCCTTTTCATCCTGGATTTTTAGAAGATGAAGCAGCACACTCCTGATTTCTAGGCACCTACTGGCATATAAAAATCTGAGAAATCATAACCATAAGGTCTGGAGAATCCTAAATGGCCTGACCATTTTAAGTTTAAGAGCTTAATGAGCGTAATGTTGAGCCTAATGATGTTCTACGGTTGTAGATTTCAGCAACCTGAATGTAGTTATTGAGAGAGTTCCTCCACACTTTTCAGGAGACTTCCAGCATATTTTTCCATCTTCGCTCAAAATGTCAAGAGATTTTTTTTTTTGAGGACATGAAACTGTTCAGTATAATAGATAATACTATGTAACAGATAATTATTTCTCCACATGAGATGTGCTACACTGTCCAAAGTTAACCTTAGAGATTTACACGCATGTATGATCCCAAATGACAGGTTGCATTTATGTGTGTAAGTGTCTGTACACCTGCTGTTTGTTAGTTTTTGAGCTCTGCAAAAAAAGAGGCCAAGGGTCACAAAGAGTCACCATTCTCATAACAACTATCAGTGAGAACCTGCATTGCGACACAAGGCCAGCACATAGATTACACTGAGGCTGAGTTAAACAAGCGAGTACGAGAGCCCCTCAAAGCAAACACATATGGTGAGGAGTTAATACAGAAACGGCACACATCAGTGCGCAGATGGGGCAGAGTTTGTCTAAAACAGAGGTGTGTCTCAGTTAGAGGAAATTCTGACCTTGAACGTAAGTCATTTGTGCTTGTGTGATATCAGATCAAGCGAAGAGCATTATTTAGTTTTGTCAGACAGTTTCATGTAACCACAATATGTCACACTGAGATATCTGTTTTGGGCTGTAAATACACTCAGAAAGCCATTTAAGGCCAATATTAAATAAATAAATACTCCAATATGAAGTACTTAATAGTTTTGTCCCTTTATAATCCACACACATCACAGAGGATATCGCAGGAGACATTGCTTGTCTCAAGGACTGAATTTTTTTTCGATAAACAACAGTTACTTAACAAAGAATTAGCAACTTTGCAACTCGAAATTGAATTCAACAAGCAATAAAATAACCTACATCCTGTGCACAGATTACTATATCATGACTGCGATTTAGTATCTCATGGATTCACTAATTTGTGTGCACAAGTAGCTGTTGATGTGCAATAAATAAATAAATGTGCTGGATCAAGTGCTATTTTTATAAGCTGCCGAATAATGTGAGAGTGAAGTAGCTGATGTTGAGGAAATGCAAAAGTTCTATTTGTTTCTTATAATTTGTGAAAGAAAAATGACTTTTTCTTTTTTTAGAGACCGTGCCCACTTCTGGTTCGAATTTGAATACAGACAAATGTTTTGAGACCTAAACAGATATGGATACAGATTATACATGCAGACACGGGTACAGACAGTGGCACTGCGGTACACCCCTAAACTGGTAGTAGAGGAAAGTGGACTTTCAGCTCGAGAAGGCTGTGAAAGCAACAGCCAGACCTGAAACTGCTTTACAGCTATCAAATTTGTATTAATCTAATTTTTATTGTAAACATAATATAAACATCATCATAGTCAAACACCATCATAGTTGCCTTTCTCTGTATAAATGTTCAAATGTGGTTCTTCTGAAAAGCGACAGAGGTTTTACGTTTTTTAGCTTTTGTTATGTTAAAATTAAATTCCCATTATCAGAATAAAATTCTTAAAACAATTAGAAACACATTAGATTTTAAAAAAGGTACAAAATATAAAACATTTATAAAGAGTTTAGTTATGCAGTAGTATAAAGTCCCAATATTATTCAGACATAAGGCACACTCTATACTGTATATAGAATTTGTAAAGACCTGTGAGTTGTTTGGCTTTTTCCTGTGGATTGGTGTATCGATACCCGGTTGTGCTATTCTGTGATTGTGTGTGTGTCTCAGTGTGCATTTGTCCCATGACGCCAGTCTTCTGTGTCAAACATGTGAGACACTACATAATCCTTGTATTGTCCATCGATCAGTTTAGCAGCATTATTCTTGGCAAACCAGCAGTGGACGGTGTGTGTCCCAGAGTAAATATGTCTGCTCTTCTTTACCACGTCCACAGTGCGCTCCTTCACCTGCAGGGCCATGTGACCAGCCTCAGGATTGGCCTGGGTAATGCTTATTTCTTGGGTGTCATTTCCTGTTGCTGCAGTGATGTTTCCAGGAAGCTGTGTTAGTGTGACTTCTTCATAGATAAACTGGCCTGAAAGAACATATTTAGACATAACGGTGTATGAGTGTGAGTAAACCTTGCAGAAAATCAATCAATAAGAACAAATGAACCAATCAATCAATCTATAAGAATAATGAACCAATTTCTGATTGATGAAGTTTTCACCCAGGCCTCATTCTTGATACTAAATGATACTAAACTAAATCTCCCAAACATGTGGGATCCCAAATAACCAGACAAAAATGAAAGCATGTTGTTGTTTAGCGCAGAGGTGGATTGTAACCATAGATTTTGGTGGGGCAGGATGATACAAATAACAACCTGAGACAACATTAAATAGATAAGCTATCACACTTGACTAAATTATTACTTTAGAGTAACCGCATAATAGGCAGTTGAGGGTTAACAATGACCAGTCATACAGTCTAGCAGTATTTTGAGCGATTTTAGACTATTCACCTGAGCCCTTGGTAATATCATTAACCAGGGTTGCCAAGTTTTAGCAAAATTTACAGCCCAACTCCAGCTCAAAAAAGCACACAAAATACCTGAAACTTGGCCAAAAAAACCTGGAACTTTTAAAAGAAAGACATTTTTCTTCTTTCCCTCAGCCTTTATATGAGTAAACAAGCATTTCATTTCATTTTATTTCTAATGAATGGACATGACCTACTCCATAAACCCCCTTTCCCTCTCCCAATCTTTGCAATATATCTTACAACAGAAACGGTTCTGGACATTATAGACACACTGTGTATTTTGCCTTTCTTGAAGAAATGTATTCAATTTAATTCCGATGATTTGCTATAAAACAATGTCTTGGTGACCACAGAGAATTTTTAAACTAGCCCAATTTGGTAACACCATTAACTCTACTGTCCACTGCTCCTCCCTCGAACATGGGGGAGCCTGATTCCTCTATTAGCGCTTGTTCCAGTTCCCATTTTTAATCATTAGGTGCAATAATAACTCTGTGGAGCTAAACAGGGCAGTGAGCACACTACACTACGAGTGCACAACATTTAGAAAGGTGAGTATAGAAATTAAAACTGTTAAAATCATTGGTCACTCATAAAAGCTAATTAATGCTATTTCAACAAAATTTAGAATATGTGAAGTTGTGATTGAGGAAAAAGTGGGGCCAAATCTGCCCTTATGGACAAGCTGTCACTGGTTTAAAGGTGTTGGAGAAGAGTGGTTGAGGTTCTGAACTAGTGACCAGAAGTATGGCTCAAAATAATACAAACTCCATGAATAAGCAGACAAGCAAGCCCCTTCTTCAAGAGCTTGGATTGTGTCCTGTCTCAAATGCACGTCTTTTTGGATAAAATGTATAAAATGTGCATGCATATTATTTTGTTGTATTTTAAACTTCAAAATTAAGTTGTTTAAGATTAAAAATGCAAAATGCAAACTAAACGCAAAAATTGTATGAGATAAACAGCTGAGATAAACAGATAAGCAGTTTTTATTGTGACTTATTTATTTATTTGTTTGTTTGTTTTGTTTTATAACTGTAAGGTGGAAGGTGCAATGTTTAATGTGTGTAATGTGAATGACAATTTTGCATATTTGTTTTTGATGACATTTTGTTTCCTGAGCTAACAGAGAAATGAGAGTAGAGAGAATGATGTCTAACATTTACGCACATTAATCATTTTTTGTAAAATGTACTTGGAGTCCCATGTTCGTAGCTGTTTAACATTCTGCCCTGTTGTCTGGAGTTTACATCCAAGATGGGAAGGATAGTCTTCGTCTCGCCTGTCAGTTAGAGCAGCGCTTGAAATTCTATACCCAGTCTGTTCATATATACAAAATTGGGTAGTTAGTCTTCTACTCCTACGTGAGTTCAACTGGAGTCTCAGCAAGCCAGGGTAGGAATTAGATATGATTCAATTTGGAGAAAACTGAATTATAATAAAAAAGTATTAAATGCATGTACAGGTGTGACTGTGTGTTTACCTAACAGTCCGTGTGTGTCCTTGCTCAGTCCCTTGCTGTCCGCTATGTAGAAGCCCAGGTGGTCTCGTTGGTAAGGAGCAGGATTTTTATAAATATGCATCAAGATGATGAATTGGATTGTTCCCTGAATGGTAACTGTAACATTGGCATTAGCAACTATAGCCACTGCTAAATCTTTGTTATCCACAGTGACACTGGAGCTGCAGGGGAGGATGAGGCGATCAAGGCCATCCACAATGACCTTACGTGGCGTCACCTCAATGTACGAGCGCCTTGGCTTGTCAACAACAATAATGATGGAGCTAAAATATGTGCGCTGCTGTTTGCGACTGCCAGGGGGTGCTGGAGCACCAATCAGCTTCCCGTTTACAGTTACACCTAAAAAAATAATCAGAGATAAACAAAGAGGTACATGTCAATGTCGATAAAATGTAGCTATAGGACATGCAGGGTATATAGGATATTCTGTATCATTGCCCATGTTTCTGATTACTGATCACCTTCCCTCTTGTGATTCCCAGATTAGCTAACAATAAAGACAATGCACATGCCTCCTTTTATAGCACATCTGATCAGACAACAGTATGTTAACATCTCAGTTACACTACTGAAACTGAATATCATTGTAATTGCATAATAGATTTAAAAATGGCTGCACAGTGCAGAAGCTTATTATCAGGTACATGATCCATGCTCTTGGCTTACCTGAGTGTTTGTGGTCGGTCACTAAGCGGAGGACATCCCCAGGCTCTCCATTAATGTTAAAACACACAGCAAGTTTACTGAGGGGGAAGTCAACCACAAAGTGAGGATCTCCATCCGCTAGAGTGGGCAGAGACACAAATCTTGTAAAATATGAAAAAAATCTAAAATACGGAACAATTTACTGTGTCTAGTGGAACTGTGTTACTAAAATAAATCAAGCAGCAGTTTGACAAATTATATTTTACACTGTCCACAAAATTAACCCTAATATAAGTCAGAAACCAGGTGCTCTTATTGACTGAGGTAACAATAACACATGAAAGGAATGAAAGCACGTAAGGTACAAAGAAGGATACTAAGTGTCAATGTCAGGTATTATGTTATGAAAAGAAGGCAACAACGTGTTTAGGAGTATACATGTTTCATCATTTGAATAAAACAATAGTATCAATGATATCAATATAATTTGAAAGAAAATAAGCAAACTGCATATTCACATTGCGTGTGAAAATCCTAAGATCCATGCCACAATCACGAAGTCACAGAGATTAAATTTTTCTTCATTCTGATGTTTGATGTGAACATTAACTGAAGCTCTTGACCTGTATCTGCATGATGTTTTTGCATAGTGCTGCTGCCACATGATTGGCTGATTAGATAACTGCAGGTGTACAGGTGTTCCTAATAAAGTGGACGGTGAGTGCAGTTTGCAGTTATGGCTAGTCATGATATTAAAAACAAGGGATTAATTATAAAATCTATCAATAAATCAACAATGAAACTTTTCAGGTTGAGTATTTTCTTATATTATGAAGTCTCATTGATGGTGTAATAAGAATTACACAAACACACACACACACACACACACACACACACACACACACACACACACACACACACACACACACAGGACAAATAAGCAGCTGCATTTGTGATTTTGTAAAGAATTTTTTAAAAGTGTTTTCAGGGTCATAATACCCTACCGGACCAGATTCATGCTGCGTTTAGTCCAAATATCAAAAGCAGTAAATAATTCAGATCATTCATATTCATTACACCTGTGACTCTCCTCCATGTGAGCTTTGCCAATCACTGCTGATGAAGTGTTATGCTTGTGTCAATGACGTGAACTGAAAATATTACACCAAATTCACTCTGTGTAATCATCTGACACGACTATCACTGATTAGCTGCATGAATCTACAGTCTGGTGTAGAAAGAAATCAGCCTCAGTCTGGCTGCTTCATACCATTCGGTGTATTCTTCTTATTCTTCTTAATGCAAACCCATTAATATCATGCTCATGTATACCCATGTATCCCATTAATACCAGCTGCTCATGTATACCCATGTAAACCCTTTAATACCAGCTGCTCATGTATACCCATGTAAACCC
>CM074962.1:10726722-10742258 GCA_037577455.1 Pangasius macronema
TAGCAACTGGTGTCAACTAGACGCCTCTGTGGAACTTTCCGGAAGCTTTCTAGCTAATTTGACTGAGTAAGTTAGCTGATTTTCTTTCAAAGCAACAACTTCATTCCCAAAATACAACAATAGCCACCTAATAATATTTTATCACATTTGCTTCAGTTTTTTGGTTTGTTACATTTTGGAAGTGAAGTGACTTTGTGGCCAAGTGAGGTGACCCGTACTCAGAATTTGTGCTCTGCATTTAACCCATCCAAATGCACACACACAGTAGTGAACACACACACACACCAGTGAACACACACCCGGAGTGGGCAGCCATTTTAGCTGCGGTGCCTGGGGAGCAGTTGGGGGATCGGTGCCTTGCTCAAGGGTCTCACCTCAGTNAGCGCTGGTCATTCACTCCCCCACCTACAATCCCTGCCGGACCCGAGACTCAAACCCATGACCTTCGGGTTCACCTTTGGGTTACAAGTCCGACTCTCAGACCATTAGGCCATGACTGCCCCATTTTAGAAAGATCTGAATATTTCTGGACACGTTGTAATAATGTACTACGAAGCTGGGACGCAGTGCTGCTGCTAGTCAAACTGCCCATATGATTTCTGGGAAGATTTTATTTTAGTAACAATGGAGAATGTTATTTTAAAAATGATTTTAAAAAAAGCAAACATTGAGTGCAAAAGTTAATGTGCATCTGTACTTGTATCCATTTAGACCAGTAATATATTAGTATTTGGTTACATTACTACTGTCCACATATTACATCCTCTGGTTTCCGAGGAACAGCATCAAAACACATTACATGCCACAATGAGTAAAACACCATCAGTGTTAAATCATGCTTCACTGACTGGCTGAAGGTTTCTGTGTTAATACAGAGTGACTGTATGTGTGTGTACCTGAATGTCACCGATTCCCAACTCTCTCTCCACATCATAGCGCACTATGAAATCTCCCAGCATGCCGTTGTTGGCGATCCTGACCTGATGAACGATGTTAGGGGTAAAAGTGATCTTGCAGAACGTCTCATTCTGTCGGATCACTGTTGAAGGGGGTATACCCACATTACCTGAGGAGGGACATGTAAGTAGAATTAAACTGTAGATATGGTTATATAGTCAGTATACAGTGTATAGAGTATAATCATGTTACCACATATTACATACTCTAATATTAGTGAAGAATAATTCTTCTGTGTTTAAGGAGAATTTGACAGATGCACAGCTGCAATGAAACCTCTTGCAGTGGATTCAGACTTGGACATTATTCTCAGTATTTGGGTGTGGAAAGTCCCAGAAGAGAAGGTTCCAGGACGATGGAACTTGTATTAAAGCATGGTGTAAGATGATGTCAACACAATATGAAGCAATGGAGTATAGTGCCAGGCATGTTGGAATTAGGTCAGTGTGTGTTATATCATTGCGACATTTACTTCAGATACTTTTCTTAAGATTGTTTTATACACAGGGTATTATTGACCCAAAGACAGTAATGACTTTTTACCTCTAACCCAACAAGCAGTATGCATCGTAATCAATAAAAGGTTTGGACAAAATGAGAGTGTGCCAAGTACACAATTAATCATATCATAATCATGACCACAATTTGTGCTTTCCTCAAATAATGAACTAATAATCATCTGAAGTATTAAGCACAGCTAAAGAAAGTAAAGTCGCTAAACATTCGCTAACAATTTTCCTAAATGGGCTGAATAATTGGAATAAATAATTTTATTACTGACTGAAATAATCATGATAGCAGTTTTAGCTATTAAAGTGCAGGATAAAAAGGTTACGTTAAATGAAAAGTGATTTAAAAAGTTAAATAAATATTTGAAGCTTGCCAAGTAGACAGTCTGCATCCTATTCATACATTTCGGAAGAAAGAGTATTTAAAGTTTAAAGATTAACATGTTGATTTACCATCTTGAATAAATTCTTTACACACACAATGTGGCAGTTATTTAAGCAATACAGGTACGGGTGTTCTTATGCATGATGTGAAGATGTGCACCTAAAAATCCCTTTCCCGTGATCAAATCACTGATAAAATTCATAACCTCGAATGGCTTCTAGTTTGTATAAATCAGTGGTGGGGGAATTATATAATAAAATACAGTGTTATAAATATTTTTTTAATTCGATAAATAAATTGTTATTAATCATTTTCACATTAGCAGTTCTTCAGCCATGCACTGTAGTCTGTTAACAGTAAGCTTGGGTTGCTAAGCAGCATAACAGGCAGAGATTAGGGTGTTTCATGGACAGAACAATGGCTTAAGTGTAATAGGTTTATTGGTTTAAAACCTGGTGCATTCACACAGAATTCAATTACTGTGGTGTGGTCACAGGTGTGTGTGTGTGTGTGTGTGTGTGTGTGTGTGTGTGTGTGTGTGTGCAGTCACAAGTGTGCATATATTGAGGTCTTTACAATGGCTTCAAGCGTGGCTCAGCCAATCAGATTTTAGAAGCAAACCCATCCATTTTATATTAGACAGTAAACCCAGCTAAATGAGAATTCCAGTTTTGAGAGAAATACCGTCTGTCTTGCTGCTGTTCCTGGAGCCAGATGTTCTGCTCTTGCGCAAAGGGAGAACCTCGAGGTACTTGATGCGAGAGTGCTCCACGATGGTAATGGCCACACTGAGCTTGCTGACCAGCTGCATGGGCCTAACACTTGTCACATGCTGGTAGTAACCCAGACGTCTCTGCAGCAGCTCCTCATATGTCAGGAGAAAGATGGCACGGTTTCGCCCAGGGATTTTCACAGACATGCGAAACAACTCCATCTCACCCTCACTAAGGAAAAAGAGTGAGATGGAGAGAAATGGAAAGAAGGATAGAGCATTAGATCAGCAGATGATTCAGTAACTGGGCTGGTACTGGCATGTTCAAACAGAGTTTCCATTGTAGAGGTGGAAAATGTATCCTCCAATCTTTATGTATCTTTCACTTTTCTTTCTACAGTCAGTACAGTTCATTCTCACATTATCGTGGCTATGCCTTCCACAGTGAAAACATGTAAACGTCCTTCTCTGCAGAGATAAAAACTAACAAGCATTTGAAATTTTTTTGCAAACTAGAGCAAGTATCATGTAATGAATAAAACACAACTGGGCATGCAATTATAGGAAAATAATCAAAATTATGCCAGAGTTTCCAAATTGGAGTTGGCAAATTGATGTGATATAACATAAGTAAAAATCACAGCAATTTGCCAACTCCAATTTTTAAAAAATGTATTAAAGAACAACATGTATTTTTATCCATTTATAGTTACATTTACTGTTGTGGAAAGTCTAACTTACTTTGCCCTTTCCAGTTTCTCTGTAACATGACAAGAGGCATTTGCTTGTCTTATTAACTTCAAGAGAGAGCAATAGAAAAACAGAGAGAGAGAGAGAGAGAGAGAGAGAGAGAGAGAGAGGTGAGGGAATGACTGTTTGTAGCTGCTATAACATGAGTGATCAGAGGAACTAACCTGTCTTGCAGATGATCCACAACATTATACTTAAATGCTTACAAAGCACAATGTTAATAAATTAAAAATTGCACTTGTTGGCAAGTCGCTGTGGTATAAGAGGAATGTTATAGGAATATGCTGTTTTAGGATAATAGTCGACTTTGGGGTGGTAACAGCAACTCCACTTCACAAGGAGCTGTAACACAGCACCCAGGTGTGGATTATTCTCCTATAACAGCATGCCAGATCATGATTTATTCCTTTCTTAATCTAGACCGTATAACCAATCAGAACTGAAAATTCAAATGTTGCTGTGGTATAAATAATAATAATAACAACAATAAGCACAACTACTGAACGATTGTTAGCAAACAGGCCTAGCTAGCATTAGCTATCTAACCAAATGCACATAGATAGGTAAAATATACTATTACTTAAACAAACAGGTTTAATATGATTGGTACTCTTGCAACTGCCACTAGTATTTTACCATTTAGAGTACGTGTCTGTCAGTAATCTCTGTATCTCTTCAATGATATGTTTATATAGGGGTGCATAAGAGTAGTTTTACTAACTGTAGTCCTTTTATTAATTGTTTTCCCAGTTCCATTTAGAACAGCCCTAAAATAGCCACTGTAAGCATTCTGCAGACTTCTACAAATGTTTACCTTATTCAGTTTGGTCTGCACAGAGCAACTCCACTCAGTTTGTCCTGCTTGGTAATATTTCTATATTTCTAGCCAAAGTTCATCTAAGAAGTGTTGAAATAATTTTCTGTAATTAAAAATCTGCAAGAGAACCACCATATTAATACGCGTATAGAGGGTTAACACCCACATCTCCTTACCTGTGCTCTGCCGAGTCCTTGTTCTTTGGTGCGCCATTGTTCCCCTTCCTGCCATTTTTCAGTTTCTTTTCCTTTGCCTTGATCTGGCTGGGGAAGACTCTCCCTCCCACAATCCTGTGGTGACACAATTCAGCTTACCATAAACTCGTTGTAGTCATGACAACAATTTTCTGAAATCAAGTATAGTGCCCTATAGTGTTTGTGAGTGTGTATGTGTTTGTGTTTGTGATATTAACGCTAATCTAAACTGTCACAGGCCCTGTGGTAACCTTTCTTATAAAACAAATCCAAAATAGCTCATTCATTCATGGGAAAACAAAGTTACAGTATGAAGAAATTCAACAACAAAATGATCCACACTGCAAAAAATGATATCTTAGCAAGTGCAAATATCTTGAATTTGGGCAATTTTTCTTATAGTTTTTATTATGAGATTATTATAAATCAAATAAAAGATTACTCAGCCTGTTTTTAGATGCTTTTTCTCATGGTGAGCTTTACGATATCTTATTCTACTGGCAGATGGCTTTGCTTCTTTCTCAAAAAAATACTTAAAATTAGAAAAAAAAAATCTGCTAATAGAACAAGCTAATTTCAAGCTTGAAATTAGTAAAATATGTCTAGAGATAGGGTTAGTAATCTTAGATTTGATTCATGATAATCTTATAATAGGAAACACTGGATACATTTGACTATATTCAAGATATTTTTACTTGCTAATATGTTATTTTTGCAGAGAATGCTTTTAGAGATACTACATATACATCTTTTAGATTGATTATACCATTCTGTATCAGGCACGTGAGGATCTGCATAGTTTCAAAATGGAACCAAGTGTTCATGTTATGCTCTCTAAACCCTAAATGTCTGACAGTGCTGTGAGGTATGGCCAGTGTGGCAAAAGCAGTCCAATAGCCATTTAAAAATCATACCAGAAAACCCAAAACTCTACACCAGTTCTAAACCCTTTTCAAGTCCAACATCATGATATCATGACAACATCATCATCATGCATTAAAACAGCTCAGTTCAAATGGCCTGGCATGATGACATGTCTAGCAGCCTGCAAAAACCGTTCTATATATGTATAGTTCAGAAAACTACCAGCTTTCCTGAAGTGAAGCAGCTTTCGTATTTGCATAACCAGAAATAAAGTTATAGCAGTTTAAAGTCTGGTTAACTCCACAAGTGAAAAGGGAGAAGACTGCATATGAAGATTTCATTTAAAGATTTCATCTCCACTGAAAGACGCCTAGCCTACCTCCACCTAAAGAAGTCTATGAGAAATGAGCTATCACTTTGATTATCGGCATCATCCACATTCGTCTGTCTCACCACCTGCATTTAAACATTACTGTCTGTTATAACACTGTAAATAATTAATTCAGTCAGTTCTGTTCTATTAACTACATTTCTTGTCATTCATTTTTGTTTAGCCTTTTAAACATTTTCTAACTTTGTCCTCTGTCATCTCTGCAGAATGTGTAAGCGCTCTTCTCTGCTTTGATGATGGCAAATCGGCACAGGAGCATCACAGACATTTTAACACTCTGTATCAGATCAGATCAATTGATTAGACTTATGTCTGTTTTGCTGTTTTGCTGACTAGCTAACACACTTAGCTAGTAAGAGTTTAGACATCTTTAGGCTAACTGGATGCATTTACTGCAACGTTTGCTGAGCTGGTTCACTCACGCAACTGAAAAACACCAAAGCGGATTTTTATCATTCTCTGGTTGTTTTCCAGAACCTAGCTACAGCGACATCTGATTGGTTTGGAAAGAAATACATATGCTGTCATAAATAAAGAATAGCTATGAGAATGAGTAAAGCATATAGTGACACACAGTGCATGCTAAGGAATTTACGGGTGTGCTGGGTGTTTCCATGGCAGTCTCTGTTAATGATCGTCTTGTAATAATTTGGAATAGGTAGCATTTGCACTCTTCATCCTTACAAACTAAAGACATAACTGTTACAATTTTGAATGATCTCTTTCTGTGCTGAATGAACAATTTGTTCGTAAATGTTCATAAATGCAAACATACACTGCATGATAATTAGTGAATAATATTCATAGTAAGAAAGCAGATGCACAGGAGTAATATAAACATATAAGAATAGTTTCAGCACGGTTCCTCTAGCTGCCCTGCACTGTGTAATGCTCACATTGTAAAGTTGGAGATGTAGGCAGCTGCTGGGACCTGAAACATGAAAACTGCCTCAGATGCTGTGCTGTGTCTGTTTAACATGATGCAGGACACCGCAGTGAAAGCATAGCGGGAGATGATGGTGGTCGACACAGACAGCTCCTGTATGTGTGGCTTAGTTTCCTAAAAGGAATGAATAACATATAGACGATTACATTAGGTTGCATAATTTTCTGTATTCCAGTAGCTGGCAAACCTGCTTGTTAAGATCTACCCAGGTATCTCACTCTTACACAGTAAATCAGCTTTCCAACTGATTAGCTTAAACAATGTGAAAATAACTTTTATGACCTCTTGGTGCATAAAAATGTGCTGACTACTTTTTTGCCATGCACATGCTGGATAAATCCCAAGTGACTCCATAGTGGAAAAACACATTCATAAGATTGCAGAAAACATTTGTTCACATTCTATCAAACCATAGGGGATGTGTCAAAAGGGGGTTTATTTCCAGGGAACTATTATTTTTTATTCACTCATTCATTAATGAATCCAGGAATGTACCTCGGATGGGATGCCAGTCCACTGCAAAGCATATTAATATCATTATTATTATTAGTAGTAGTAGTAGTTAAATTAGCATATATTTAATATATTTTAAAATCCCTTGCCTTGTTTGTTTTCTTGCTTGCTGTACTACCCTCCCCCTCACAGGGTTTAACTAGATGGTATTCATAGACCATGATATGAACTAGCATGAGGAAATGTTTTTGACAAAGATTATACAGCACTTCTGTAAGCCACTCTCTAAGGACATCTGCTAAATCCTGTAAGTGTAAACGTATTACAGTAGTAGTATTATAATTAGTAGTACTATTACATTTATGAAGAGCAATATTAATGACTATCCAAGTTGTTATAGTTTTTATAATACATAAACCTAATTGCTTGCTTAAATTGATTATGTTAAACAAGTTAATAAGACTTGTATAGTCCACTACTCGGGAAGTTCTACCTGCTTAGTGCACTTAAATTCACAGCATAGATTTCCAGGTTGCCTGTTGGATGTACACTATATGGCCAGAAGTATGTGGACACCTGACCATCATACCCATTTGTGGTTCATGCCCATACACATAATGCACATAGTGTCTTTGCATGCTGTAGCATTGTAATTTCCCTTCACTGGAACTAAGAGACACAAAACCTGTTCCAGCATGACATTGCCTCTGTGCACAAAGCGAGCTCCATGAAGACACGGTTTGCCAAGGTTGGTGTGGAAGAAATCGAGTGGCTTTCACAAAGCCCTGACTGAACAACAACTCCACTGAACACCTTTAAGATGATCTGGCACTACTGGCACTGTGCACCAGGCCTTCTCATCTGACATCAGTGTCTGACCTCACTAATGCTCTTGTAGCCGAATGAGCACAAATCCCCACACCCACGCTCCAAAATGTAGGAAAACCTCCAGAAGAGTAGAGGTTATTATATTAATGCCCATAATTCTGGAAAGGAAAGTTCAACAAACCTTTTTCAACAAACTCCACATACTTTTGGGAATAAAGTGTATAGTCTACTTACTGAATCTTATTAGGAAATAGAGAGACATGGGATTCAGTCATGGATTCCAAATACTTCGTAGAATTAGGTCTATACATGCACCATTTTGTGACTGATCTTCCTGTAGTTTGTGGTTCGCTTAAATAAATGGATTATGATAACGAAAACAATAAGGCAGGCGTGCGTAAAAGCGCACACACCAACTCTTACCTTTCTTAAAAATGTTTTCACCTGCCGAGGGACTCTGCGCGGTGCCTGGGATACAAAGCAGACAAAGTCTATGATAAGGTTTTTTTTTAATTAAATAAAAGCTTCAGTAGTTCAGAAAAAGGATCCGTAACTCACTGTGTACAAATCCAGTTCTGAAATCAGGTAATCCTCAAGCTCGACATCCTCGGAAACATCAGCTTCATACTCGTGCTCAGCAGAAGCTGCTTGGTTACAGCACAAAGCGATAAGCAGCACGAGGAGCAACATTTCAGCTTAAGAAGTGCAGAGACAGAGCAAAACGCATGCTTTTGTATAATACAGAGCAGCAGAGGACTGTGCGTAATCGTTTCCCACCCAGACTATCCTCGAGCATGGTGAGGACACACACACACACACACACACACACTCTCCCTCCCTCTCTCTCTCTCTCTCTCTCTCTCCCTCTCTCTCTGACTGACAGAACCCATCACTGTAGGCGTGTCTTAAACGCACTTGTGATCTGGTGTTGCCTGAGAGGATGACTTTTTATTTAGTAATAAAGCCAAGCTATGTCTTGTTTTATCCTTTTTGGAATGAAAATAATTGATGAAAACTACACGAACACTTATGAACAGTGCTTTCAAGTTTGATTATTAAAGTTTTTTAATGCCTTCATTGATTTTCCCCCTCTTCCTTTCACCTTGCTTGTATTTCCTTGTTAATATGTTAATGTCATGGGTGTAGCTAAGGGGTGGCCGGGGTGGCCAGTGCACCCTGATGTGAAGCATGGACACCCCTCTGGCATCCCCAGTAAGACTGGTGTACTTAATAAGCTACATCCTAATGCTAAGAATATGTTAAGAATATATTTTTGTAGCTTGCTAGGCGACAAACACATGTTTATGTTCAGTGGGGATCCAGCTCAGGCCATGCACACATAGGTTACATTATGGAATTTTCTATGGTTGTGGATTAGTATTTTGTGTCACCTCAGGTAGCCATCCCAATAAAATCATTGGCTCTAACCTAGCCTATCTACACCCTGGCATAAAGAATAAAGCATAATGCAGGTGTTGCAGTATACCACAGAAAATGGTATATAACCTTTAAGCAGGAGTGAACATTTTACACATACAATATACTAAAAGCGGTGAGGAATCTGGAAATGGAAATGTGAAGGAAATTGTTTCAGATACATTGCTCTTGATAGCAAGGTCAAGTGTGTTTCTGTTCCTTGCTACATGCTCCTTTCCTGTCCTATAAATTGCCACTTGACATAGGTGAATACTCCCTTCTGTGTCATGGTTTGTTGAAAACAATGAAAAAGACTCTTAACTAGGAAGGGTGTTTTCATCCGTAAAGGAATTTGATTTGAGACTCTCACTCCCACTGCTATAATTACTGCCACCTGGTGGTTGATCATGGTGAACCACTCCAGTGTAGCTGCTAGAGTATGCTTAGGGTCATACTCCAGCAAACTGGAACAGATTTTCCTCTAGGATTGCCCCTTTTTTATTTTCATGTTCTCTCAACCCAGACAGTTTCACAGCCACTGGTAATGAAAAGCAGCCCCACAACATGATGCCTCCACCACCATGCCTCTTTGTGGATATTTTGCTATCAAGCTGAATACTGCTATCAAGCAGTATTGGGTTTTCACCAAACAAAGTACTTTATGCCAAGGCCAAATGGTTCAATTTTGGAACTTTTCTTCTCACTATACTTTGTGGTGTCTGTCCTATAAACAGCTTCTTACATCTGAGCTGTGGATTTCTCCAGTTCCTTCAGAGGTACCCTTGGCCACTTGGTTGCTTCTTTGACTAATGCCCTTCTCACCTGGTCGAACTTTTGGTGGACAGACTCATCTAAACAGAATTGTGGTTGTGCTATATTCACTTCATTGTTTAATCATTTAAGGGTTCCCACAGAGGATAGCCAAATAATCATTACAGGTTCTACATTTTTGCACATGTAGGTTATCGACCTTTACATTTTAAATTGTTAATCCTATTAATACAGCTGTCTGGAAGGCAAATGACAGGTTGGCAGTAAAAGACTATTTTAGATGATGGCAAAAGCTATTTTACAGTGAACTCTAATCAGTGTGAGACAGACAGCAGAGGTGCTGTATATGAGGGGCGAATAGGGCCAATAATTTGCCTCGGACTTAATTTGTGTTAATACAGTTTTTTTTTCACAATAACACACAAATGCGTTGCATGTTACCATTACACCTATTTGTGTGTTAATACAATACAAGTGTTTGATCACGTGGACATGTCAGGTTTGCGTATTTGAAGTTGTCTAATTTGTTACTGGGGAAAAGCTTGGTGAACCTTGATGCTTTACCACCACCTACTGGTGTGGTGTTATTGCTTATTTGACACACAGGAGACCTAATGGCAGGTTCCGGTTTAAAAATTAGTTTAGTAAAAAAAATCAATATTAAATAATTATTATTATGCTTTTGGTTGTTAATTCAACACTACAGAGGTCACATCTAGATATTTTATATTACCTTTTATTAAACTAGAGACCTGACAGCTGGGTTTTTACAAAGCGCAGTAAAATTTGTTATCTCAGAAAATAAGCTAATCACACAAACTTCATCACTGAAATACACTTTATTTTCTGTGATGTTACTTAATTTTTATTTTGAAAAGTGTTTGCCAAAATGCCCCAAGGTGTGAATGAGTGTGTGAATATGTGTGTGTGCATAATGCCTTGTGCTGGACTGGTGTGCCATTTGGGGTCATTTCTGCCCCCTTGTGCTCAGTGTTCCTGCAACAGGGTCTGGATCTACCACGAGACTGACCAGGATGAAGCGATTACTGAAGATGAATGAATGAATAATGGACAGTAGTACTCTAAATAGGTCTAAGGCTGTTGTTTTTTCATATACTTTAACCTGGCCTATAGGGATAGGGATATGTGCAGAATCTGGAGATTTGGGGGGAAATTCTAAACAAACTGCCCGCATGTTTCTTGGATATCATTTTTGTTCTTTTAGGAAATGTTATTTTTGCATAAACCATGATGTGCACAGCATCCAGCATCTGCCTGTCAGTAACGTCACATAGTTTGGCTAGCTGCAATGGACTAATCTGAATAATATCTGAATCACTGTCATTAATTGCTGTTGCTAGCTTAGCTTGATCAGTTAGCCCAGAGATCTTATTGGGTAATGTGACTGGTTAGCAACTTAGACTTTGTTTATTACTTAGCTGCTAAAGAGAAAACATTAAGCCCAGTGCTAACTCATACACCTGAAGTAACAACAAAACTCTCTGAGAAGTGAGAAGGGCTAAGGCTTGCTTTTAAGTACACATATACAAGATGGCTGCCATGAGTATCCTGCATTCGACACATCAGTTGTGCATGTCCATAATCGCATGCAGGGATCTTGAAACATTTCTATCCTAGACTTCCACTTCTAGAGAGTGATCTCTTTCAGCATGACTCCGCCCTCTTCCATAGGATATGAGGTCTCATTGAATGGTTTGATAAGGATGAAAATGATGTAAATCACATGCTATGGCCTACACACTCATCAGATCAGAACAGAATTGAACACCTATGGCAGAATTTGGAAAGATTTTCTCCCAATTGAGGGATTTTTTTTAAGAATGGTGTTAATCCAGTGGTGTTAAAACAGCTCCAGAGTTGTACAATCTATGTTAAGGCCCAAAGAAGCTGTTATAATGGCTTATGATGGCCAAATATTTACTAAGACCCTTTAAGTTGTTTTTTCCCCTTAATTTCTCACTCCACCTGAATACCCATTTTCTGTAGCTGCTGTTGTGCTGTATATTTTATTCAAACGATAGCACATGTAAAATCCTGACATAGCGTTGTGAACTTACAATAGGTATTAAATCAATTAACCTGTGTTCTGTAGTATAGTGCTCTCAGGAAATCAGAACACACTAATTTTGCACATTTTTCTGGATATTAGTATACTAATATTACTTTATAAATTTAATTTTCAAAACTACTGAAACAACACTATTCTTGGTAGTAGACTCAAATATTTAACAACTGTCAAACAATTTTAAAATGATTTGTTTGAAGGCCTCTTTGCTTATAAAGTTATTTAAAGATTTTACATGCATTACATATATCAACATTAATTAAAGTACACAGTGGCAGCAGCCATTCACTTTTCTGCAGACACACTATTTACACTGCACAGGTCAAGTTTCAAAGGTTTCCCCTTCACTTAGAGTGCTTTTCTGTGTTATACGCAACATGACAAATATTGATGAGGCTCAGGGGGCTGGACTGATAATTTGCCTCAGAGCGTGCATGTGTGTGTGAGAGAGAAGAACTGGCCATTTTGCCTTTTGCTGGACAGTTTTCTCGTCTGTTTGGCCACCATGAAGCTCCCAGCACTGCTGCTGGCCGCCCTGCTCTTCTCACAGAGCACGGCATTCGAGTTCATTATTGATGGAGAGTGGGAAGATGAGGTGGTAAGTGAAACAGACAGATTTGGGGAATTGAGTATGAGCTCAGTTTATATAACAGACTTTTACATTTTTGTGTTTTTCTTGTTTCTCTAGTCAGCTCATGATGATCATCTCAGAGAAAGTCCCAGATACAGAGTAAGATTTTTTTTTTTGGATTTTCTGTCTGAAAATAAGAGAAAATAAGAAAATATTGACAGGAGTAAATGTAGACATATAATACTTAAAATTGTTAAATATATGCTCATCAAATAATGCTACTATAACATTTGGAAAAAGATGAATGTTCTTCTTAGAAGTGTTTGTGTTTCATGTACAAGAAACGTTTACCTCTCCTGATTGTATTATGGAGTTGCTGCGTGGCCATGAATTAATATACTGAGCCCACAATATTTACAGGTCACAAACTAAGTATCTCATAGCCACGACTTATGGTGTAGCCATGAGATACCAAAGTCATGGCCACAAATTGTGTATCTTAAGACCACAATTTAATTTGTTGTAGAACATCATAAGTGGCCTCCTGTTTATTATTCTGTGGGAACGTGTAAAAAAAAAGTCTATTCACTTGGAGAATTCGCTTAAAATGATGTGGGTTGATGGTATATACATGTCGCAATGCCATGACTCCAGTATGTCTTTATGTGTCATTCCATAATATTATCAGTCATCTCCATGCTTAAGTTCCTGTGTCCACAATGGTCTAGTTAAGAAAATACAAAAGTTGCCACAAGTAGAAAGAAATAGAAAGTTAACTCATGGCAGATTAAATCATACAACTTAAATCACACAACTGTTAAATCATAAAACTTAAAATTTATATTGTGGCCTATATTAATCCGTGGTCACACCTCATTGAAATATAATCTTTATGTCACCTCAGTATCTCTGTCCTGTATCATTATATTCCAAAAGTATTAACTGTTTGTGAAGAGTAATATGATCTTGAATATCACTTAATGATTTCAGTCTGTTTTGATCAATTAAAGTCCAAAAGTGTGTGTGCACAACAAACAACTGTTTTTAATTTCATCAGTTGATGAAAAAAAAAAATCTGTATAATTTTGTCAGATTTTATTTTCAACACAAATATTTTATTCATTATCTTTAAGAAGAGTAACAAGACACTGTTGACTAATATAAATCCAAAACACTGTGTTCTTCAATTTTACATAAGACATAGAAGAGCATAGACGAGTCAATATCAGTGTTAGTTCTTAAGAGACCACAGTTAACACTGTGTTAGTGTACAGGTTGTAGTTATTTTCCAAATGTGTTTGTTTTAAATAGTACGTTTTCTGAATATCAACTGAGTACTTTGTTTTTGATGACAGGATTTATAAAAACAGTTCTTGGTAGTGCAGTCAGACTTTTGGACCCGACGGCTTGACAGCTGTAGTCAATACGTTAGGGATCACAGCACTGATGGAACGCCGAACATAACTGCTAGCAGTGGTTAAATAAGATCATTACACACTTTAAAATGCCATATGCCAAATGCCTGCTTTCCTATTTGTAAAGAATATTGTGTGAAATTTGGTGTCTTTTGCTTTATTTGTAGAGAAGCATATTGATCAGTGAAGAGGAAGAGGACTTTGAGGTAGCCGTCGTTTTGTTGTTTGACCTCTTTTCTATGAATCTCTCTGTACTAATGCACTAATCAATGGCTGTGTTTGCAGAGCCCTGAGCATCACAGCGGTTATTGACTTCTGCTCTGTATCTTTGTAAAGATAACATTTTGAACCAGAACCATTTCATAGCTTTTAATTTTATTTAATGATATGTATAACTGTGATATAATTTCTTCTAAGAACTATTACTGGGTACGATGATCTATGTGATGTTTTAGTTGCACTGGCTGACTGGAATATCCTTAACAATGGCTACATTGAGCTCACGTTGAATTCAATTTGTTTTGAATAGTTTTGGCAGTTGCATAAACCACACTGAAGGCACTGACGTAAAACTCATGACCTGCCATTTAGTGCCGAGGATGATCCACACACACTGCCAAATGTTATCTTAGCAAGTGAAGGTATATTGAACAAAGGAAAAGTTAATTAATATTTCTCATTATGGGATTATTATAGTATCACAGCTACTAATATCACGCTTTAAAGTGGCTTATTTATTAGCAGTTAATTTAGCTTTGAAGGCTTGAAATAAGCAAAATTAATTCCCAATAAAATTAGACAATTTAAAGCAATCTAGAAATAGGCATAATTGTCTAAAAACAATATAATAAAGAGAAATATCAGTTAAATTTACCTAAATTTAAGATATTTTACTTTACTTTGCTTGCTAGGATATCATTTTTTGCAGTGTGAGTCTATGACTTGTGATATTGATATGGCTATTATCCAAGTTAAGCTAACTTAAATATCGTAAATATAAACTTATTTATATTTTTTGTACTACTTTATATATTCTGTGTGTCTCAAATTCTTGTAGGCTGTTCGTGGAGATGATATCACGGTTAAGAGCTATAAGGTTGAGAGCAAGATCACGTCACGGTTTGCTTACACCACTGTTAGAAGTTCGGTGGTGAACTCAGGCCCCAACTCACAGAGTATCGGCTTCAATGTGCAGATCCCCAAACGAGCCTTTATCAACAACTTCACCATGTAAAAACACTTGCACATGCGCACACACACACACACACACACACACACACACACACACACACACACACACATGCATGAAATAATAAATCCTTCATATTGTGTATTTAAGTGTGTAGCTTGATAGACTCATAAAATACAGTTAGAGATATTTCTTATCCTTAATCTAAATGGCTAAATATCTATACTTGATAGTTCTGTTAAATTATGTTATTTGTGTGTGTTATGAAGTGAAGTGAAGTGA
>CM074962.1:10751264-10789276 GCA_037577455.1 Pangasius macronema
AACTACTCATTCGTTCCTGCTTAGTTCCTGCGAAGTTACCTATGAGTTGTTGAACAGTATTGTACAGTGTTACCTGTTCTTCTATATTGTTGATTCTATACTGTTGCTGTGAAGTTGCATGGCTTGATGTGGGGAACAGAACTAACTGAAATCTTAAGGTGCCTGATAGAAAAGAAAAATATACAAGGAGCAGTTATATGTAAAGTCAAATTAATAGAAATTACACAAAAATATTAGTTTTTAGGTTATAAAAAGTACAAAAGATATTCGTCACAATAAATCCGAAGAAGAGAGACAATAAGAGTGGGGGAGAAAGAAGGAGACTAGTTCCTAGTAAAACTGTGCATTTGTACAGTACACCTCCTTCAGTCCAGCCTCCATGGGCACCCCTTAGTGCAACACCAGACCCGAGCCAAGCTAGAGGGGAGCAGTCTGCAGTCACTGTCGGTACGTTTACTTCATGGTGCCTACTTGGGAAGCATGTTAAGGATTTCAGTACTTTAAGAACAGAGATAGGGAGAATGCCATCTTTACACTGAACTTTGATGTAATCTTGATTGTGATCAAGTTAAGCTGGCCTCGAACTTGGTAGACATGTTTACAGGTTTACAGTTTTTCCAGCTCCAGTTTATCTGATTTAACATAATAATTAATGATAAGTTGAGTTGAATGAAAACACTATACACCAATGGATAGGCTAAACAATACTATACTATCTATTGAAGATCATGGAAAAAGTAATGACCTTTGTCAAGCTTGTTGTGGTTAAGACAAGTGACATAACTGCCATCTTGCAGCATTACTTGTTATTTTATGCTTTGTAATTACACAGTCAAAAGTATGTATTTTAATATTTTAGCATATTCTTATGTTAGCCTAATCCAAATTAGCCTAAACCAAATTAAAAATTCCCATCGGATTTACAGAAGTTTCAGTAATTTTCTTTGTACTGACATGCAAATGTTGACAAAAGTCCAAACACCCATTAAATACCAAGCACATTTATGCTTTTACGCACAGCTGATTCACATTTAGGGACACCCACAAAACTCCACAAAATAGACAAAGCTCACAGAGAGCCGAAAATGACAAATGACAATAAAAAGCTTAAAGAGCGTCTTCTATGGTTTTCCAATAAGACAGCTCTGCCACTGCAGCATAGACACGTAAAATTTTCCTCCTGTTATAGGGTGGCATTTTTAAAAAATTAATTAAATGGTTAGTCTTAATTGTCGTAAAGTATGGGTTACTTTTGCATCACTTTCTTTCAAGTCATTAATATAAAATGGCAGAGTTTCTGAAAGTTTTCATTAAATGTGTATGTGTGTATGCTGTCACCGCTGTGGCCTGGGTTTGATTCCAGGCCAGGGAACCGACCCCAGCCACTGGGGTTTCATGTGAGAGTGCACTCCCATTACCGGTACCAAGTCCAGATAAAAACTGTGCCAAATCAAATATGCGGACCAGTGATCTGCTGTGGTGACCCCTAACCGGAGCAGCCAAAAACAAAATATATATTTTATCCTTAATTAGGTTTTTGTAGCACATAACCTACAGTATATTTGTCAATTGATTTAGTGTACAAATGCCTTTAATACAGCACTCACTACAGTCCCATCAGTCCCAGTTAATAAATCCTTAAATGCACTTTTAGGATTTAGGATTTGTTGTCTTATTTAAATGTTGCCTATTTGTTTGTTTTGTCTGTCTGCTGTGTATGTTTGTTTTGTCTGTAGCACTAATAGTGCTTCACCAGTAATAAAACACAAGAAGCTGCAGGTGTTTGAAAGCTTTTGTCTGGCAGTGTATACAAATATACAGATCTATAGCTCCAGTGATCTAATAAACATGCTGATGTTTATTTACTGCAGTGGAGAACGACCCTCACTTCATTGTAAACCTGCCCAAGAACAACATGGACATCTGTTTCAACATTGACTCCAAGCCGGGACACATTCTTAACCTGGTGTCTGACCGTGGAACAGGTACCACTCTCAAACCTTTTCAGTCAGGTCTCTCCTGCCCTTACTAGAAGAGTTTTGGCCAAAAAGAAATATCTATTTCACGCAGTGTTGTTGATCATCCAAAAGATATTTTATATCTGAAGTTTGCTTCTTCAGGGTTATAGACCTCAATACACCGAGTTAATTCCTTAGAGATTTAGAAAAGACGTTTAAGTAAGGGTTGAAAAATATATGAACGAACAAATATATACAGTATGAAGATATGAAGATATGAAGATATATATTATCTTCAAATGACCAATTAAAAAGTACAGTATAAAACAAGTTAAACGTCTATATTCACAAATTTAAGGCAAGACACTACAGATGCATAGAGTGACTCTTTCTTTGTCAGTTAATTGCTGATACAATTCCTTACAATTATTTTTTTTCTATTGGAAGAAAATATTTCTATTTATATTTATTTAAGAAAATGAGGCTTTGTCTAGTTAAACATGCATAAATTTGCACACTTAATAAAACCAAAAATCTAGTCATTGGATGATGTTAGAATTAAAATGTTTATTTCAATTTAAAGAGGCTCTCATCAGAAAGAGTTTTTTGGAAATTATTTTTTATTGTTTAACCAAGAGAACACTATAGAATGTTGTTCTTGTTGCTGTTTTTTTTTTTTTTTTTTTGTTACTTTCAGTATAAAATCTAACATAAATCAAACATCTTCTACTTCTAAATAGGGAATGAATAGGAATATTAACAATTAATGAATATGTAAAAGAAAAAAAAACATCTAGAAACTGCAATTTCTGGTTCTGAATATAGAAAAAAAAATACAATGTGGTTTCATGTGTTTTCACTCGTGTGGTTTATAAGTTTTATAAAGGAATTTGACATGCATATTATAATGTCACATAACTTGACATACATCAGGCAAAAAGCTTTTCAGGGATGATATGACATGATGTTCAAGGTGGGTGAAACTTAAAGCCTTTATTAAAGTGGCTACGTTTAAGATAATGCTGTGGAAATGAGTGTAGACTTTCGATCATTTTATTACTACAGTTTAAGAGAAGACATGTTATAGATAAAATGTATCCAAAAATCTGAAAAAATTGTTGACATAAACAAAATTGTTGTTTCTACCTGTATTTTCTTACCTTAAGGTCAAATTACATCATCATTCTCATCACTTCCAGCTGTAGAGTACAATTCTATACTATATTATATTTCTAAGAAAGTAATTCTGGTAGTCCAAGATGGCTAGCTCAGTGTTCATATGCTGGCAAGTCTGTGTGACACTGATGATTAACCAGATATGGTTTGAAACAAACCTACAGTATATCATGCATATATTTGTATATAGCAGATATATATATAACACACACACATATGACATATATCGTCAAATATACATATATTTGAATGTAATAACAATCAATAGGATAGGAGTAACATCCAGTGCAAAACAAGAGAAGCAAATGTCATTCACCAAAACATATTTTTGTTAAATCTTTATATATCACTTCATACAGGGATTGCAATCAATGGCCAGTTGGTGAGTGGCAAGAAAATTAAAAACAACAAACTGAACACATACTTTGGCACCATCTCCATTTACGCCAAAGCAGTGGGGTTGAACATTGTGGTGAGCACCAGCAGGATCGACCTGATGGAAGGCAAAAACAATCACTCTTTTTCCTGGGGAGCCACAGCTAATCTTATCCTTAAGAGGTACAAGAATTAACTTTTTTTTAAAACCTCTTTTCCCCCACTTTTCACTTTCCACACCCTATCTGCATGACCTCATTACATAACAAATGCATTGGGTTTGCACATCAGGGCGATAGTTTCCATTGAGAAGGAGAGCAAGTTGACTGTGACGATTGATGGTAAGATCTCAGTGATGGTGCTGCTGCATCGTGTATGGAAGAAGCATCCGTTTAACGTGGATTTCCTGGGTTTCTACACACCCAGCACTAACCAGTACTCCTCCGAGGTCCACGGCCTGATCGGTGCGTATGAAGTTTTAAAAATGGTTATTTTGTGTAGGGCAGAAAAATAGGAAACAGTTATGTTTCACTTTTGTATGTTCTGGACCACCAGGACAGTTTCCCAGTCTACTTGTTTACTAGTTAAGTACTCACAGCTGCCGAGAAAGATTGCATAAAATTGTGGCTAAACAACAATTGTCTGCACCATCAAGGAGAGTGTGTTATTGTGTACCTTGGATGACGGTAACTTTAGTAATGATTTAGTGGTATTCGTCACTGACTCAGAGAGCAGACATGTGGCCTATTGTTTGTGTTAGTGTGCAGCAGCATGGTGAGTAATTAATTTCAAATTTCATAGATTTTAAACTGTGAATTGTTTCATTTTTTTTTAGCATTCTCCAGTTTCTTTAGCACCTATATTTTATGGCACAATGGTGAGTTGCTTGTTCTGCCAAGCCTTGATGGAGTTGGATGATGGACATGATCATTGTCCAAATTGCTTAGGACTAGAGCATCTTCGACAAGCACTTACACAGCCTTGACCTAACTGCAGCATAATGACAATTGTGATGCTGAAAATGTAACTCAACGGCTGTGGATGACTTTGAGAGAGTCTCTGACTCAATTTTGTATCAGTCCTTGAGTGATTATTATCCTCAATAGAAACAGTATCAGCATTCGATTGATTCTCAAATAATAATAATCACTTGAGTTATTTTTAAATAAAATTGCCATCATCACTTGAGTGGATCCCAATAAGGACTTGAGTCACACTTGTGTGAGTATCATCCTCAAGATCGAGCAATATCAATGCTTTGACTGGTCATCATTCTCCATAGATCTCCGCTCTAGAAGGAAAGCACCCTGATGGTCCAGAACATAAAGAAGGAGAACAGTAGGTTATGTATGCAATGTGGTTCTGTGACTGAGTGGAGGACCACAAGGGCATGTGGGTCACTCAGGTTGACAAGAATAGCCAGAGGACAAGTATGCCATAGCAGAGGCCTTTTATAGACTACTCATATGAGGTCATGAGGCGAGAACTTTGCTATTAGTACTTGGCTAGACAACAAGTACACAGGAAAACTCCACTCATTTTGGAGTGTGGTCTTTGAATTAGTCATAGAACCACAGTTACATATACTGTATATCCTTTGTGTTTTCAAGACATATATCTGTATCATAGTTAAATCCGAAATAATGCCCAACAAAGTGCTGCAATATCAAGAAAAGTCCAAATACTGACAGGCATTTTCTCGCTATTAGTGTAACTGATTTATTTTCTTATATTCCATTAAAGGCACACTAGCCAAAGAGATAGCATTCCAACATGGATACACAGTGCCGTTTCAGCAGAATTAATTCTCCTAACTGTGATTAAATAATTCACTAAATGTATGTTAGAAGAGGCCCAACGTGAGAAAGAAGCAGACATGTTCCAGCCACTGAGTACTGTCTGAGGCCATGGTATAATAACATATAATGCATTACCTTAAACAATGTTAAATGTTTGGAGACAACAGAGGTGATATTTTTGAATACTAAACATTTTCTGCAAAATGAACACCTTTTTTTCTCCAGAGAGAAAAAACTGGGTAATCATTCTTCCTATCTTAGATGACACATAATAATAAATTCGTCCGAATCGGGCTGTGTGTATCTGATGAGTTCACTCAGGGGAAAAAAACAACAGAAAAAATTTTGAGATCCCCTGAACCCAACAAATGCACTTGTGATATGAAATAAAAGAAAAGGTTTTTAGCAAGGAGATGCAATACCATAGGAACATAGTGTTCTGAAAGTGTCTGTGCCATGGACAAGTTGTGTCTTTGATAAGCCAATGTTTGACTTTCTGGAAAACAGGGCAGTTTTCAAATGAGCCCAGCATTAAGGTGTATGACCTGCATGAAGGAACAGAGCCGGAGAAGAAACAGGCCACCATGGAAGTGAAGGGCAACAAGCTCACGGTCACCAGGTAGTACACACCACACTCCCCACTAGGGGTGTAATGTAATGCTACTATCTGTATCTGTTTAGTACTCCAAATTTTTATATCTTTAAATCTGAAGTAGGCATGGCTTATACCTGAAAGGGTGTTTTTTTTTTTTATTAAATATGAAGGGACGGTCCCCCCGTGTCACCGAATCACCAATCGTGACAACGGAACGTGGAGGTGGGACACGAGACCCCCAAAGGACCCTAGTCCAAAGACATGCATTATAGGCTGATTGGCATTGTCCATAGTGTGTGACTGTGTGTGTGTGTGTGTGTGTGCATGTGATTGTGCCTTGAGATGGGTTGGTGTCCTACGCCTTGTGCCCTGAGCCTGGGATAGGCTCCAGGCTCCCCACGACCCTGTGTAGGGCAAGTTGTACAGAGAACGAATGAATGGATGGATGAGCCCTGTCACTATGCCCCTGGAGGAAAAAAAGTTATTATTTTTAGTTAAAATAGTATTTTTGGTTTTATCAGTGATGTTTTATAATGAATTCAGTTGGTTCAATTTCCAACAATATAAACAAAGAAGTAGCCTAATTTAAACCACTGTGACCGACTGGTGCAAGAGGATCGATCCTATCGATTGAATCGATTAGACTGGGAGATGGTCTCTTGTTTAAAGGTATCGTTAAGGCATTGTTCTCACTAAATAACCGGATCTATGTTAGAAGTATGCTGATATAGGAAAGTAGTGGCTACCTTGTAGCTGAACTACTGTCCGAGCTGTACGGAGAATGCAGAATGGAGAATTAAACATGTGGTATAATTAACTTTAACAAATGTTTAACACTAATAGACAAAAAGTAATGTTAAATAAGTTAACATGGCATCTGAACTGCACTAACATTTATTCAAATGATGACTGAATACAGGTCCAAATAAATGAGCAAAAAAATGACATTACAGCATGTTCCTAAATTTGAGAACTCACTGTACTCTGGTCTTCAGGTGTAAATTCACTTCTGAATTTGGTTTATAAAAAGCAAACATCAATTCATATAACTGTTAGTTCATTTTAACTAATGCATCAAATAATGTTATGAACCCTACCATAACATACAGCATTAAGTCTATATACATTTTACACAGATTATACAATCCTGATCTCTGATTCTATAACATTATGAAACATGTTCCCAGTGCAATGCATGATGCAATGCTCTTCTAAACACACTCCTTTCATGTGTGTGTGTTAAACAGGGGTAAGCAAAAGGACTACCGGTGGGATAAGAAGCAAGGTTCAGATGTGTATTGCTGGTTCGTCCATAACAGCGGGAAAGGCTTCATCGATGGCCATTACACCAGCTATATCGTCCCCAGCCTGGACAGCTTCCTCCCCCCTGTCTGAATGTGTGCGCGAGTGTGTTAGCACAAAAAGAACGAACAGGGTCGGTAGGAGAGAAGGGGAAATTGTGTAAGAAAGTGTATTTTAAAACTACATTTTACAAGAGAACTGTATAGAAGAAACACATGGAAAAACTGGCAGCAGCGATAGGTGGTGCTATACATACATCAGATTAAATGAGAAACAATTTAACATTGTTCAATCATTGTTCAATCTTCCTCTGTTTAAATCTCAATGCGAATCCATTCAGATACATTCTGTCCTTACAATCAAGTACTCTTTAATTACAGACAATCTTGATATTACCTATTAAAAAAAATCAAAGAAAATTAAAACTTGTTGTTTAAGGCTGTTTTTTTTCCCCTGTTGGTTTCAGTACATGGGGTAGTTCATGTGTTCAGCAAAGATGTGTGTGTGTCCCTGATAAATGCTCTGACACAGTAGAGGATGCAGGGAAAAATGATCGCGATGGAAAGTTGAGCCTTTTTATTAGTGCGGACGAACCTCTTCAGAAGTATACCTTAGGGGAGATGAGAGAAGGGGAAGTATCGTGGGACATAACAGAGATTAAAGTTTTGATATAAAAATGTAATCTTTTGCAAAATGGAGTAACATTCTCACACAAATGAGCTTCACACATTTTTCCACTCAGCCCAGATGAAGTCAGCCAGGAAAGCCATGTGTGGTGTGCGACAATTGGCTCACAGGTTTTAGGCTGAAGCTATGAGGATAATGTAGCTAGTTAATGTAGCTAATTAGTAGCTAATTACATTTTAATTAAAAATGTAGAAGCTTCCAGCCATTAGGTTATTACTGTACAGAACTTAATCATCACAGCTTGCCCCAAATCTCAAAATGCCTTATGTACATGTATAAATATATGTATATGTATAAATATATGTATATGGTTTCTGACACCATATACTGGAGGCAAATGATATGAACTCAGCACAGTATACCAATATTAATAATATACACCAACTAAATACTGTTTCTTTATATTGTTATTACTACATTAAAAGTTATTAAATGATAGAGGGTGAAACAGCTTAGTTTACAGTACATGTGAGTAATGTATTGTTAGTAGTGCTTTGTCAGAAGAGGGCAACAATGGAGTGAAATACAGATCGACCACTGCAACTAATCTGCACCATTTATCATATTTTGATGTTTCCATGAATGGACCTGTTTACAGGAAAACTCAGTAACCCCCAACTGCAAGCAAATGTGAGATTTTGTAACACTTCCAAATGAAACGACTCTCACAGACCAATGAGTCAATGAATAAATAATTTGAACAGTGGCCAAGCGTTCAATGGCTGGACACACACACCTCTGACTGACATATGCAGGGAAACGTTTATGGTTCTGACATCTTGCAACATTTTCACAAAGAAATACAACACAATGATTCTTACGTCCTCATTCTTTTGAGGTGTGCGTGATGATTTCAGCATAAGCTTCCTTCACGCACAGTATTCTGAGAAGCTTTATGCTTTCCTTACTCCTTTAGCTACACCAGCCTCATAGGTCCATTTCAAAACTACAGCAGCAAACTTCAGACACGGAACATGTCTTGGCTGATCGACTTCATTTGAGGATTTGGAGCATTTCACAGGAGGTGTGTAAATCTGGAAAAGTTTTGCATTAACATATCCATGAAGCTTATACATTACCGAGTCTATGGTTAGTTGAGCAGAGAAATTCTTTTCCTCTATGCCTTCTAAGATGGCTTCCATGTCCTGATACTGTCCATTCACAATCACGACTCGCTTACCTGAGAGAGAGAGAGAGAGAGAGACAGAGAGAGAGAGAGAGAGAGAGCAGATAATTAATCATGCTTTATTCACTAGAGGCATATGTTAAATCAGTCCAAGAGTCAGTCTCCAAACTATTCTACCCTTTTTCATTTACTCATTTATTTCATCCAGTGTGATCTAGTGAGCCAGAATCAAATTCAAGCACAGAACCGAGTTGCGTGTTAAGGGTCCTTCTCAAGGGGGCTCTTTGGCAGTGTTCGGTTTTGAACTCAACTTTTTAGCCACTAGTGCGGAACCTTAAGGCCTGGTTTATGTCTACGTCCCAGTTTATACGTCTTTGCAGCAGGAACACGAGTGGCATTATTCACATACTTGAAGGTGTACCTTATGTACATCTAGAGGATTCAAATGTATAAAAACTAGATGGCATGGCAGAGCCAAAGCATTCCTGTCTGCCAGGTTTCCATATCAGCAAAACCATTTCATGCAGCATTCGTCTCTGTGCAGCAGCATGCAGACAAGACTGCTATGCAAAACCCACCTATTTGGTATGAATTAAGGTTATTTTTTAATTAAAACATGAACACGGAAATTGGTTAGCCTTAACACTCCAAAACTGTGATACCTCCCTTAAGAGACATCCCCTTACATTACTCTATACTTCCCCCATTTTTTTCCCTTTTTAACCCACTTTGTATTGCTCCATACACACAGTTCACATTTAATCTTTTCAGACATACACAATCAGCATCTTGCATACATGTAGTTAAAAGCCTGGCTTACTGCTAAGCTACAACTGTCTCTCTGATGTTATAAGATAATAATGCCTCTTAGTTAACGTTACGTTATATTTCTCAATCAAGATTCCATCTATTTCTCACTAACTAGTGATGGTTAAAAAAAATACTGAGTTTCACTGATGCTTTTTAAGCAACATATTTCGCACATATTTCCCAGTGTGTGAAGCTCCAGACACAATTACTTGTGCCTCTGTATCTTGTATCTTTGAACACAATCACTTAATTTACTTTTGGGCAAAAGGTTTAGAACTAGGTTTCAATTCAAAGATTGATTGCCAAAATGAACTGAATAAATAGGCATGTTAGTAAGAAAGTCACCACACACCTAACTTATGAAAGCGCTCTATGAATAGATCTGCAACGTACAAGAGTGAGCTGCAACAGACTCCACTTTCAACCCAAGTGTCAGCTCACACAGCATATTTAAATCCTTCGAATCGTGTGTAACTCAAGTCAATGAGTTTTTTTTTTTTTTGTTAAATAGTTTAATTTTGCTCTCAAGATTGAAAACCAGAATGATTGTCACAAGCAGACGTGTGAAAAAAAAGTGTTCCTGGAGTGTGTCGTCATTCATTTATATCCGATAAGACTGACTCATTGTAAAAGATGGTTGAAAAAGACTTTACTACTTTAGAAAACGGCTCTTGAGAGCAGCCTCAGAGTTTTGGATCTAGCTGTGGAAGGGTGCTGTGTTACCCGGTGCTGGGATCACTGTCTCCAGGTGGCTTTGGTCCAGTTTGAGTTTGTCTCCTGAGTCGGTCAGCTTTACTATAGCTGTGTATTTGTCCTGCACCTCCTGTAAACACACACACACACACACACACACACTTATCACAAACATCTGTTTACTCCAAAAATCACTTCGACATGGAATGCTCACAGTGCTGACTGACCCGAATGACTGCTTTCTTCTTGTAATACTTGTCTCCCAGCCTCTTGGTGATGATCTTGACCACTATGTCTGGCCGAATCCAATTGTCTGACCTCACGGATTTCTTCTTCTTCTCCTCCATCTATAATCACTTCTTGTGTTTGAGATCTAATCCCCACACCTAGATGAAGTACGTATTGTACACGTAACATATGTTTACATTATTTCCGCCATTTAAAGCAGCCATCATGTTGATACAAAAACAGTAAAGCTGTTTTGGCCTGAGGTGATTTGATTTGATGTAAAATAGTATGATATTAACCAGAAAGAATGAGTGAGGAGCTGGAAAAGAGCACAGAGTTATTATCATGTGAAAAGAAAAAAAATGGTGTGCATATTATAGTATTTTGCATATTGTACATTTTGTGAATTGTCTTCTCTGCTGTCAACTCCAGCACCTAGACGAACTCCTGGTTCGGATAAGTGCTCTGATTCTGATCAATGTTAGCAATGAATGTGAACATAAAATTAATAAAATATCGATCCCCTTTTCTTGTCGATGGAGGTACTAGAGTAGCTCACGCCTAAAAAAAGAGAAGAGGAACCTCAGCCGTGGCACTCTCGCGTCTTTCCTTTTACCGGATGCTGCCATTTTAAATGCACTTGTACCCAGAGATGTACTGTGGAACAGACAGTGTGGACAAAGTGGACAATGCTACAATGTGGACATACAAAATATCTTAAAACACACACATCTTTGCATAAATGTATAAGTGGAGTAATATTCCTATGACTGAATGCAACCTTGCTTTAGCCGGAGCGGAGCTACCAGCCAGGTTGAAGGCAACTTTCTCTTCCTCGTTCTCCCGCTTCAGTTCAGTAAACAGAGGTTCCTCCTGCACATACAACAAGCCAATGGAAGTTAAAAACAAAGAATGGTAAAGATAACATCTCAGAGCATCTCTCTCTCTCTCACACACACACACACACACCTCTGGCTCCTTGCCTTCTCGGCCTCGTCGCACTTGTTCTTCAATAAACTTGGCGCTGCGCTCTTCGTCGTCCAGATCCTGCTTCTTCTTCTTCTCCAGCAGAAGGACAGACGCCTAACAAAGGCCCAGTGCTAGCTACATGACTTACATGGTCGGAAACCCGCAGAGCAGGTGAAAGCATAAACCTACACACAGAAATGCGCGAATGAAATGAGACGTCACTGAGCGAGGTCCTAGGCTTATATCATCACAGAATTAAGGGGGGATTTTAAGCTCAGTTCAGTGTTTACCTTCTCTCCCCAGCCATTTAGTGAAATCTGTGAGAGTCTCCCACTGAGTGGAGTTCATGTGAATGTGTTCCCGATTACTGATGTACTCATTATAGATGATATTATTGTGAACTCGTTTTGTTCCTTCAAAAATGAAAACATAGATATAAGGAATTATATAATAAACAAATGCAGTGAAATGACAAAAAATATATATATAAAATATGTTTTCTATTTGACTATTTTGGCAAAGAATTTCGAGTGTAATCGAACCAAAACGTCTTCGTAGCAGCTCCAGAAAGTCACTCTTGAACTCACTGTGGAGAAGAAACACAGAGAAATACTATTAATATGAGTCTGAGGTTTAAAGATCTCAACACAGATTCAGAAGCATCAAAGCATTAGCACCAACACAGCAAGAAACCATAGAATAGTGCTTTTTCCACTGGCCACTTTTCCAGTACCAAAACTTCGGTACCTCCTCAAAACTGGCACCAACACAACCTAATGTTCTTAGAGGCACGGCTAGAGGTTCTGTTCATTTCTGACTGGTTATACATCTGGTTATACACAGTGGGTACACTTGCGGGCAGTAGAGCATAAACACTCCAATCACAAAGCATTAAACATTACAATAAGGCACTGACATTACATTAAACACAACAAGACCCATAGCTGTGACTTGAATGAATTGGAGATCATCCTGAGCACCTTGAGCATGATTCAGTGGCAAATATTGTCTTAAAAAAAAAAAATCTCTGTTGTGTTTATTTAATGAGTGGCACAGCTTTGATTTGGATTAAGACTGCTCGCAGTAAAATGCAGATATTGTAGTCAAGTCAAGTGGCATTATTGTCATTTCAACGTTCCTCCACGACCATGGTGCTACATAAAACAACACAGAACTACAAGAGACTCCACCTTACTACATAAAGTGCACATGCAAATGTGTGCAAACAGCACAAGAAGTACAATAATTACCAAAACAGGACAGTAGGCACAGTAAGATACAGTGCAGCGCCGACCAGTATACAGTTCGAGTATGGAAGTGTCAGATATAACAGTAGTGCAAAAGAATAACGATATAATAAATTGCTGTGAATGTAAACATAACATACCGTGACATAGTACACATAGTAGTAAAATAATAAGAATAAAATCTTTCCTTTATTGACTTGAAACACTTGATAGTCCTATCTATGCTGAAAGAACACCACATATCTATCTGAAATAGCGGAGTTTTAATTATTTATTCAGAAAAATGGGCAAAAAAGAGGCATAGACCTCTGAGGGCTAATGTGCAGCAGTAGCTTTTCAAAATTGTAAATTATCATTGCACACCTTTAACTGTGGGTACAGGAGAAAAAAAAAGACAAATCATTTAAAAAAAAAATAACATGTACAAGTTTTCTAACTTTAAGAAGAACTGACTCACTCTGAAAAGTAGTCCATGAACTGGTTGGGATTCTCTGAGGCCAGGAGTAACTGCCTCTGGTGAGACTCTGACATGCAGTGGCATTTAAACCCATTCTAACACACACACACACACACACACACACACACACACACACACACACACACACACACAGGGAAGTAAGTAATGTATTTATTGATAAAGCACACTGAGAACAGCCAGAGCTAACCACAGTGCTGTGTTGAGTTCAGAAGACAAACTTACCTCATCTCGACACTGTTTCTGACACATCTGACAGTACCATCGCAACTTTTGCAGGCCTTTCGCCTTAATCCGATTACTAATAGCCTTAGGACTTAGGAAATCCGATTTACCCATTTTCAACCAACCAAAAAACAAACCGAGTGTAGACGAAACCCCGTTTTAAACAACGATTTCCCGTAATCACACGCTCTACTGTTTATACCGCCTAGCTGTGTAGAACTGTGTGCGTGTTTTTCGTCATGCTTTCTTGTGTACCTTTGATCACGCGAGATCAACTTTTGGTATCGCGAGATGACGATTCGCCGCCCTTGTTATAGTAGTGCGCATGCGCAGTGCGGCGACTCTGACCTTCATTGCCAGTGAACATGTTCGCCAGGGCCAGCGCGGCGGTGATCCACCCACAATGGTAATTCATTTTAACAGAATTATTATGTTATTCTTTTAAACATTATATTCTCCAATTTGGTTTAATAAAGGCTAAAAACGTGCAGTGTTAGTAATTTAGTGAAATGCAGGTGAGAAGTTGCAAGGGCGAGCTGTTCTGTAGGCCGCGATAACCTCGAGTAGCAAAGCGGCTTCAGCTCCAATGTATGAACTTCACAGCAGTTTGACGTGTTGCTAGCGGACATGCTAACCGGAGTTTACTTGTGTACACCAGACTGACATTTCTGACTTTTTTTTACGCTGAATTGTGTGTAAGAAAACGTCTGCCTTGTGGTTTGCACACACTGAATTAAGAGGTTTAGTTGTTTTGACCTGTTTGCTTTGGGAACATGGCAGTGAACCGGACGTGTATTTAACAACACTGACCTGCCATATTACCTTCAGCATAAATGCAGAACTATAATCAGAAAGACTCAGAATTGCTTATGTTGAAGCTTAAATTTCACCCTGACTGCTGGTTCATAAGTTGATTTCCATTACAGTGGGCAGGTCAGGACCATGGCTACCTTGAAGGACAGTAAGTAACATTCATATCTCTCATACTTACAAAGGCCTTGTTTTTTTTTTTATTTTATTTTATTTTTTTTATTGAATATTTCACATAGTTGAATTTGTGCTGTAGTAATTTAATGGCACTGCAAGTGACCGTTTGAATGTTTTGATCCTCAGTCACCATTCGGTTGAAGTCCATCAAGAACATCCAGAAGATCACCAAGTCCATGAAGATGGTGGCCGCCGCCAAGTACGCCAGAGCTGAGAAGTCCCTGAAGCCGGCTCGTGTTTATGGCACTGGAGCTCTCTGTAAGTTTTAGCTTTACGCTGCGATAAGCAATTTATTATACAGCCAAAATTCTGACTCAGTATTTTCAGAATGTAGGATGGTAAAGGAATATATAATGGTAGATAACAACAATGTGATCTTAAAACTACTGTAAGACTCCTGACCTAAATTCATATCATTTAGAACTAAAAATGGTCATGAAACGAACTAGTTAACAGATATACAGAAAGAAAGTGTGTAGTATAATGTTGGATTGCTTTTTGCCAAAATCTTTTCATGTGTATGTGTGTCCATGTTCTTTAGCGCTGTATGAGAAGGCCGAGATCAAGGCTCCAGAGGATAAGAACAAGCACTTGCTCATTGGTGTGTCCTCTGATCGTGGGTTGTGTGGTGCCATCCACTCCAGCGTGGCCAAAACCATGAAGAGTGAAATCGCCAGACTCACTGGCGCTGGCAAAGAGGTCATGGTGGTTAATATCGGAGACAAGCTTAGAGGCCTGCTCTATAGGTACTTTTTTTTCCCCCCTCTTTTGTACACATTTATCAAATTAACAAGTGATGTTTTTATAATAACCATATAATAGTCAACCTTAGCTACAAACTATCTTTAAACCAAGAATAAGCAATAAAATTGCTACATTACATTGTACAATAAAAGGGACAGAGTAAATGAATTGTTAATAAATCACAGTATATCGTGTAAATCTCTTGGTATCCCTCTGAATTCTGTATAATTGTCAGGACCCATGGAAAACACATTCTCATTAACTGCAAGGAAGTGGGACGCAAACCCCCGACGTTCAACGACGCCTCTATCATCGCCACAGAGCTGCTGAACTCCGGCTATGAGTTTGACCAGGGCACCGTCATCTACAACCGATTCAGGTGAGTGTCCNTGCACATGAAAGTAGTACAGCCCTCAAATTTCTAGCATTACTTATTAGGTAAGATACTATTTATGCATCCTATTTAGTGCTCAGAATGCAGTTTGGGTCTCTTCCCTGAATTCCCATCGAGTGTGTGTTGCCTGTCTCAGCCTTCGGATTAAACTGCACGGTGGAGAACGATGCAGCAGATCCCATGTTAAACAGTCTTCTACAAGTGGCTCACAAAGCATTTTTCACCAAAATCATGTAGCTTTAATCTGTTGTGCATTTTTGCAGGTCTGTAATTTCCTACAAGACTGATGAGAAGCCCCTGTTTTCCGTGGACACGGTTGCAAGCTCAGGTAAGCAGGGCCCCAAAGATAGGGCCTTTCATTTTATTAATCTATCATTCCAAGCTGTAATAAGCAATAAAAAGGATTCCGCTGTACGGTTTGTGTATAAGAGAACTGGCAACTTGCATTGCTACATAGATCATACATGACTAGAAATGTCAACTTGAATTCCCTTACTATCCTTTTTTCATGCAGAGAACATGGGCATCTATGATGACATTGATGCTGATGTGCTGAGGAACTACCAGGAATTCGCTCTGGTTAACATAATTTACTTTGGGCTGAAAGAGTCCACCACCAGCGAGCAGAGTGCTAGGATGACCGCTATGGACAGCGCCAGCAAGAACGCCTGTGAGTGAAACACCCGCCTCACTCCTCCTGACCTTAAGTTTATTTTCCTCAAACAAATTAGTTTAGTTATCACAACGGTGGTTTAGTGTTAAGTATGAAGTAGAGGTCTTCTGTGAACACGAGTATATTATTTTTGTATTTCTCCCCTACAGCTGAGATGATTGACAAGCTGACCCTGACCTTCAACCGTACTCGCCAGGCTGTGATCACCAAGGAGCTGATAGAAATCATCTCCGGAGCTGCTGCTCTGTAAGATCTCTCTACCTGTGTATACTCATTTACTTGCTCCTCTCTCTCTCTCTCTCTCTCTCTCAATCTGCATGTTCACTCTCAGAGCTGTCCTCTGTCCTTGCACACTCCTTATTCCATACACGAGACCAGGGCGCGTTTTCAGAATATTACTTTTGGCAAATCAACCCCCCCACCTTTTAGTTTCATTTAATCAACACTGAATTCCTTAATCTGTATATTTAATTTCTGACTCAAAACCTGGGACATTATTGGCCTACCATTACCAGTCTGTGTATAGTAATATGGTAACATTCAGTCTTAGTGTATTTTACTGAGCAGTTGGGGGATCGGTGCCTTGCTCAAGGGTCTCACCTCAGTCATGGTATTGAGGGTGGCAGAGAGCGCTAGTCATTCACTCCCCCCACCTACAATCCCTGCCGGACCCGAGACTCAAACCCACGACCTTCGGGTTATAAGTCCAACTCTCGAACCATTAGGCCACGACTGCCCCCTTCTTTTTTTGTAATCTTGTTACACAGGCTGTGATGTATAACAAAACCTTCATACCTGTATCTTCTCTATACACTCTCCATATTCTCACAGGTGATCAGCTCATAAATAAAGGATCTAGTACTGTTTATCTGGCATCCTTGACATGAATAGCCTAAAGCTCCTTTACTAGGGTGATATCTGAAATTTAAAATTATCTGGATAATTTATTGAAATCCTTCATCCTGCAAAAGTGCCATCATCTAATAGCCCAAACCCAATCCTTGCTATGGCTTTGACCTGGGAATTCACATGCCTTGGTCTTGTGAGCCAATAGAAAGCGAGTAGGTGGAGAAGTGGTTTAAAAATGGAGGAGCTGCTTATTATTAAGTAGCAGATACACAGGACTTGTGCCTTACTGTTTTCTGGTCCTTGGCACACATCTGCAAAACAAATGAAGTACCTCGCTAATGTTATCTGTACATTCTCTCCAAAATCACATGCCATCATGACTGTCTGTAATTGCCTAATTTTGAATCTTGTACTAGGAAAACATCATGGTGTAAATCCATGACTTAAACAACTGCTGAAACTAATGTACTGTTGATGCAAGCAACGGGTGGATTGTGCTGTGCATCATCATTTGTTATTTTCAGAGTACTTTCAGTATGTAGAGAAATCATTCATCATTTATGCTGTTATCATGGAGCTGTCCCCTCCAAAGTTTATAAGCTAGAGTCATTGGATAAATAGTTATCAAGTTATTATTCTCTTTCCTGGTTACCAATTCTCCTGTGTTTAAAATAGCAACTCGGTTTCATTCAACCTGCACCAGTTTTAAGATACTGATGCTTAGAAGGCCTTCTACAGAAGTAATGCGGTGCAATTTTTCCACATGTAACTAAGAATCCACAAAAAAAATCTTTAACTACAAATTAAATCCATTAGTTCTTGCAGAATTATGAGGTCAGTAATGTGAGTTGTCCTTGATTTGAGTCTGACACCCTGTCCTCCTCACCTCATCTGTTTTATATCTGTTTAATTAGTTTTCATTGTCTTGTCTTTGGGTTCATTTAATCTTCTTTTGTCATGTTAACCATTGCATTTGCTCATCTCATGTATACTAATCATATTAATCACATTCATTTTCATTTGTTCTTTTTTTTTCCCCTCCACCTTGTTTTTCCCTTCTACTAACTATCTTGCACCTTGTATAAATTCCACTCTCTCAGGGAATGAGGCGTGATGGAGGTAAACGGTAGTAAAGCAGAAATAAACTGTAGCACAGTGGGTGTGTTTGAATAGCACGCATTCTGTGGTCTAAACATTCATATGGTTTAAGTTCTGATTGAAGTGGCATCTCAGTGCTTCTGCACTAGCCATCAGTTGAGATCTTACGACTGCCATTCTTCTTACAAACCAGACTTCTAGCTTTGCTTAGACAATCTGGTACATTTTGTCACAAAATGTGGGTAAGAAGCGCCTTTCACAAAAAGAAAGAATATGACATGGCAGACCTCCAACCACAGACATTTTCGTGTAGCTTAGCAAATTTGCAAGATTATCTTGTTTCCTACTTCACACAAAACACTCTAAGATGTGGATCTGAACTTCCTCCTGTATCTTGCTCCAAACCTCTCCTTGTGTTCAGGTTTGTTTTCCCACTAAAAAACCAGGGCCAATCAGATTGCTATGTTTTGATTGTATACTACCTCACTTGTGAGGCACTTTGGATAAAAATATCTACCAAATAAATAAATGTAAATGTATTATTTTAAGATTAGTAAGCCTGTATAAGCCCTGTGCTACTTAAACACACCCCAGTGTTGGTAGACTGCCCCATCACCCCATCCTCCACCCTTTATTTAACAAGTTTAGGAGTTTAGCAACTTTTTGTGTAGCAGGCTCAAAGTTTTATTTATTTATTTATTTTTTAAGACACTGTGATTGTAGGTGTGTCTTTAATTAGTGCTGGGTGCTATATTGAAACTGATTAAAATGGCATAATCAAATTTGTTCCAGTTATTAGCAATATGTTATTCACAGAGATTAATAATCTCAGCTTTATTTAATGAAATGGATGCTCATTGGTTAAAGACAGAGCAAAAATACCTTAAGCTTAATGCTGATGTACACCCCTGGGCCCCTGATAGTTCCATACATATGTTCAAGTATACATATACGGACATAATACATATATTTTTTGTTTTGATTTGAACTCATTTTAAACATTTCTTAACCTTGAGCCTGCTCATTCTTATAATCAGTAGTTCCACCGAGACAACCCTGAGTGCTGTGCAGTGCTGTATCATGATCATTCTGCTTGTTCAATATATTTTCTCTTTCTTTCTTCCACAGATAAAGAAGAACCATGCAGGCCATCATGCTTCTGGCAGAAAATATTTGTTGTTCAGTCATCTGGTATCAAATTAAAGAATATTTGTCGCTCTGTTTGTAAAATATCAGTAAATAAACCTCTTACATTGACACGTCCGTACATTTGGAATCTGTCTCCTATTTGATTTGTCTTGTTGCAATTTTACTAGAAATTAAAGCTCAGACAGGAATTTTAAAAACTTCACCACGACTCAATGATTAGCTGTGGCTCATTAATGGAGAGACTTTTTGCATGTTTTATTGCTGGCTCTGATGATTGCAGGTCCCTCTCATTTCATTAACAAAACACATTCTCAGCTTTTACCACTATTGTGTGGGGTTTAAGCCCTTAGGTGTCCACAGGTAAAAACTCTTGAAATAAGGACTAGATTTAAAATGGCACACTGGATTAATCCCATCAGTAAACTCCCACTGGAGCACTCTGTTTTATTGAAGCAGTATAAAATTACCCCGAACTGATTACTGCTGAACCCAGTTGACTTCATCAGGCTCGCATTGTTACTTTTAATAATTGGAGATCAAAACAACTTTGGCCTCTTCATTATCCCTTTGCAAAGTGAACCCTTCTCTCTTTTAATAAACATTTAGAGTCGGGTGTCACAGGATCACATTCAGTGGTGTTACATGACTGCAGTTTAATAAGTCCAGGGGAAGTCTGGGGTCGTTGATTAGGCCGTCTGATATCACTGCACAAGGGGAAAGTTTAGTTTGGCCCAGATAACATATTCATTATTTAAATATTTGTTACTGGATCCTAGCTGGGTGAGGTCCTTGATCCGGGCTCATTTTATCCATCGCTTCATGTGAAAAGGTGAGACTGTGTTGCAGTCAGTTTTAAATTTCCTTAGACACATGATTAGTTTAGTGGCAGTTTAAAGCACAATTACAAAATCAAATCTGATACAGCTTAATGGATAAGCCAGAGAAAGTAACGGATGATGGTTGCTTAGATCCCAATCCAGGACCTTGACCTGGACATGCAAGTGTTCACTCTTACCCTAACACACGTGATTCAACTAATCAGCTAATTAACAGCTCTTCATGGGGGGATACCCCAACAGCAGAGTTAGGAACATGTGGCTTATGTAAAATACGTCTCGCCTGGGCTTGGCTTTAGACTTTGCGCATGCGCACTCCTGATCTTCTGTTGGGTAGGGGACTAAAAATGGCGCCCACCATGGAATAAAAAAGTATAATGCCAGCCTTACTTTTCTTTCAGATGATGATTAAAACATTGCACGGATTTTTGCGGACTTGACTCTTCCAAACAGCGCCTACCAACGGAATTAGCAGCACCACCCGCAGCTCTGCGTCCCGCGTGAGCATGTCCACAACGTAAACAACTGCGACTCGCCTCCATCGATTTCTCTGCGCTCTGCAGTTAGGACGCTAAAAATGGCGCCTATGGTGGAACCAGTGCCGCCATTATGATTTACTTAACTGAGAAACTATCGTACGAGCGGCTTTCTGGATTTAACTGATTTAAAGAAATGTCATTATGTGAAATCCGGTACGAAGTAGACATGTATAAAGAAAACCAATGGAGCAAACGAAGCTGCTTTTCTAAAGCTTATTGATTGCTCTGTGATCTTCATTTTAGGAACCATGTCGCCTGCTATGAAAGTGATGTCCTTCCGATTAACCTAAGCGCAAACAAGAACATATTACACATCAGTTTGTGGAAATATGATGGCTGTTAATGTATGTGATGTGTGAAAGTGGCGCTGCTTAGTATTAAGGATGCCTAAACAATGTAAACATTATCGATCAGACGCGGCTCTTTTGCGCATGCCCAATCGATTGCTCCGCGCTCGTCACTCCTGGAACTAAAGATGGCGCCTACTATGGAAGAAGCGCCGCCGTTGTTATTCGTGTAAATGTGACATAAACGAAGCCAAATAGCGCGGTTTCGTGGATTTGAAGGTTTGTGGCCGGCGGGGAGATGTGTGAGAGCTACGCGCGCTCGCTGATGCGGGTGGCGGTGGCGCAGCTGTGCCAGGCGCTGGGCTGGGACGCGGTGCAGCTCTCCGCCTGCGAGCTGCTCTCCGACGTGCTGGAGCGCTACCTGCAGCAGCTAGCCCGAGGCTGCCACCGCTACTCCGAGCTCTGTGAGTCCCTAGCTTCTTATTTATACTGCTCTGAGAGTCCACACACACACCTAAAGCCATGTCTTGGGTGCGTGTTTACATCATTAGCTTATCCGGGTAGCAGAGTGCCCTGGCAAGCTAACGGTGGCTAGCATAACTTAGCGGGGCTAGTTAGCTAGAGGCTAACCGTCAACACTTAATAGTTTTAGATGAAAGTTATGGTTCAGTGTTCTTCTGGGTGGTTTGAGGGGAGAAGAAAAGTCTGACGTGAGAAAGTGTCGTGTGCTCTCTTGTATTGGGTGCTTTAGTGCTAATGGTAGTAATAAAAACTGCTAATAGCATCTTTCTCCAGACAGAAACTGTCATGTTTAGTGATGAACTTGTGCATAAACAGGTTATATACAGAGCTTTTCAATACACAACTGTCCAATATTTCACCTCAGCACTTTCTGTAAATCTCTCACTATAGCTGAATCCTATCACCTTAACTTCCCAGCAAGGTCTTAATGTTTACCTGCTGTTTTACCCCAATAACTCTTCATTCTGCCACACATATGATTTTCTGATAAACATATAGCCGTGCTGATTTCTAATAAAACATATAGCCGTGCTGATTTCTAAGGAGAACACACACATCCCGGTGATTTTTAAGGAGACCACGCATCCATGATGATTTTTTAAGAACACACATCCGTGATGATTTTTTTTAAAGGAAGAATTTTGGTTCTGCATGTCTGGAGTGCTACGATTTACCTATTTCCTGCTCTAACACATCATCACACTGACCAGGTAATGACCTGGGCTTGTTCTAGAAAGTGTGTTTAGCTACTAACTAAGTTTTCTTCATCAAAACCAGAGATCAGAGTTAGTCTGCGTTATTTAACGTGGTGCCTCGTGCTGTTTACTTGCTCTGTGGCAGGTTTCTTTAACTGAACCAGGCATCAAGCCTCAGAAATCAGCTCCACTTGCACTGGACAGCTGTCAGAAGGGGACGTCCCTTTAATAGGAGATTCAGTAAACACTTACTCCTGCATGATTAACAGCTTTAACAGATTAACATTTTCCCAACAATGTTTCTTAATGCCGTCATGCAGTTTAAAGTAGCCTGTTTTTAGTCATATGTTCATTGTATGCATGTGGAATCGTCCGTTTTTCCGACACATTTTTGTCAGTTATTAAAACATAAATATGCTTCAGGCAGTTGAGTAATTTCTCACCATTTATAATCGTCATATTTCAGTGCTTTAAAATGTAAAGGATGAATATTATGTGAATGGAAAATCTTTCCACAGCATTAATGTGTAGGTAATGATATTATATATTGTTTTAATTAAATATATAGAGTGCTAAGAGGCTACTGATTATTATTATTATTATTATTATTATTATTATTATTATTATTATTATTTTCTCAGCAAGCGAGCAAAGTGCCAGTAGGGCCTGATTTTGTTAACCAGTGACTCTTTAGACGTTTAAATGCTGATTCAGTGGAATTGTATGAACTCACATTTCTGTCTCTGTGCAACCACACAGCTTCGCATGCGTGTTTTTAGTGTATCTATAACTGTGTAAATTTGTGTGCAAGCACATGCGTAGGATCTCACAGTTAGACATGTTAGACAGTGTTAAAGTAAAAAATCCAGCCTGAATGACTTACCTTTCAGTTTATTAAATTAATATTCTCCAGTCATTGCTCTAGGCTCTTCAGCCATTGCTCTATGTTCTCCAGTCATTGCTCTAGGTTCTCCAGTCATTGCTCTAGGTTCTCCAGTCATTGCTCTATGTTCTCCAGTCATTGCTCTAGGTTCTCCAGTCATTGCTCTAGGTTCTCCAGTCATTGCTCTAGGTTCTCTTGTCATTGCCGTAGTTCTTCAGACCTCACCATAGGTACTGCAGGCATCTATGTAGGTTCTCCTGTCATTGCTGTTGTTTCCTCTGACATTGCTGTACGCTCTCTAGGCATCACTGTAGTTCCCCAGGCATTGCTGTAGTTACTCATGTCTTCACTATAGTTCTTCAGACATCGCTGGAGTTTCTTCAGACAATGCTGGGAGTTCTTCCAATATCGCTGTAGGCCGTTCAGACATTGCTGTGGGTTCTTTAGGTATCGCTGTAGGCTGTTTGGGTATCACTGTGGGTTGTTCAGATATTGCTGAAGGTTCTTTCTGCATACATGCATCCACATTTTCTTCATATATATTATTTTCCCTCTCCGCAGATGGGCGGACAGACCCTGGGCTGAGTGACATTGAGCAGGCCTTTGGGTTGATGGGGGTGAGTGTAGCAGAGCTGGAAGACTACATCAACAACCTGGAGCCAGTGGGGTTCTTCCACTCCATCCCCCAGTTCCCCATCAGCAAGAGCAGCGTTCTGCAGTTCCCCACCTCCACCTTTGACACAGACGCCCGAAATGCCCTGCGTGGAGACAAGAGGGACTACATCCCAGAATACCTCCCTCCCCTTGCCCCACTACACCAAGGTACGCATTACAGAGGGGATGTAGATATGCTGTATGTATCTCAACAGATCAGAGCAGGAACATATTATAGTCTTTTTATACATTTTATACTTAAACACATGACTATAACAAAGAGAGCAAAGCAACACACGCTAAACCTAAAGTGTTACACTGCAGCATGGTTGAATGGAAAAATTCACACAATCACGCGTAATAAATTTTCCCCCTAAACTGTCACTGCATGTCTTACTCCGAGCCCCCATGCGACGTGTTCACGAGGTGGCCACAAGGAGGCGTCTTTAAAGAAATGCCCTCACTGCAGAGTTAAAAGTCCAGAGTGTGGTGACAGCTCCGTGTGTCTCAGTCTGGAGAAGTGTGTCTGTTGCGTGTTGTACAGGATCTTGTGGGTTAAGGTCAGAGTTAGGTTTATAGCAGGAGTTGGATCAGTTCTAACTCCACGCAGTGGACTTTGGTTCTGCAGCGAGGACTATCTCACAGCGTTGGCAGAGCAAAGTGTTTGTTTCAGTAATGAACGAGTATAAAGGTACATTCACACTCGCGATCGACAAAGTGTCAGGCGATCGTTCATTTTTTTGTATGTGCGTGACACACAGCTGCGATTTCAGCGACAGCAACGTGCAAGTTAAGATTTTCTCAACTTCATGTAAAATAAGTATGACACGGGTTTTAGTTCCTACATACCACTTGGTCAGGAAAAAGAGGAATAAAATTGTAAAACTGGGGTTTCTTATCTTGTCATATACAATCTTTTATTACATATGTAAAACTTCACGCAGAAAACTAACGCTGTAAAGAGCGAGTGAAGATCGTTGATGTCTCTGGAGTGTGTTGTGGCTAGTGTGTTGAGTTCGTGCTGCTGAATAGCTAATGCGAATTTGCCTGGCACGTGACGTACAGCAACCAACCAATTTTCACATTTTACTAGCATTTACTTTTTTTAAATTTTGCACATCAATTCAAGAACATTCTAAAGACAAATCAGCCCATGACTCTTTGTCATCGGAGCTGGACGGATGGTACACGCCCACGGGTGATGACAGTAGCGCTCGCGCCACGCCCGGTGTGAGTGTAGGGTACGTAGCTGTTAGCTGCCGTCATGTAGGAGACTTTGAAGCGGCTTTTACCTGGCCACGGCTGATATGGAGAATTCGACTTGTTATACATATTAGTGGATTTTGCTATTCCTGTCTTCTTGACACTTTTATTTTCACGTAACACTGATCTATAGAATGTATTATTATGCAGAAGTAAAGGTCTGTGAGAGCTTTTGCAGAGCCGGCACTGTATTTTCAGTGTTTCGTTGTCACCTCGTGTGTATTGCTCAGAAATCATTTTCCAAAACATACTCAACTAAATATTTATTCATATATTTATTACGTTTCTCCTTTCAACACTCCTGTGTCTTTATTCAGTATTCCATTATTTCCATAGAACAAACTGAACTGGTAAATATTACAGTACGTGTTTTGGACAGTGATCTTATTTTAAAGGCTCAGATTCTTAAGACCGCCCCTCAGGACTACTATCTGAATCATTTGAAGGGCAATACTGTAAACACCTGCACAATGCTAGTCCACATATTTAAAAATCTCTTCTCAAATCGATAAGAGAAAACCATTAAGAATGTAAACATCACATGAGATATGGTTGTTATGAAAGGTTGAGACCCTGTGCATTAAGGTGTCTCCCTCTAGTGGTTACACACTCAGCTGGAAAGGACTGGATGTATTTTTTTATCTGAGATTGCACAATGCAAATCTACTTCTCCATACAGAGCGTCAGCTGATACCCATACCCATCTGATACGATTTACAATGTTAGTTTATTTATTTTTTTGTACTGAAGTACTTACACAGTTAAACTCTTTCACATTCAATCACTTGCCTTTAATATTTTCCCTGATATCTGAGCCACTGTTTTGTTCTGGTATCAGATTGGTGCTGTGTCTAGTTTTTATGCATCTGTGGCTTCACAGTTTATCAGTAAATCATGAGGCATTTAATAATTCATCTAGATTTTTTCTATTACATAATGTAGCTATGTTATTTATTTATTTTTTACTAGTACACAGAAATGTGCTTTCACCGATTGTTACATGTAGGTAGAAAATTCTTAAAAAGTTCAGATTAAGTATATACTAGTAGTTCTACACAATGAATCATCTCTTGAATCGTGATCATGATCTGCCCCGGGTCTTCCGGGGGTGGTGGTGGTGGTGGGGGTGAGTTAGTGTGAAGGATAATGTGTGTGAGACTCTTTGTTGAAGCAGAAGGAGCTAGTGTGAGAGGTGTGTGTGTGTTTCCTCAGGCCAAAAACATGGAAGCTGTCTGCCTCGGCCGCTCTCCTCTGTTCAAACCTTCATCCCTTTTCCCTCCGTCTCACCTGCCGACATCCTCCTACACTTCCTGTCTGGCTCCTGTCCCAGAGTCTGGCACCACACACTCGCGCACACACACTCCTTCTCATCACACACACGGGGCGCTGTCAGCGGGTGGTGGAGAGGCAGACATGATCGGGGTTGTTTTAGGTCGGCCAGGAAGTGGACACTGTGTGTGTGTGCGTGCGTGTGTGTGTGTGTGTGTGTGTGTGTGTGGGATATGTGTGTGTTAGTTGGGGGTCTGGCCCGGATGGCAGAAAGCCTAGGTAGTAGAAAGGCGTGTGTGTGCGTGTGTGACTCCAGCCAGGGCAGGAGGCCTAACTGGGCTTGGAGCCAGTGCTCAGCTGGGTGCCTCTCTCTCTCTCTCTTTCTCTCTCTCTCTCTCTCTCTCTCTCTCTCTCTCTCTCTCTCTATGCAAGTGCACTTCAGGGCTCAAGAGTTACTGAAACTGCTGCAGTTGGAAATATAGCCACATGTTGGTGCTGTTTAACCGCAAATGTCCTCCACTTCACTTCAGTTCTCTGTAGCTCTTATTTAGTCATGTAGAGTTTGTTAAGAAATGTTTACTCTGATATAACGCAGTAGAAGACGAAACCGTAAACAACAATTCGAGCCTTTTTTCACCTTTGTGTGACACGCTAAGATATATAGTGTATTTCAGATGTTATGTATAATGTGTGTGTAATATCTAAAAGGACACGCATGTTAATTAGCATCCGAGTACACCTAACACAGACTAAATAATGCTTTGTGTTTAAAAGGGAGAGGACAAACTGAATCTTATACATTATAACAGTATTAACAATAAATACAATCTGCAGCTTAATGATTTGTTTTTGTTTTCTTGCTAAAATAGGAAATGAATCCTTTTATTTATGTATATAATTAGCCACCATGTCCCAGTGCCTCCTGTACCATCAGCGTCTTGCTGTTTTTAAAAAGCAGTTACAGTGATGAAAGACAAGAAAAGGAAAAATACAGGAACGTTCTGTAATATATATTTAAAGCCAAAAACTGTTTTAAGCATCTCTTTTTTTTATTTTAAAACAAAAATGAATGCTTGAATGAATGCTGTATACGTGGACCGATAAGGAAGAAAATGTGTGCGTATGACGCAACATGCACGACTTGCATAACGGCTCAGAACATTGCAGCTTGTAGGATACACGGCTCAGTGACGCTAATGAGCAGGGCCTGCATACCTGGCCAAGCGTCCATGCTGTTCGAGAATGTGGAAGAACCTGAGTAGAGTTTCAGCGCATGCCAATCTACTTTGGAATGCGCAAGAAAGTGCGAATGTGCTTCATCTGGAATGATCTGAACTTTTCCCCTTCCTCTTCCTGATTGACCGCTGATCTTCCTCTTTACCTGCAGCTCGCTGATGCCGTGGTCTCCTTATCACTAACCATGAAAGTGTGTTCCTTAGAAACCTGGATTTAAACTCATCCTGTCATCTGCGTTATCCTGGTCAGCGTGCGAGGCGGGAATACGCCCTGGCTGGGAAACCAGCATGTTTTTGAGAGGTGCGAGGAAACCGGAGAACCCAGAGGAAACCCACCAGCATGGTGAAATGACCTCCTATGAGAGGTGTAACGATGCATCGAGATGCGAAAATGTGAAATGTGTGATATCAGTATTCTGTCAATTACGCATGTAATGCAGTTGCACTGTTCGAACACCAGAGGTCCCTATCTGCCCATCCTACAGAGTTAAAATATACAGAGAGAGTCTCATTACCGAGAAGGGACTCATCAGCACTTGTGAAGTGTTCGATAGCCCGGTAGCTCCGGATTGCAACGATCAACACACCCTGTACCTTATACAGTCACACAACCACGCTATAACGGTTTAACAGAGCTCTCGGGAGCTTTCAGACAACACCATCCCCACGCCTCTGTGACCTCTGCACGTTCATTATGTTCCAGTAAATCTCTTTCAGTGTTCCCAGGACACGCAGTTTGTTTACAGCTATTTTATATTTAAGATATGGTGATCATGTATTATATTTTATTTACAGTACTAAACCTCTGTTCATAGCTGTTTTTAATTTGTTTGCTTTTATACAGACAAAAATGTTCATTGTCTTGCATCGTTTATTATACAAAACGTACAAAGATTTTTTTTTTTAGTCATAACTTTTCTTCATCCAAATTATATCCAGATTTTCCGAGGATTGAATCGTGAATGCAGTATAATGAATCCTCCTGATCCTGAGCAAGCGAAGGAGCTACAGCTAAATATAAAGAAAATATGAAGAAAAGGAGAGCAGCGTTATGATGAGTTCCAAGGAGTGACCTGGGGACTTGTGTGGATTTACTGATGAAGAGTCAGAAGGCTTAATCTTGTAGATTACGAATAGTCTGAGGAAGCGAAGAAAAGACGTCCCTCCACACACTTCCCCAGGTCACTTCTCGGAACCCGTTGCAACTTTGGTCCCTTTTTCTTTCCGCCTCGCGCTCAGCATTAGTGAGTAGGTGTCTCAGCAGTAGCTGTGATCTGCAGTACATCACAGCGATCCTCCGTGGCAGTGGCGCATGTACAGAGTTACACACGCTCTCGGCTTGATTTCAGCTGAATTGGCACATCGCCACGCTGCCGCCGACGTTGCATAATGTTCCGTTTCAAACATGCCACAGTGCGCACTTGGTGAGCCTCATTTACTGAAAGATTGTTAAAGTCGTGTACATAATGCTGTAAATGTAATAAAAATATGCAATTGAAATGTAATGAATAGACACAACTTATGATTTGAAGTGGAGTTTTACATGAGCTTGTCTTCTCCTGTGAGAAGTTAAACACTAGGAAGCACCAGTACAGACACGAATGTTTTGCGGAATTAACAGGATTTTCACGAATGCCAAATGTCTTGTGTAAACACTCATATGAACGATTTCCGCATACATCAGTGAGTGTCCAGCTCACTGAGTGTTTGTCAGGGATGAACTTTTAATAGTAGACACAGCTTCATGTCCTGAGTAGAAGTTGCATCGCACCAATCGGCACCATCGCTTCTTCTCACCTTTTGTTTCCTGTAACGCCAGCATGGGCCATGTTAGAACACGAACCTTTTTTTATTTTAATGCCAATGTTCAAACTTTGTGTTTACGTTGCTACTTGGTGTTACATTTGAAACTATTTTTAAAAAAAAACCCACAAAAAAAAGTGATTTCAGTTAAAATGTTTTATACCACAGGGCAGTTGAACTCTCAAATCTGATTGGTTATAAGGTGTTAGATGATGTGTTTATTTATTTATCTTAAACCACGGCGTGAGCAGTACTTCCGGCTGCATTTATGCTAATACTGGCCTTGCTATAGTAACAGTGTAGTAACCCTAGTAACCATAGTAACACGAAAGTAAATTAGCAACAGTGTAGTAACTATAGCAGAGGAATAATAACACTGTAGTAACACTGTAACACTATCGTAGCTGTAACACTGGGAGTGGTATGGTAGATGCATAATCTAACACAAACTAATACAAAAATACTGACAGTGTATTGTCAGTCGTTGATCTGTTGAAGCTTTGTGGATGTAACATGTATGAAAGAATCTCAGGTGAGAGCATTTGTAGGAAGTGTTCCTCCATGGGGAAGTTTTCAGGACGGAGAAGGTGTGCTTTTTTTCCCCCCGGTTTCTCTGTAACAGGACAAGCTGCATTTTTTTTGTCTGACTAACTCTTTAAAAAGAGAGAGTGGGAAGGTCAGGGAAGGTTTATAACTGCTCTAACGTAAGTGATAACAGGAACTCGCCTTACATGTAGCTCTAACCCAATACAACAGTATCCTTTAAGAACATGAAAATGCATTCTTTAAGAATAAAATGTAACACGAGGAATAAAACACGTTGGGAGATGATGCTATAGGAAACTAATCAGGGTTAGGGTGGTAACAGTAGCTTTGTTTCTGTTCCTCTGTTATGGATCGATTTATTTTTCTGTAACATCTCATCCTAAAATATTTCATGGAGTTGGAGAAGTGCTGATGATACCTGGACGACTCAATCATGACCTTTATCACAGCGTAGCAATAAAGACGTCTCGGGATGTTCGCTCCTCAAAACGAGAGTTCGAGCCGCTGTCTAACTCTCCGCACTCGTTCGGTGTTTTGACAGAGAGAGAGAGCGAGCGGAGTAGAGCGGAGCTGTGGCTGGGTTTCAGTCTGCAGGCGCTTGTTTGTCTATTGTGCTGAAGCTTATTGTCGTTTGCTCCAGAGGGAAGGAGGGATGGCAGAGCGAGAGCGAGCGATTGCATCTGTACACTGAAATTACCAGCGATCACGCCGCGTGATAAAGGGCCGCTCTATGCAGAGAGAGCCGGAGCGAGAGGCACAAGATGAATAGACGTAGGAGAAAAGAGTTCTCTCTGCTGGGTGTCGTCCAGTGATGTGAGATTGGGGCTCTGTCTCGACTTATTAGAGCGGCTGAGGTTAAAGTAAACTTTTATCCAGTTCTGTGAGACAGTAGCCAACAAAGGAAGAGCAAATTAGAGAGAGAGGGAGCGAGGGAGGGAGCGAGGGAGATGTTCGGTAACCTTGTTATATTAACCTGTTATTAACCTTCAATTTTCTTGTCGTATTTGCTTTGGCAGTAATGTAATCTAGCATTTATGGCAATAAAGAACTGAACACACACACACACAGAGAGAGAGAGAGAGAGAGAGAGAGCTGGGTCTGAGGGGTTAAGTGAAACTATTACGTTTTTGATTTATTTAATTCGTCACTCGGAGAACATTCAAAACCACAAAATAGTCTCGCTTGTTATTTGTGCCATAAAAAGCAGCATTATGCTGTTCCATTTCTTAGCCCGCCCAAACGTTTAGGTTTAATTTGTCTGTTCAGCACAAGTTAACATGCACATTTGTTTTCTGCTCTTTCACAGAGCTTTTTAGTGAGTTGAAAATGTCCTCACAAAGGTTACTTCATTTCATCAGCAGGTATAACAGTCATTTCCGTCAGGTAATATTATATAAACCTGCCGTTTAAAATACAGCCAGAACCACTGTTCGAGCTGCTGTTAGAGCAAATCAATCAACACCTTCTGTCTGAATGAAGAATTCAACAGCGTTGTGGAATGAGATTCTCTAAAAACTGTCATCCGGCGCTTTGTAAAGTGAGTTTGTGGTAAGCCTGGTTACGCGCTCAGGTGAAACTGATGCTGTTACTCCATAAAGCTCGAGTAGCTGTTGCTTTGGGAGCTGTGACTCTTCCAGTCTTCTCTATTCAGACACTAAACTTGTTTGGGCCAGCTCTGTTTTTGATAGCGCAGTAGATGATGGCACAGCTGTCATGGTAAATGGAAAATAAAATATTTAGACAGAACTTTGCCTGAACTTTCCATTTATTCATGTTAAAAAAAAACGCAAGTTGTTGATTCCCATCAGAACCTGTCACATCCAGAGAGACGTCACAATTTAACTCATTACGATTTTCCTACCTCAGTCTTGTGCGTGTGTGTGTGTGTGTGTGTGCGCGTGTGTGTGCGCGCACCTAGCCTCTGTTAAGTTCCGAATTGAGCGCAGTCTCCGCATTTGAGCCGCCTCGTTATCGGCCTCTTTTGAAAGCCTCACAAGGGCGTAAAATGATTAGAGGAACAGCTGACAATGTGTGAAGAGATTTGCACCGTTTCCGCCGCTGCGGCGACAATGTCAGGTACAGCCGTGACACTCTGAAAAGAGAAAAGGATGAATATTAAAGGTGCCCTTCTGTTCTCCTTTTCTTCCGTGCGACAGAATAAACGTCTTCACGTCTTCTTCAGGCAGGGAATAGACCCGAGGCCTGTTTCCGATTGGCGAGTGCGCCCTCCCTTAGCCAGGAGAATCAGACCTGATGAAAAGAGTTTCATCTTTTAAGTATAAATCTCATTACACACACACACACACACACACACACACACACACACACACACACACACACACACACACACACTCTGTCTTGTGCTCCTTGTCTGTTTTCCCAGGCCAGTTTCTGTGCAGTGTGACACTGTAGCTGATGTTGTAACTCCTGTATTATCTCTCTACCCCTTGCTTATCTCAGTGTATTTCCCTTCCTCTTCCCAGAGAGAGAGAGAGAGAGGGAGAGAGAGAGAGAGAGAGAGAGAGAGAGGCCAGCTATCTGCGCTTTGTACTTTTCTGACTATTTATGTCGGACAAGGTCAGAATCGTTTAAACCTGCCCGGCTCGCTTAGACCCACAGATAAGATGCGAGCAGAAAGGATAGAGATCGATGGAGAAGTGCGCATCTCTCTCTCCCGTCTCTCAGTTTGTCAGTCGTGTCCATTTGTCTCTTTAAGAGTCCACGAGGCTGCCGTAAAATACAGTACTGCTCCCTAAACGCGCCACTTTGCTCACCCAGATCAAATCAGAAAGCAAATTAAAATGCTATCAAATAAATCCGAGCTGCAGCTGCTTCTGAGGAGCTACTGGACAACGAGATATTGAGACAGAGAGCAAGAGAGAGAATGAGAGAGAGAGAGAGAGAGAGAGAGAGAGAGAGAATGAGAGCGGTTGTGCTGCTTTCTCTCACAAACATATTTGAGATACCTTGCATGATTCAGGAGCCGCGCATCTGTTCACTCATTTCGGTATTAGTATCTCTATTGACAAGTAGCAAGTATGTATCATGCAGATGTATTTGTGGTTTCCTGTCCTGATTTTTTTTTCCTGTTTCAAAGAGAATAACTTTAGAAGCTGTAATGCAGCTATTTGTCACCATATCCTCTTCCACTTTAACACAGCGAGTGGAATAAACAGCGATTAGTGAAGGCATTTATTACCCCACATCTAAGTGGCTTTCTGTGCTGAATGTGTTAAACGTCTTCAGTGTTATTGATTTTTATTGGGTCACGCACATCTGTGTTTTCTCTCTCTCTCGTTCTCTCTCTCGTTCTCTCTCTTTCGCTCTTTTTTTTAAAAGGCTTGTGTGTCGCGGAGGAAGAATCAGTTCTTATGTTACTCTGTCCAGGCTGTATGATAGATGGCTCAGCACAACCCTAATGCCCCCTGTCACAACCATTTACTTTCCTCTGTCTGTAGGCTGTATATAGATGTGTGGTGTGTGTGAAAGAGAAGGGGAGAAGGGGTTGGATCTTTGCTACCTTATGATTGACAGGGCTGGGATGACTCCCTGCTGTACAGAGCCAGCTACTGCATATGTGTGTGTGTGTGTGTGTGAGAGAGAGAGAGAGAGAGAGAGAGAGAGAGAGAGAGAGAGAGAGAGAGAGAGAGAGTGTGTGTGTGTGTGTGTGTGTGTGTGTGTGGAGGCAGAGAAAACCCCAGTGTGTGGCTCAGTGGAGGGGTCAGCTGACCCCGGATCAATCCTGTAGAGAGGGCCGCCCTGCTCACACTAACCGCACTAACTCAAAACGTCTGTGTGTGTGTGTGTGTGTGTGTGTGTGTGTGTGTGGCAAACACAGCTGCTTTTGAGTACCATATTTCTCTCATTTCTTTTCTTCTCACTTCCTCTTGCTTCTGTATACAGGCTATACATTAAACTTTACACACCTTCGCTGGCCACTTTAATAGGAATCCCTGAACCCCCTGCTTGCTCGTGTAATTATCTAATCAGCCAATCATTTGGCTTCATGTCAAACATCAGAATTGAGGAAAATATGATCTACATGATTTTGGCCATGCCATGGTTGCTGTATTGAGTATTTCAGAAACTGCTGCTCTTGTGGGATTTTTTCACACAGCAGTATCTGGAGTTTATGGAGAAATGTTTGGGGGAAAAAAACATCCAGTGAGCAGCGGTTCTGCAGGTGAAGATGCCTTGTTGATGAGAGACGTCAGAGGAGAATGGCCAGATGGTTCAAGCTGGCAGGAAGGCTACAATAACTCAAATAAACACCCTTTACAACCGTGCTGAGCAGAAAAGCATCTCGGAACACACGACATCAGCAACTACACGAGGAGAAAAGCACGTCAGGTTACGCTCCTGTCAGACTAGAACAGGAATCTGAGGTTACAGTGGGTCCGGGTTTCACTGAAACTGGACAGATGAAGATTGGTAGAAGAGCAGGTGGTGATTTTTCTGTTTGCAGCTTTCCTCAGAAGCGTTCGACCTGTTCAGCAGCTCACCCAGACTTGCTCATGTGGTTATTAACACCATATGACACACCAAAAAAAAATTTGTCGCCGCCTCCCAGCTCCAGCATCGCCGGTTAGATCCTGGTTTTGGGTTACAAGGTTTCAAGGAGGCTCGGAACTTGTTTTTTTGGATGATCCTTGGATGATAGTTAACTTGATGTGTTCTGTAACTCACTGTTACTGCACCGTGTATGCACTTTCCATGTATAACCTTCTAAATGAACCTTGTAGCTTCAGTGCAGAAGAAAGGAAGCTTCAGACCCCAAACATGTCTTGGTCGATTCAGTACATCTGCAGTTCATCTCGCGCTATTATGGAGAAGTTGTGTGTATCTTCACTGAGCGTCTGTTACAAACCCGCACTGCTCCGGTTGAAACAAATGAAATGTGTGTGTGTGGTGTGTGCCCCGGTGTAAACACGTACCTGGGTAAAGTGTCTTGAAGCGAACTCGACACACTCGTTTAGGATATCATTTGTTTGTCTATGATCATTTCGCTGAATGTGTTTTTTTTTTAAATTCTTCTTTTTTTTTTTTTTGGTCGTCTCTCTGGATTTTCTCTTACTTGCTTTACCACTTCCTCTAAGCTGCACACGGCATGGTTCTCCTCTTCCGCCGGTACTGCCTTGTGTTTGAACTCTTTGAAGCGGCCGGAGAGAAAAACAAAAAGGGGGGAAAGAAGACAGAGAAGGGAAGTGTAATTACAAAAGAGGAATGGTAGTTCTTTTCCGGATGCATCAAAGCGTTTGCCGTTCGACTGCATCTTCAGTTCGGGAGACTTTGATTCACGGGTGTGATGTGGGATTTGCCTCTCTATGCTTTATGCAAATTGTTTTAAAGAATTACGAATAAAGGTTTTTTATTATTTTTTTTTTTCTGATGAAAATTCAATTGATTTTTTTACATTCTTTTGTGTGAAATAGTTGCTTTTTGTATTTTTTTTTTCCCAGTAACCAGATAAAGCATCCAAATAAACACATCCCAGTTTAAATCGACACCAGTGATTAGTTCTGTTCAGTTTTAGTTCTGATTTAAATGAAAATATGAAATGCACTCATGTATTCATCTTTGTGTTTGGAACAGAAATTAGCAGCATGTACTGAATCACCTTGCACTACCTCTTCTGCCTCTAGATGGCACTGTTGCACCAGCTAATTAGAGTATTTCTCTATATCTCTCCCTCACACACACACACACAATCGCACACACACACACATGCAGTGTCAGTGTCAGCCTCTTTCTCTCTGGGTGTGTGGTGATACTGAGGCAGGTTGTGTTACTAGTTGTGTGTATGGCTGTTTTGTAATAAAATTTTGATCGTGGCTTCAATTAGGGCCGAACAACATGGCAAAAATCGATCCCGATACAAGACGGTGCTTTCATGATGCATTAGTTTGAAAGATTTCTGCACCCTGTACTGTCACTTTGGGGAGAAGGCTGCCTAGTGAGTGAACATTAGCACTCGTCATTAGGCAGGGTAAAAACGGCTGGATTCTGAGGCGACTTCAATACTGGTCTTATATGACGTCTGTGTGCTTTGTTTAGAGTGTACACACTGTGCTTTTCTACTCTTCGCGCTGTTTGTGTTGTGTCTTTTCCGCTTTTGTTTCTGTCTGTATTTTATTCATATGAACACACTGAGGCTGATGGCGTGACATTTTATTGTATGATATCTTCAGATCTGTGACACCGTAGATGCATTCATGCTTTCCATGAATCCTTGATGCACCTTTTGTGGGTCTGTCTATTGCTCTTTGTCTCTCTCTCTCTCACACACACACACACACACACACACACACGCGCACACAAATACAAATATGTGTAATGTATGGGACATAAATATATTATTGCAATACTGAGTATTGAGAGATAGGCTATATGTTTGCTAACAAACAACTGCATTAAAAAAAACCCTGAAATTCTGAGTTTAATGATACGCTTATTTAAGTACTCTGAAAAAGAAACATTTTACAATCTGAATGATTCAGAACATCTATTAACCGCTAAGAGATACTATATTGTCATATTACCCAGCAGAGTTCATTTATAAACAATGTGGACACACACACACTTTGTGATTTCAGTAAGAGCTCGTATGACAGTAGAGTAACTTTCACACTCAGTTCTTTCGAGTTCAGTTCTTTTTTTTTTTTCTTTTTTTTTCTTTGTATGTCATTTTACACTGTACAGTTATAATAACTCTAAAAAATAAAACTGTAGACTTTATAGTGACAAGTACACAAGCACCAGAATAATCTCATGATATAATAATGATATAATCTCATGATAATAATCTCATGATATACTTCTGAAAAATTGTGTGTATGTGTGTATAAATAAATAAATAAATATATATATATATATATATATATGTATATATATATAGATAGATAGATAGATAGATATACACACACAAACTGATTGTATTACAAACTGATTGGATGCATCTTGTCTGTTGTTAATGTTGAAAATGTTTCTTTAAAATTTAACAGAATTAAAAATATAATTTCTCCTTTTCAGTGTTCAACAATTATTTTAGAATTTTTTATTAATTGTGAAAAAATTGTGTAATTTTACACGATAATAAAAATAAATAATCTAATCTTTGATTTAGATTTGGAGACATTTTAAATGTATCATTAAAAACATGATGCAGGTTTTTTTGGCTGTGTTATGCAGCATGACTGTTTTACTGAATGTTTCTTTAAAAAAAAAAAAAAAACAGAGTCTCCTGATACATATCATGCAGTGTGGAAATGTCTTCAAGTATCGTGGCATGAGATTTTTGTCATTTCAGCCACCCCTATATGTAGTACACATGGACTTTTTGGTGTGATGAGCATGTGTACATTGTGAAGATACTCCCATCTCTGATTTAGACAGAGCTCACTTATCCCGGCCAAATCAATCCCAACTGCTACAGTCGTCCTCCGACAACATTAATTAATATATATATATATATATATATATATATATATATATATATATATATATATATATGTATGTGTGTGTGTGTATATGTGTGTGTGTGTATATGTGTGTGTATATGTGTGTGAACACCACCACAATGGATTTGAAATAAAACAGTCAAGGTGTGATTGAAGTGTAGACTTTCAGCTTTATTTTAAGGGGTTCCACAAAAATATGGCATTTACCATTTAAGAATTACAGCCATTTTAAGCAAAGCGCCTCCATTTTCAGGGGCTCAGAAGTATTTGGACAATTGACTGACAAGAAGTTAATTGACCAGGTGCGGTCCATTCACTCTTTACTTAAAGAATAAATGAGTGGATAAAAGGTCTGGAGTTGAGATCAAGTATTGAGTTGGCATTTGCCAGCTGTTCGACTGGAGCTACCAATATGAAGTCCAAGGAGATCTCAATGCAGTGAAGGAGGCCATCATTAGGCTGAA
>CM074962.1:10797135-10819283 GCA_037577455.1 Pangasius macronema
CCATAATAATGTCGCCATTTTTCTTTCCTTTCCTCACCTTTCTTTTCTCCCTTTCTTTCCTACCAAACATTCATTTCGGCAGTAGTAGTATCATTAGCAATCTCCTCTGATCTTTTTATCTGAAAGGAATTTTAATTTCTCCGCTAGTTTAATTGTGCTTCATTAACAGCATTTGGTAAGTACATTTCAACCTCTCTCTCTCTCTCTTACACACACACACACACACACACACACACACACACACACACACACACACGCACACACACACGGGGACACACACAGCCTCAGACAGTGGCTGGCCGGGTGATGACCTGCGTTGGCGCATTTATCTAATAACATGATTTGAAGGATTTCCTGCCTGGGCCGTGGGGTTACAAGAGGAGTAATTCCTTAAAAATGTGAAGGGAATGAAGTAAAGAGCACACACACACACACACACACACACACACACACATGCACACAATCCTAGTGAGGACCTTCCGCTGAAATAATTATTAATGTGGCTAATTAATGCCATACTGCACTTAAATCTAATTCTTACCGTAACCTTAGTACTAGAACATAAATCTTTTGGCTCTTTCAGTTTTGTTTTAAGATAGAAAAACAAATCCGTTTTCCTCATGGGGCCTGTCCAAATGTCCCCACAAGGTCAAAACCTTTAGATATTTTTCTTATTCTTGTGGGGACATTTGGTCCTCACTAGGATGTAGCAACACACACACACACACACACACACACACACACAGAGAGTTAGACAGATGCTTATGCTGATGATTATGTATTGATTTAGATTCTGACACTGAATCTTTTCTCATACACTTAATTACCTCTAAAGATTTTTTATTTAAAGCTAGGAGATGACAAGAACCCTAGAGTTTCCTTCGTAAAAGATTCATATGATCAGTTTTGATCTTGACTTTTTATCTTGAATTTATATGCATTTATTTATCACTTAATGACACTTTATTTTGTTCTTGGAGGGGAACTTTAAGTCCTGCCAGTATGACATAAACGCGTGACTGAATGACTTTAAGAGTAAAAGAACTGAATGTAATGTTGAATGCGAAAAGTTTCCCAAAAATTAAAGGAAGAAAATACACAGTAGACACTAAAAAGCTACAAATGGTGAATTAATAAATAAACGAGTGCGTGAACTAGAGTTTGAGAACCTGCTAATAGTTCAATATAGAGAGAGAATTTTACCTCGTAAAGCCTTACCCGTGATGAGTGGTTGCTAAAAGCCGAGCTCTTTAATGACCGTTTTAACAGACAACTTTCGTGACTAATAAGTTACCGAGCTTGTAATGTCGTTAAGGATAGCATGAAGCCCACATTAATAAGTTTTGGACATGTTAGTATAAAAGGAGGCCTGCATTGTCCACTCAGTTTATTTGTATAGTGCTTTTAATAGTTGACATTGTCCCAAAGCAGCTTTACAAGAATCTGGATGTAGATTTAGATCTCTAATAAACAAGCAAGAGGTGACGTTGGCAAGGGAAAACTCCCTGAGACCTCATGAGGAAGAAACGTTAGGGAGAAACCGGACTGAAAAAGGAAGCCGTCCTCTTCTGAGTGACACCGGATAGTGTGATTAGAAAGCCTTACTCTCCTCCACCTGTATACTGTAAAGGGAAACAGTACCAAGTTTGTTGAAAGGAGGTTCTCTAGTAGTTTTTGTGCTGTGTGTGTGTGTGTGTCTCTCTCTCTCTCTCTCTCTCTCTGTCTCTCTCTCTGTCTCTCTCTCTCTCTCTCTCTCTGTGGGTGGGTGTTTGATAGCCTGTGGGAAAGGTCTTGACCAGGTTCTGACCTCACACACACACACACGCAAGCAATATACTAGTGAAAAAAAATCTCTAATGACACTGGAGTTTTGTGTATTTTAACACACCATTGTACATTTGTTCAGCAAGTTTATTTTGTGCAGTGAGGTTTTACGACTTGCCAAATCACACAAAAGGTTGCTTGGTCATTATTACCTAATTAGCTCCAGGTGGAACAGGGACTATTGTTGCATTTGATTTATTTTGGAAATAGGAAGTTGGAGCTCAGAAGTTTCAACCGCACATTTGAGCTACAGAGTCAGGGGGAAAAACCTGGATGCCTCCATGTTCATATTTTGTTAGCAACCAGCTAGCCAGCTGAATATGATGAGGATGTACATTTTCCTCCTTGAAATAGGAAACTGTATAGTCAGTGCTATAGGTTTAACAAACTAACGTCTGTATGATTGATCTGGAACAAATACTCATACACTATAACTTTAAAGGTAAAGAAAGAAGTGATATTGTGTTTACTGTTGATGCTGTGAGCAGCCATGTTGATTTGACATCACTTGCTGAACTCGCAGTGAGTTCCCGATTAGGAATTTCGAGTTGAGAGAGCATCTCTGGTGGTCGGAAATTACGAGTTACAACCTCACGTTTGAATGCAGCATAATGAATCCATAAAATACATCCATAAAACGTTTGCTTCAGGAATAACACCCCGGTGGCTACGTGAGCGAAACTACGTCCTCTTCACTAGGCAGTGCTCTGTTCATGTTTTGTTTCATGTGTGATTCATTGTTTTCCCCGGGTCCGAATCTCTTGTTGTCAATGACCAATAGTGGATGACCATCAAGAACAGCATATTAAGTAAGAGCAGTTATTTTTGAGTTTTATGTGTAAGAGTTATTGTAAGAAGTTGCTGTGTGCCATCTGCGTTCTTTTTGATTCATTGTTCATGGAATATACGTCCAGATCGCTTTCATTTCATGTCGTCTGTTCAACAGGACAACGTCCACTAGGATAAAGTCAAATGTAGTATCACCTGGTGTCAGTGATTATATCAGTGCAAGTCAATGAGCACATTATCACATTATCAGACCAATACACTAACACCAGTATCCGCACTGAACTTAAATTTTTTACGTGGTGTTATCCTTTAACAGGTAAGGATCGAACATATGTCTTATGTGTGGTACGTAGTTTCGTGATGGACATGAATAGGGAATACAGTGTGTGGTTTAAGACGCGTCCACTGCCCTACCGACAGTCAGTAGTGGTGTTTGTTTGACCTATATAGTGAATGTGGTGTGTGGTTTGTAGCACAGGCATTAGAGCGGTCATGCGGCGACGTTATTGTGACCCACATAGTCGATCAGGACTGAGGTTTGAGGCGGCTCCACCGTGGACAGACGGTCTGTAATGGTTTATGTAGCCTATATAATAGCGTGTGTGGTTTGAGACGCCTCCACAGTCCCAACAGTTGTGATTCCTGAGGGTGTTTTGATTGATTTTATTGGTCGTTACTTTTGACACCTATGCTTGAGGACCCTGATCATGTCGTACTACGGTCCAATGAATTGTTTCAAATAAAAAATTATTTATAAGTGCATTTTTATTAAAGAAATGATCAAATAATATAGTTGTTATCTACCCAGGCCATTATTACCCACTGTTTGTATAAAAAATCTAATAATCTGTAAAATGCATATGTGTAGGGTTAGAGCCTGTTTCTGTTGTTCAGTGAGAATGTATTTAAGCCACTTAAAGAAAAGAATTGAGTTCCTTGATCTGTGTGTGAGCTAGAAATAATGTTCAATAAGATTCAAGATTTTTTTACTCACTTACACAATTATATACAGTATATAACTTGCAGTGAAATGGAAACCTGGCCTACTCCTCTTCAGACTGTGCATTAAATACTAAATTAAAGATATGAAATATGACCGTGCAGAAGGGATGTACAGAACATGCAGTGTGTCGCGTGTAGTAACGGTGCAGTGTGCGGAGTGTTGGTGGAAAAAATCGAGAGGTGAGAGAGAGGTAAAGAGAAGTGGTCTTTATTTCTTCTGTATTAGCACGGTTGTTAGCTAAATTTCTCTGAGACTTATCTCTGTGTTCGTTCTGTTGCAACTCTGAAAGCGTCTAATGACTACCACGAGTTATTTAAAAGTTATTAAAGCTCAAAAGCCTGTTGCAAATAGGAAACTAACTTTACGGATCAAAACTCTCAGTCCCTTTCACCTCATACTAGTGTGGCTTGTTAATCAGTGTTCCCACCAGTAACGAACTAAACTAATCTTCAATTGGATGAGGATCAAAGCAGCTGATTGTTGTTTGAGTTCTGGGTTCAGTTGCTTGATGCACACCTGAATACAGGTGTTAACATCTGTCCAAAATAACCGAACTCGAAACAAGAAACAAACATGTGGTACCAAACAAGGTGTGAACGCACCCTTAATCTACCACAAGACACAATAGATGAGTTTGGTGTAGCATCTACCAGCGTGGTCAGTCTCTAGTGTTCATTACTTCTTGGTTGGCTTCAGTGGAACCCTGTGTGGTCTTCTAGCCCATCCTCTTCCTTCTGTGATCTGAGATGCTTTTCTGCTCACCACGGTTGTACAAAGTGTTTGAGGTACTGTAATCCTCCTGTCAGCTCGAGCCAGTCTGGCCATTCAACAAGGTGTTTCTGCCTGCGCAACCGCCGCTCACTGGATGCTTTTTGTCTTTCACGTCATTCTGCGTAAACTCTACAGACTGTTGTGTGTGAAAATCCCAGGAGATCAGCAGTCTGTGAAACACTAAATCCATCCCCACAACCATACCGTGGTCAAAGTCGCTGAGATCACATCTTTTCCAGGCTCTGATGTCTGATGTGAACATTAACTGCGGCTCTTGACCCGTGTGATTTTATGCATTGCGCTGCTGCCACGTGATTGGCCGACTGAATGATCGCATGAGTGAGCATGTGTACAGATGTTCCTGTTAAAGTGGCCGGTAAGTGTATTTTAAGTGGCTTTAATGTGAGTTTCTGTACTTTTTGTTTTTGTCTTTAAATTACATTATACTGTTTGTACACTTCTAGCCCAGTATCCATTTTTGACTGTAGTCAGTTTTAGCAACGCTGTTCATACACCACCACACACACACACACACACACACACACACACACACACACACGCCTTTTTCTGTACACTGTCCTTTTCCTGTTTTCCCATCGCTCCCTCTGGAGCGTCCCTCAGCAGCTCTGAGGCACGCCGCTGATTGGCCGGCTTGGGCGGCGGCGTAATTGTTGGGACTGGTCCGTTTAGGCCATGTAATGGCTTCCTTTTTTGGGGAGGAAATAGGAAGCAAAATGTAAATTAAGCAATTATGTGTCTTACCGAGGGCAAACAACAGTGACATTATAGACTGTGAGCCGTGGTATTTATAGACCTTAATAACCTTAAGTGGGTCTGTTTGGAAGCTCGACAAGGGAATTAATACAGTCTAAACAGGCTGCTTTCTCTTTGACTCGGCACTCGCTGAATTCACGTGTGTGTGCGTGTGTGAGAGAAAGCAAGCGTCTCAGCTTGCTACAGTGTTTAAAACATGGTGTGCATGTGAGATATTTAGAGCTTTTTCCCCTTTTCTAACTGCTAAAACAAAGCACATGAAGAACTTTAAGATTCTGTGATTGTGTTTGTGCATCAGTTGCTGTAGATTTTCTTTCTTTTCTCTTGTACCAGCCAAGCATCATGCACACATTTCTTGTGAGGAGGTACACACACACTAGTTAATAAATTAGCTGTTTATACATGTTATTTCAGCAATATTCCCCTGATAATTAGTACTAGCTGGAGTGGGCAGTGTACTTGAGCTAGGTGGTTTATTAAAATGTCGTTCAGTCAGTTACTGTAATGCTAGTTTGTGTTTTTTTCTGATTGTGTAATGATAGTTCATTAGTTATTCATTAGTAGTAACTGATCTTCAGTTAAAGGAAACGTCCACCCTAAAACACGTTCCGTATGTTTATATTGCGGTGAGAAGTTAGTGACGTTTGTTTTTGAAAACAAAAGAGCAAGAGCTTTTTTCTTATTCACCACCTTTCAGCGATATTCAGCTTCATGTTAACGAGAACTTGAATGTAGGAGTGGTGGAGTCTGTAAATGCTGGACTCGGAGTTCCTGAAGGCAAGGCAGACTCGGCTACACAGACTCGGCTCGGCTAGCTAACGAGGTGATGACCACAAAGACATGATTAGCGTGAATGTCGAAGATTTAGAAGGTTATGTGTTTGAGCAGAGTGTACACAGATGAGGAGGTAAGACAGCTGGACAGATTAAAGGATTAAAGCACTGCTGCATCGCTTGCTTTAGGTATAGACAAATCAAGGGTTAAATCCCGTTATACCACCGTAGTCAGATGGCATTGTGGGTAAAACGTGAAACCATTAACCAACGACCATAGTCAATAGTGTTGATGAAAGTCATCTTAAAGTTTAATTTCAGATTAAATCTTGTACACCACTGAAGGTCACATACAAGTTGTTTAGGATGGCTTTTTCCTTTAACATGTACAGCAGGGCTGCTGAGTGAGTTAGCCTGGTTAATATAACCGAGTTAGCCTAACCAACAAACTAGCATTCCAGTCAACAGGATGTGGCTCAGTGCTAATTAGAAGGTTGGCTACGAGGTTGTTAGTATAACAGATGAGTGAGATAGATGTGTAATTTCTGTGTAAGTATGAATAAGCGCCACTGTTTTGGCACACACACACACACACACACACACACACACACACACACACACTTTCCAGTCCCATCCACACTTCTGAGTTTTTTCCTATGTACAGATAAATGTCTTTCTATAATCACACTGCTGAAGTAAATCAGAATGAGGAGCATTAGAGAGTCTCTCTGATTTCTGGATCTTGGTTTCATCCCATCTTCCTCAGCTCCGGTTGCAGGTGTCGCTCTCCTACAGTGGCTCCATCTTTAAGTTGCGCTGAAGCTGTGGAAGTTCATAAATGCTGATTTGAGGCCTTCGAAGTGAACTGGAGCATCGAGCCGATCCCCTGACGAAATATTTTTGCCTTTCTGATTGTGCCCACGGCAGCACAATTGTATTTTTGCAGGAGTAAGCATTCAGGCCCTCTTTTAATTTTTTTAAGCTCAGCCCCTCATCCTAAATGCACTTGCAGTGTTTTTTTTAGATTGAGTCGCGTCCGTCTCAAGCGAGGAGGCGGTTCAGGATTATTTTTTCTCCCGTTTTGAGATAGAGCAGCTTTATTTTTTTCCGCATGTTGACCCAGCGGTTTCTACGATTTCAGGAAATCAAAATAAATAGTGAGAATTAAGAAAGTTATCTTAATACACCAAGATGAGAGGGAGAAATTTGAATACGTACACTATTGAGCTAGGCCTCTTAGAGTGTCTTGTTTGTTTGTTATTTTGAGTTGATGCCTTTGTTTAGTAGTTCAGTTTTCAGATTTTTGTAAATGTGCCGTATTTGTGAGCACACCTCACCTGTACGTGTCCTTCCAAATGGCATGCCAGCTATGGGATAGCACCGATGGGTTTTTTTCTTGGTGCCATCCTGTCGTCTGTTTTCTTTTTTCTTTTTTTTTCCCCATTCTCTCCCTCATAGAGGCAAGCAAGAGGAATCCTAGCAAGAGATGCAGATCTCTCTCTCTTACTCACACACACACACACACACACACACACACACACACACACACACACACACAGTCTTCCGTCGGCGTTCAGCCGTTACGAGAAAGGCAGACTGCTGGCGCCTGCCTGTTTGGGCTCCTCATGACACACACACACACACACACACACACACACACACACACACACACACTCCTACATTTACTCACCATTTGCATGGCATTTGCACTTCTTCCTTCTTTGTAAGTTCTGACTAATTTCTATGCCATGCACTTGTTACTGGTGAACAAACAGTATTATTTTACACACAAAATTTGTCTTCCTTAACATCTCTCTCTCTCTCTCTCTCTCTTTCTCTCTCTTTCTCTCTCTTTCTCACTCACTCACTCACTCACACACAAGCACACACAGGGTGTGCGTTCACTAGCTGTAAATGAGGCGTATTGTTGTGTTGCGCCGGCCGTCTGTGAAACAGAAGAATGTTCTAGAGTTCGGAGTCGTGGCCCTCATGCAGGCTGGGAGTTAACCAAATTTCTATCTTTGCTTTTTTCTCATCGCTCCTCCATCTCTCCCTCTGTCACTCTCTTTATCACCATCGTCCTCTCGTCCTCGCAGAGGTGAGGAGTTCAGAGACGTGAGCTCAGGTAGACGGGAGCAAACTCTCCATCCTATCTCTGCTTTAACCACAAAGTCTCAGCTCTCTCTGTCTCTCTCTGTCTCTCTCTGTCTCTCTCTCTCTCCACTGGGAAACACTGGATAGCTGATAGAGCAATGATGAGGACGTGACACGTTGCTGATTTGGTCATTTACCTCATTCTGACAGAGATGTGCTTCACCAATACACCTTTACACAACACCTTATTGTGTTATTATAGTTAAACACTACAGCTGTGCGCACTTAACTGTGAATAATGGCATGCACACACTTCAGACTGAGCCATGCTTATTTTCTTGTGTAGTATTTGCGTATTTTCTACACTGGGAGTGCATGTGGAGTCGCAGAGATCGCTCATCTGACCGTTAGCAACGCCACCTCAGAACGCAAGCACGAGGAAACGCGGACCCAGGAGGAAATGGCCCGGCCGTGTCATGTGACTCTTTATTTTGCTGCCCGAACGCTTTTTCGGAGAAGTTTATTTGACTTTTTCCTGAGGTACAATGTTTACGGAGTTGAAATGTGGATTATTTATCCAGGCTAATTCGAAGCAGTGCTTCTCTCTCTCTCTCTCTCTCTCTCTCTCTCTCTCACACCATCTCTCTCGCTCTCTCACTCTCTCTCTCCTCCTTTCTTTTCGCATAATCCCGGGCCAGTGGCGGAGAAGCGGAGTCAGATGGAAGATTAAATAAATAAATAAAGCGCTTTGGCTAACATTCCCCTCCGATTGACCTGACCCTCTGACCTCGCAGACACTCACAATGAGGTCATGGCCTGGCCGACTGAATGCTCGCTCTCTTTCTTTTTTCTTTTTAATTGTGTTTTTTTTTTTTTTCCCCTCCAAGTTGCAGAACATTTCTAGTGAACTGGTCCTTTTTACCTCATGCCGAACTGAGAATTGCACTACACTAATACACACATCTGCATCTCTGTAGTGCTTATTGTGAAGCTGTAAATCCTGTGCTGTGACGTTTCCCAGCAGTGATGTGCGTTGATATTCGACGTTATTTCTGGCTGTGAGAGCAGTTCATCATTTCATCAGTCATGAAAAACTAATCCTGTTTTCTCATTATAGTTCTCCATTATTCTTCACTAATACAAGTGTATAGTTGTTGACTGAAAGCAGTAACGCATAGAGGAGTTAACTAATTGAGTCCGTATCAGATGTTGGCCCTGAAGAGACAGCAGCAGTTAACGCTGTCAGGAACGTACACATCTTAGCAGTTAAAATAAAGCAAAGTGTGCTGACTGAATAGATACAGCGTCTTCGATCACGAGTGAACATGCTTCTCTTTGCCTTCTTTGCTGAGTTAATGCGTGAGTTTTCATTACAAAGTGTATTATTAGCAAGAAGTGAATCTCCTCATGATTTACATGAATTTCTGAGTATATTAGTATTTGACGCAGCATTTTTAATTTCTTATTTTAGTTCTTATTTTCATTTTTGGGGCTACCATAAAGACACTCGAGCTGGACTGCGCAAGTTTGTGTAAAGCCATATTAGCTGAAATCCATCAGTGTCGTCTGGCTTCAGGGGAAAAGATACGACTCAGTCTGACCTTCTGTCCTAAAGGAGTTGAGACGATCAATATCACAAATCTGCTTAAATGTAAATATGACTTTAAGCTTAGATGATTTTTGAATGTTGAATTTTCAAGATATTAAACGTTTTTTTTTTATGTGCAACTTTCTGTTTATTTATAGTTGTAAAGGAAGTAAGTTTTCAGGCTTTCAGTGGGCTCTCAGACTTACGGACCACAGTGTAAATGTTGAGAAATGGGTTTGCGTTTAAACTGAAACGCTGTGTTCTTGAAGTTGGAGAAAATAAACCCAGAACTTGGTGGTAATCTACATTCCTGTTTCTGTGAAGCTGCTTTAAACAGTGGCATTAGATTCTCAGACCTGACTGCAGAGTGAAAATGCAGATTTTATGTAATTCATATTGGCACAACTCGCTTCTGGTTTATATCCAAATGTATTGATGCTCTTCGTTTATTATGTAAGAAGGAACAATTAAGATAACGCAGCGAAGATACCAGTTATCATCTTTAGGTGGTTTGCTTTCTGAACTTTATGTAACGTAAGGGGGCGGGGGGGGGGGGGGGGGGGGGGGGGGGGGGGGGGGGGGGGGGGGGGGGGGGGGGGGGGGGGGGGGGGGGGNAATATAACGCAGCGTAGATACCAGTTATCATCTTTAGGTGGTTTTTTTTTTTTATTTTATTTAAAATAAACAAACCCCCCCCCCCCCCCCCCCAAATAATAACGAATGTTTATTTAATCAGTCTTTACTCTAATAGTAAATGGGTAGTGCATTGCACGTTCATTTCCTTTAAATAATAAACAGGCTAATGTTTAATATGTTTGTCCAGTAAATCATTTCAGGAAATTCTGTAAAGATGTTTGAGTATCTGATCAGGATGAGGAATAATGTAGTGAAGAGAATAAGAATAACGCCCTCATTAAAATACGGTGCAAAATAAGTGTTAAGTATTTGTCTGAACAATAGAAATTTCAGCGCAAATAACAGTTTGTATGAATTGTGGTACAACATGATGCGGATCTTTACTCTCTCTAGGGNCAGAACACCTTTATGCAACACGACAGAAAAATACTCACCAGTAACGAGTGTTTGTTTTTTTTTGTTTTTTTTTTTAAATCATTCCTTAAAGCTAGCTAGCTAAGAAGAAATCAAGAGCCACGTTTAATATTTTCTTTACACGTCTTTCCGTTAATTAATACTTTATGGAAACTCTATCAAGACATCAGTGATCCTTTCCTAAGAAACGCCGCATTCACTTATGCCCTGAATTGCAAAAACAGGCTAAGATGTGTTAATCTTACTTAAAATAATGAGCAAGTCTGAAGAGAAACGAAGTGTAGTTGAAAATAGGCGCAGTAACCACCATGAGCAATGAACTCCAGTGTACAGAATTCTGCGCAGAGATCTTCACAACAACAACTTTATTTGTTGTAGGCAAAATAAAATATATTCCGAGGTGACTATTTTTTTTACTTTTGTTTTTGGTTTTTTTTTGTTTTGTTTTTTTAAGTCAGAGGAGGCTTGTGTCGCCGAATGCTTTGTCTGTGTGTATTTGTGCATGGAGCGTTTGCATCAGATGGCTGCGTGTGTGTGTGTGTGTGTGTGTGTGTGTGTGTGTGTGTGTATGTATGAATGAAATGCGGTGTGTCTGGATGCCCCGTGTCCCGTGTGAGTCGCGTTTAACGCTGAAATGATAAGGTGCATATTTGAGCACATTTTTGATCTGCAGATTAGCTCACTGTGCTTCTCCACTTGAGAGCGCGTTTTCTCAGGGGTTCTGGGGAAGTAAGCCCAAAAACATCATATCATATAACTGAAGACGTTTTTATGATACACGATAAATATCACGACGTTTTGTTTTGCTTGTTTGTTAATGCTTTTATTTAGTAACGTGCCACGGTGTACTGTGTTACTGTCATTATTATAAGCCATTAATGTAGCTTATATGATTATATTATTCTCGAATCATCACGTTTGTGCGTCATTGCAGACGAGTAAAGTTGATGGAAAGAGCTGAAATATCCCAGAATGCAGCAGAGTGAGTAGCTCTGTATATGAGACATGATGTTGTATAATATGATTATTAACTAACTAACCCTCGATTATTGTATAGTCAGAGTATATATTCAGATTTTTTAGAGACAAGCAAATCTGATATTCAGTATTGTTAATGGAATTCTATCAGCAGCAAAATACACGTAAATAAATTAATGGAAATAAGTGAATAAATGGGTCAGATATGAGGAAGTAAAAAAAAAAAATCTGATCTGATTCTGTAACAAATATTTAGCCTGAATAAATATTATACAGGAAAGACTTTTTTTTTTTTTTTTTTTTTTTTATTGTCTAATTAGCTGAATTGCTAAATTTACAAAATTGACTAATTTCGCACAAATTTCCCCTTTTTAAACTTAGTATTATTTGTTCATTTATTATTTATTTGGAAAGAGGTTATTTGAGTAAAAAATGCTGCAGTTGTGTCTACTTCATGTTAATGACATTTCCTCCTGTAGGACAGAGTTTCCAAGCAGTTTGTGTATGGTCATTTTAGATGGCTGTCTTGTACTGAAAAGAACTCATTTGAAAGTCAAGTAGTTGTATCAGAACATCAGGCTGTATCAGCCCCTCTTAAACCCGTCTTCAGCCCGTCTTCAGCCCGTCTTCAGCCCCTCTTCAGCCCGTCTTCCCTTCATTAGGCAAATAAACAAGTGGTACAGTCGCATCTCGACAATTTACTAAAGGAAAGTATTGGTAATAAATGACTTGGATGCATTTAATATATATATATATATATATATATATATATATATATATATATATATATATATATATATATATTATTTTTTTTTTTTNATATATATATCTATATATATATATATATATATATATATATATATATATATATATAATTATAATTATAATGTGCATGTATGCACACCAGAGTCCCACTTTTCTCTTTTTATGTGCTTCTTCCATCCTTACTTCTTTGATTTTTAAGAATTTTTGTTAAGCCATGTTCATCCTCTTACTGTAACAATAGCTTGTTCCATTCACTAATAATTATATATACTTTTTTAAAATAAAGATCGTTGTTGTCTGGCTTTGTGTCAGTATGGGAAGTTCATGTTGAAGGTCTCTCAGTGTGCGTGTGTGTGTGTGTGTGTGTGTGTGTGTGTGTGTGTAATCGCCAGCACCAGCAGTAGCCGAGGCTCATCAGCCCGAGCAGCAGGCCAGCATTACTGATCTCTGGGCAGAACAAAGTCGTCCCAGCGATACGCCACCACACAGTCCTCCTTATCTGTTTATGCGGCGCACTTTTTCAAACGCAAACATTTTCTTTAGATGCGCTGGGAACACGGCGCCGATAGTCATCACACACACGCTAATTGCCTCAGATAGGAGTGCGTTATTAGCATCAAAACCCAGCAGAAGAGCCGTTCTCCCTGAATTAAAACAGACCTCTGTGATTTTTTTTAAAACCCACGCACACAAGCAGAGATATCGTCCTCCCTCCCTCTGCCGCTTTAAACCATTTCGAATCTGGAAACAATTGGCGAAAAATTTTGCCGTATTTTCATTTCATACTCTTGATTGGACCGGTTAATGGTTTTCTTTATTGTTTTTGCGACTGCAGAGACGTATACAGTGTAGGCTGTGTGTGTGAACGTTCACATAAGTGTGTGGATAGGCTCAGCCCTCATTTCAACCCGGCCCGTGTGTGTGTGTGTGTGTGTGTACGTTACTGCTTGGCCTGCTCCGGGGGCATTCCTCTGCCGGTTCACTGGCAAACCTCAAGTAGGGCCCTTTTTTCGACCCCTCTAATTGCTGAAAGACATAATTGTAGGGCACTTTGAAGTAAAAGTCGATTTGCCACGAGTCTGCTCTTAAGTGTTTGACTCAAGCAGCTCTTTTCCTGAGAGCTCACCGCGATGTATCGATAACGCCAAGTCAATTTGGACCTGTTTATTTAACAGGGCCAAAAACATCAGCGTTCCCCTGCGTTCGTTTACCCGAGCGGCTGTATGTGTTTTTAGATCACACTTAATAGATGCAGCTTGTTATTAAGGACAGCTTATTTTGGCTAGCGAGGTCGCTGCATATAAGCTGGATGTGTGGGTGTGGAGGAAAGCAGGTGCGTGTGTGTGTGTGTGTGTGATGGTGGAATTGTGCGTACGTTAACAGCATGATGTCAAAGCTTTCAGCGTGTGTGTAGCTGATGACAGTGTGTAACGCTTTCTGGCACGGCGCCTCCACGCTCTGCTTCTCAATGCGACTCAAATTAGTCATGAGACACAACGTATGCACTAGCGCTGAACCCGTGGGCGTGTGGGGTGTGTGTACGTGTCCTACGCCGCCCGTCCATGTTTATTGTTTACTGTTCTCCGGTGGCGCCAGGGCTCGGAAAAACAGAAGCCTTAAAAACACTTTGTTTTGGGGGGAGGCCGAGTTCTGCGGTATTCTAATCGCAAAAGGCGATCAGGGCCCCTGATCTACGGATAGAGAGAAAGAGAGAGAGAGGAGGGAGGGAGAGAGAGAAAGAGAGAGAGAAAGGTTGCATTACTTTAGTCTAGTTCCTATGTATGGCCCTGAGAACATGTGGGTGCTCCAGCCAGTCTGTCTCCGCGACGGCCTGAAAGAAAGAATAAGAGAAAAGAGAAAGAACTGCAGTCAAAGAAGAGAGAGAGAGAGGTTTCAGTGTGGATATGTGCAAGGTGTCTACTGTAGTTTCTGATTTATTCCCCTTGCACTGTGCAGAGTGCACACAGGCTTCTGTGAAACTATAAAACTGTTAGAATGTGCTGATAATGCATTTTATCTTGCACTTCACGATAACTGCATGATAATCATTTAGCGTGGTGTACGATATCGCAATAGCATACATACCTGCCTCGTTAGGCATTTTAACAGAGAAATCAACACTGTATCCAATGTTTTGTTTTTTAAAAACTGTCCTAAAATTCTTGTCTAGTCATCAGAATTATGGGATTGCTTTCCCCAAGAAGAAGAGATACTCTTCCTATCAAATAAGGAACCAATTGCCCTGATAAAAACCATGATTATACCAAACAAGGTTAAAGGTTACTACCTCAAGTACAGAACTTTAAAAGTATTTCAAATGAGGAACAGTGCATAAATCTAGACCAATATACAATTTTAATTTCAAAACTTACAGAATTGTTTTTTAAAGCATATTATAAAAATATTGTCAACCCTAATTTAAAAAAAAACAACTAAGAATTGACTGGTGCACATACCTACATTAGATAGATTTTCTTTAATAGTAAAGTGTTAGAAAGCCTTATTTCCAAGACTGCGTCCACTTTTTATGCAGAGGCAAGCAGAAATATGAGAGATCTGCTGTTCCTCTGATGGGATCAGATTATTTAGTTCGGGTTTAGTTGTGTTTTGGACGTAATCTCTCAAATATGCAAATATCTGTTGCATTAGGGATTTTCGTAGTTGTGTTCCTGTTAGTTTTCCTCTGTACGTTAAACTCATTCACTGGCCCTGTGCACTACATCGCAAGATGTGTAGAAGAGAATGAATATGTTGATTAAGTTAGGTAAAACATTGGCTCAATTCTGGCAAGTACATATTAGTACAACTGAAAAGAAAGCCAGACCATTACAATGAATTATTCATTTGATCTGATTATGCTACAATGTACAAACATGGCTGTCAGGTGTTATTCTTTTCAACAAGTGGTTGTGGTTTGAACAGAATGGTCTCAGGCTATGGAAACGTTTGGATTCAAAACTTAGTGCTATGGGTCAGGTCAGCTAGAGCAGAATGTTTCCGAACTGTGGTAGGGTCACATTTGGAAGGAATGTTCTGGGCTTTGGTGAGGTGCAGTCATGGGCTAGGGTCAGGCCAGCCTCAGACGGCATTCAGGATGTTGAATGAACGGATAGAATGTTCTTGAGGTATGATCGGGTTGGGATCGGATAGAATGTTCTTGAGGTATGATCGGGTTGGGATCGGATAGAATGTTCCTGGGGTATGATCGGGTTGGGATCGGATAGAATGCTCTTGGGGTATGATCGGGTTGGGTTCGGATAGAATGTTCTTGGGGTATGATCAGGTTGGGATTGGATAGAATGTTCTTGGGGTATGAGCGGGTTGGGATTGGATAGAATGTTCTTGGGGTATGAGCGGGTTGGGATTGGATAGAATGCTCTTGAGGTAGGATCGGGTTAGGATCGGATAGAATGTTCTTGGGGTATGATCAGGTTGGGATCGGATAGAATGTTCTTGGGATATGATCAGGTTGGGTTCAGACACAGTTCTTGCGGTATGGGCATATTGAGTTCACACAGAATGTTGTAGGACTATGTTCAAATTGGATTTGGACAGAATGTTCTCAGGGTATGGTTAGATTGGATTTGGGTAGAATGTCGTAGAGCTCAGGTGAGGTTGGTTTGGACATAAGTTTGGATGGCTGGGGTCAGGTTGGGATTGGGCAGAGTGTTCTTAGGGTATGAGACTGTTGGGCAAGGACAGCACGTTGTAGGTTAGGAGTTGGGTCAGAATGTTTTTGTGTATAGGCAGGTTGTGTTTGTACAGAATGTTATAGACCTATGGTCAGGTTTGGTTTGTACAGAATATTGTAGGTCTGTGGTCACGTTGGGTTTGGACAGAATGTACTTGGATTATGGTCAGCAACAATACTCTGATAGACTGTAACATTCAAACAATGCTCGATTGGTATTAAGGGGCCCAGTGTGTGCCAAGAAAGCCTTCCCTATACCACTACACCTCTACTACCAGCCTGAACTGTTGACAAAAGGCAGTTTGGGTCCATGGAGTCATGTTGTTGATTGCAAATTCTGATGCTACCATCTAAGTTTAAGCAGAAATCGAGGTTCAGTTTACCAGGCAACGTTTTTTGATTTTTTTCCGAATGTTTTTCGTGAGCCTGTCCCCACTGTAGCCTCATATTCCTGTTCTTGCCTGGCAGGAGTGGAACCTGATGTGGTTTCCTGCTCTTGTAGGTCATCCACCTAAAGTTTGATGTGTTATGCATTGTGAGATGCTTTTCTGCTCACCACGGTTGTAAATAGTGATTATTTGAGCTAGCTGTTCTTTTTGTCAGTTCGAACCAGTCTCCTGGCCATTGTCCTCTGACCTCTGTTAGGCTTTTTGCCTGGAAAACTGTCATTCACTGGATGTTTTTTGTATTTCTGCACCTTTCTGTGTAAACTCTAGCTATTGGTATGTGTGAAAATCCCAGGATTCCCCATTCTGATGTTTGATATGTACATTAACTGAAACTTTTGCCCTGTATCCGCATGATTTTGTGTGTTGTGCTGCAGAAACACGACTGACAGATTGGATAATTGCATGAATAAGTAGGCGTACAGGTGTTCCTGATAAAGAGGCCAGGGAGTATACATCTGTGCATACGTTACACTGTGCCACAGCAGAGGCCCTGTGTCTTTATTGGTAAACAGCCGAAGGAAACTTTTTATGCCTAACTTCAGATTTTGCTTATTTACTTTTATATAAGGTGTACATCATTGATCATCCTTCAGTTTTTTTGCACAACGGGCTCAAATGTACACTGATGGTAAACATCATGTGCTGGCCCCCATCTGTCACTGTTGTGTGTGCGTACAGGTCCCAGCTTGGATTAGCGATCATTGTCACGTGGAAAATCCAACATCTGCACCATGACCGAAAACTTTTTCTTTCCTCCTCTTTCTTTTCTCTCATGCAGAGCAGCGCATTGCTGCACACACACACGTACACTGCAGGGTGTTTGATGGTACATTGGGGTGATTAGGAGAATCAGCAGGCTGTGGTAGAAGGCCTTGCAGGGAAAGAGAGAAGGAAATAGAGAGAGAGAGAGAAAACGCAGCAGCTCTTATCACAGGCAATTAATCAGCCAGACTCATATTGCGGGACAATTATTCAAAGCTTTTTCTTGAATAAGTTACAGGCGGAAGCCTCTGAAAGGCCCCCCAATCTCCCCTGGACGTGAAGGTCATGAGAGCGGGGAGGTCAAGGGGTTCTGCAGCTTGAGAATGTGTGTGTGTGTGTGTGTGTGTGTGTGTGTGTGTTGCAGCAAGCAAGGTCAAAGTTTTTCCTTTGTTTTTCAGTGTCACAAATTCAAAGAACAAACTTGGCCAACTTATCTTATAAGAATGATGAGAAGAACAGAGCACACTGGAGTAGGAGTTTGAGAGGTGCCTTTAGTGCTAGAAGCATCTAACTAACAAGTTAACCTGTTCTTTGAGCTTGCAGTCTTCAGTATTGCAATTAAATTGAGCTGAATTGACAGTGGAATACAGTGTCAAATGAGAATACGGGAACCCATGAACAAACAAGAACTGGTATTAAAGAATATACACAGACACACACATCCAGTGTAGGTTTTCGCCCGTGCGTGCGTGTGTGTGTGTGTGTGTTTAATGTTCAGTAGTTTGTAATGTGCTATGTTTAATAGATTAATTACAAATTTATATGTTATACGATTATCACAAACGCTCTTCCTCTGGGTTCTGTTCAGAGTGGGGCTTCATGACAGAAGTCATGAAGTCTGGTCTGATTCCACAGAGGAGCTAGTGTAGCACAAATTTCTGAAAAGGTTGATGCTGGCTATGATAGAAAAGTTTTAGAACACACAGTGCACCGCAGCTTGACGCGTATGGGACTGCGTAGCTACAGACCAGTCAGAGTGCCTATCCTGACCCCTATCGCCTGCCACAGTGGGCATGTGAGCATCAGAACTGGACCATAGAGCAATGGAAGAAGGTGGCCTGGTCTGATGAATCACGTTTTCCTTTACATCCTGTGGACGGCCGGGTGTGCGTGTGTCGCTTACCTGGGGAAGAGATGGCACCAGGATGCACTATCTGGGCAATATTCTGCTGGGAAACATCGGGTCCTGGCATTCATGTGGATGTTACTTTGACACGTACCACCTACCTAAACGTTGGTGCAGACCAAGTACACCCCTTCATGGCAATGGTATTCCCTAATGGCAGTGGTGAAGTCAGTTATTTTCCAATAACCGCATATCCTAAATTGTTTTATTCCTCTTGTAATATGCCAATGCTAGCAAGTCTTTTCCCATATTAAAGGACGACACATCATATTTGTGTCTGTTTATAGTTAATGAATGTTTTGGAAAGTCTGTGAAACAAGTTAGTTCCTGTTATCACTTGCGTTATAACAGCTATAAACCGTTGTTCTTTCACCAGCCTATTTTTTTTGTCTTTCTTTTGAAGTTGATAAGAAAAAAGACAGCTTGTCATGTTTCCAAGAAACTCCTGAATAATTTCCCATGGCGGTAAACCTAAAGTTACAGCTTTACCTCTGACTGTTGCAAAGCGTCAACACTGGAGACTCCGTCCAAAATGCTAAATAAATTTCTGTAATTGCTAATCAGTGAACAGGCATTTATTTAGCATTTTGAATGGAGTCTACGGTCACACAGGGACTTGTATGGATACATAAACTGTGTTTCTAATAACATATTAGAATGTACACTAAGCCTATATGGCCAAAGGTTTGTGGACACCTGACCATCACACTCGTTAATGGGCATTCTCCAGACTGTTTCTACAAATTTGGAAGCACATAATTGTATAGCATGTCTTTGTATGCTGTAGAATTATAGTTTCCATTGACTAGAACTTTGGATCCCAAACCTGTTCCAGCATGACAGTGCCCCTGTGCACAAAGCGAGCTTCATGAATACATGGTTTGCAAAGTCTGGTGTGGAAGAAAGCCAGACCTCCTCAACCAACATCAGTGCCTGACCTCACTAATGCTCTTCATTAAATCCCACAGCCAAAATCTAGTGGAAAGCTTTCCCAGAAGACATATTATAACAGCAAAGGGGAACTAAATCTGGATTGGGATGTTCAAAAAGCACATATGGGTGTGATGGCTCCACATAGATTTGGCCATATAGCGTACATCATTCTTGTAGAAGGCATTCCCGTAAGAGTGTAAAGGTTAGAAAAGCATTAGCTCCAAATGAAGAGTGTGTCATGCTGCAGTGTACACCTGATGTTTATATTGATCTTGGTGACTGCAAGTTACCTTTTTTGTTGTCCATCCTAACATTGATCCGTCTTAGCGTTAAAGGCAGAAAATGGATATATTTAATTTACCTCAGTAGTATGATAACACTTAAATTTACACTAATTGATTTTGTAATCTCTTTCAGGTAATTGCAGCAGTGGGACTGATGCACTGCTGATGGTTTGAGTGTGTTTAAGTTCCAGCGCCTCAGGTTTAGTGAACCAGATATTCAGTTCACTTTATTAGCACAGACTCTGAGAAGGGAATCCGACAGCAAATTATGATTTTCAGATTAGATTGCCAAACAAATAAAAAAAAAACCTATACTAACCTTCTTTATTGTAAATTTTTAACAGTCTAGTGTTTTCAATATTTCATTACAGGCTATTAATTTATCATAGATATTACAACTTAAAAAAAGATCTCGCTCAAAGTGACAGCTCTGTCCAAACGTTTCACGGTTCTCTCATTGGCTGGAATTGCCTTCTCTGAGAAGGATACCTGATGCTCTTTTAAATTTGATGAAATTTAAATAAGCACTCTTTCCAATTGGGAGATTCTTTATTTTGAGAGGAAAAACGCTGCCCAAAAATGCTTCCTACTTAGACCGGCTGATCCCAAGTAAAACAAGATAACACAGTGTCCGTAATATTGTATTACTGAATTATCTCATACACTATATGGCTAAAAGTTTGTGGACACCTAACCATCACACCCATCTGATTATTTTATTGAAAGTCTTATTCCACTATTGTTTAACCTCCACCTTTCTGGGAAGGCTTTCCACTAGATTTTGGATTGGGGGTTTGTTCAGCCACAAGAGCATTAGTGAGGTCAGGCCCTGATGTTGGGTGAGGAGGTCTGGGGTGCACTCAGCATTTCAGCTCATCCCAAAGGTGTTCAGTGGGCTTGAGGCCAGGGCTCTGTGCAGACCACTCGAGTTCTTCTACACCAGCCTTGGCAAACCATATCTTCATGGAGCTCACTTTGTGCACAGGGACATTGTCATTCTGTACAGGTTTGGGGCCCTTAGTTCCAGTGAAGGGAAATTGTAATGCCACAGCATGCAAAGACATCCTTTACAATTGTGTGCTTCCAAAGGTTTGGGGAAGCAGCACATATGGGTGTGATGGACAGGTGTCCAGAAACTTTTGGCCATATAGTGTGCATCTAGGCTATATATTGTCCTCTAATTGTACCTACTTTTTAATTGTTTTGAGTTTTTAAAACACGGCACTTCATCTTACTTCACACTTTATATGTATATAATTGGCAGAAGAGGAACAGTGGGGTGCCCTGACTGACATGATTATATTAAACAAACTCCTACAGGTTGTGTGAACACACATGCACACACCCAAATAGCGCTCTCAGATGTTAGTAATTGTGCCTTGGCCATACAGAGCCGGAACATTAAAAGCCTCTTATCTTTTCTCGTTTAGGCCAGTGATTCTCCTGCTCATTGATTGGAGCCCAATAAATGACCCAGTGTTAATTACAGAGAGCCTTAATCCATGCTCCATATGGCGGTGGAGGAGAACGGAGGTGCAGGGAGAGATCTTAATGGGAGCGATATGAATTTGGTCCAAAATTTCTTAGCTTAGCACAAACTTTGTGCGTGAGTGAAAGAGTGGTTAGTGTAGCTATGAGGCCCGAGAGCCAGTCGATTTTGTGAGGTGACCATTTTCCAGTTTGCTTGCGTTCTTCCTTTCTCACTCGCGCTCTCTCTCTCTCTCTCCCCCGTCCTCCGCTTCCCCGCCCTCTGTCGTTCTCTTATCTCACCATTTTAATTACTTCCCAACGTGTGTCTGAGCTTGTTTTCATTTCTCCGTGCCATTTTTGGCTTTGCAGCTTTCTCTCGTTATCACGTCCTGTCTGTACTCTTTCTCCCGTTTGTAAATGACACAATCAATTATGACTCACGCGTGCCTGTGTTGGTGCATTTGTGGAGCTTTCTTCTCCAGTGCCAAATTTAAAAGAAGGTGCGCTTATTTTTGATATTGGGATGAAAGGGTAGTTTATGATGACAACAGGACGCATGGCTGAACAGCTGACAGGGATGAGCGATACGGCAAGAATATCATATCACTATACCTAAAGCCAGTTTAACACTAATAAAATATATAATATAACATGGTTTAGCATTTTTACAGTTGGAGACACAGTGTCAGGAATTTTTTTTTTTGAGCCCCAATTGTTCCAGTTCCCTCTTTTTCAATGTTAAATGGTTTATATTTGTAGACCTTAAATGAATCTCTAAATCTAATGCCACTTTGTAAGCAAACCTATATATTGACACACAACATACAATATACTGTTTGTGTATTGTCCTAGAATATTTTTGGCTTGTACCACAGCGCTATTAAAGAGGTAAAGAAGCGCATGCAGGCAGGTTGGAATGGGTGGAGAAAGGTGTTGGGAGTTCTGTCTGATGGAAAAATATCAGCGAGAGTCAAGGGGAAGGTGTACAAGACAGTGGTGAGAGCGGCCATGCTGTATGGTTTAG
>CM074962.1:10819383-10833782 GCA_037577455.1 Pangasius macronema
AGGTGGAGAGTGATGATTCGCTGTGGCGACCCCTGAAGGGAAAAGCCGGAAGAAGAAGAAGAAGAAGAAGAAGAAGACAGCGCTATTAAATGCACAGTTCTGATTGGTCAGAGTGAGTTGAGTAATTTTGCATAACAACATGGCTTGGAATGTAGTTCTAGCTGCAAGACAAATCACAGGTTTGTATTAACGCACTTCTGATACGTTAACATTTCTGTAGTAATGCCGATGATGCAACTGTTGACATACTGAAGTTTTGTCTTAGAAGATATTTATTTAGCACTTTTGGAAGGAGGCTCCAGTGGATGTGTGGGAAAGTGTTGAGGATTGAAGACTTTGCAGGGTTTTTTTTTCAGTAACTTGACATTTTGCCTTAACTTCATGAAGGAGGAAAAAAACCCCGCAAAGTTAGAAGCACCTGTCTAGAATTGGCTAGACCGAGAAGCAATTGTATCGGATGTCTTTGTATGTTGTGGCATTACAATTTCCTTTCACTGGAACTACAGGACCCAAACCTGTACCAGAATGGCAGTGCCCCTGTGCACAAAGCGAGTTCTGTGAAGACATGGTTTGTCGAGGTTGGAGTGGAAGAACTCCAGTTTTCTGCACAGAGCCCAGACCTCATTCTCACTGAACGTCTTTGGGGATGAGCTGGAACACTGACTACACCCCAGACCTCCTCACCCAACATCAGTGCCTGACCTCACTAATGCTCCCATGGCTGAATGAGCAAATCACCTCCAACATGCTCCAAAATCTAGTGGAAAGCCTTTCCAGAAGAGTGGAGGTTATTATAACAGCAAAGTGGGACTAAATTGGGAATGGGAAGTGTGTGTGGATGTGAACTAACTAGTTTCGCGGATGTTACACAACAATCAATGTCATTCTTTAATAAATAAAGTATTGTACGTGTTGGACAATGGCTGTGGTATTAGAGGAATTAAACATGCTGTCATAGGGAACTAATTAACTTCAAGACTCACACCACCCCATCGCTGATTATTTTCCCACAACAGCACGCCCAGTCACGTATTATTCCGTACATTCCAACCACCCCTTCCACTGGTGATACCCACAATATTCTCAGAAAAGTGTCATGCCATAATGCATCGCTGTAATTATATTATACGGCCATGTTGTCTGTCTGAAAGCTCTCAAACACACCTTTATAAATCTTTCTGCGGTCTCCATTGACTCGTGCAGTACTGTAGTTACATAATACTACGGCTACATCTTTCCTTAACCTCAATACCCACAGAAGGACTAGCCATATGTTCCCACAGTGTCAGCTCAGTCAAGCGTTCCTGTCATCATGGCCTGCATGTGCCCATACAAACACGCCACTGCTAACCGCACTCCGTCTCTCCCCGGTGTTTTGGGTTTCCTTAGTTTTGTTCTCTTACGCGCAAGAGGATATTGACGACTTTTCTGTCTGCCATTTTTGCTCTTTCCCTTAGACGCGTTCACTACTCTCCCTTTCATTCGTCCAGCCTTTTTTTCTTCTCCTCCTGCCTCTCTCCTCCCTTCTTTCTATTTTTTCTTTTTCCTTTTTCCCACTGTCTCTTTACCCTTAGTTTTTCTCCAATCTCCCTTTATTCTTTCTTCTCCCACTGTGCTTTCCCTATCGCTCTTTCCCTCACTCTCCCTCTCCTGTTAGTGCCACTGCCTTTTTCTGAGTCGTTAAAGTCCCTTACATTATTTTTAGGAGCGAGATACTCAGAGAAGCAGGAAAAGGAGGATAGAGCCATAAAATGCAAATATCATGCATACTTTCTCTTCCTCCCTCAATTAAAAAAACAAATTAAATGTCAGTGTCGTGAAATATTGTCAGTTTCATTTGCACTGAGGAGGAGATGACAAATCCATATTCTTCCTTTAAATAAAAATTCTTATTACAGCGCGGCGGCGGGTAATCACGGCAGCACAAAGCCAGCGGTGATTAACGATCGCAATTTATTGTGCGACGAGGCTCCTCGTGGAGAGCACGGGAGAAGCAAAGACATCATCTTTATCATAATTCATATCATAAATAACCATACTCGGCCAATCACGGCACGGCTGACGCGTCGTTCCCAAATAACCTTTGATAACTATTACCATAGCGGAAGAAAAGCCCAAAGTCACAATGTTATCTCGTCCTCATTCACCGCCTATAGAATACAACAGTATTACCATATAGATTACACTATTTATAATGGAGGATGTCAGAGGAGAACGGCTGTCCTCCGCTGTGCTCTGACACTCACGCTCAACCAGCTGCACAGCAGCCCAGGACTTGTGTGTCTGGGTGTATGCCTAAGCTCGAGCACTGGGAAATATTAGAAAATTTTGATTTGGCCTGAGATTACTCCTGCGGTAGCTGTGTATGTGTGTGTTTGTGCTTGTTGTTTTGCTGTGAATTATATTGATCTGCTGTTATGATAACCAGCCTACGTTCTACCCAATGATACTCCGACTTGCTTAATATTGCTTTTCTCCTTTCAGCATCGATCTTTCTTCCGTGCACACACTAAAGAGTGTCAAAATGGATTAGTCAAAGTGTTGCATGATCATCCAGTTGTATCAGCTCTAGCCGTGGCTGACCACAGCACTGCTGTTGGATGGATATATTTGGTTGGTGAATGGTCTCCCAACCCAGCAGTGACACGAACGTTTTTAAAAACCCAGGGACATGGCTGTTCCTGATACACTCGTACAAGTGTAACTGCTGTGCTGACAATGATCCACCACCCAAATAATATTTGGTTCGTCGTGGTCCTGTGTTGGTTTCTCCATACTGATTAAACTGGGTAGAGCGGGGCTGTGCATAGCAACGGATGGGCTATGGTCAGCAAGCTCGTGCATAAAAAGTGCGCCTGTGTTTCATGTTACCTGAGAAAAAGGGCAATGAATGAAAATACAATGATGATGTAATAAACTGTCCTGAATGTGTATAAAATCCAAGTTGTAATAAATCTGTGAGAACATGTCGTAAAGAATACATTCTAAATATATTCTCTCTTTGTGTGTCCCAGATGAGGAGGAGGAAGAGCAGGTCCCTGCAGACATGGGCACATCGGCCGAGGCCATGCAGGTGTCTCTTGGCGAAGAAGAGGAGGGTGAGGATGAAGAGAATGACGAGAACTGGCTCGGCCCACGTGGGTCAGAAAGCCCCAGACCCGAAGGTCTTTTACCTGCTGCCAAGCGCCCACGCCTGGGAAACAAACCAGGAAGCAGCCCCGAATGGAGCTTTGAGCCTCGTGAACCTCTTAGTTCGCTCAACGCCCAGCACATGGCACGCTCCCCTTCCCCTCCACTGCCCCTTGAAATGGTTCGTCCCACCGCGTTGACCCCAACGCCAGGGCAAAAACCCAAAGTCTCCTCCCTTTCTCCTGCTCGGCAGAAGACTAAATCACCCAAAAGAGTGATTAGCTCCACCCCTTCAGCCATATCTGCCCGTCCTTCTTCAGTGACCCCACCCAAAAGTGGGCAGAAGGCAGGGAAAAGGTCGCCTGGGAGACCCAGAAGCCCCCGAAGCCCTCGGCCAGGGCCCACACAGTTAGGACGTGGATGGATGGTCCCTAACACAGATGATGTTTCACAGGATGGTGAACTCAAAGACGAGGCCATCGAGGACTCCATTGCAGCAGTTATAGCCAGGGCGTGTGCAGGCGGAGTGGGCGTGGCTGACCCGTTTGCATATGACTCAGACTCAGACAGTGAGGGGCTTCCAAAGAGCCCACCCAAACATATGCCCAAACACACACTCGCACAACCAAAACTCACACCTGTCCTTGGTGTGAAACACCCACCCCTGATGACGCCAACATCTCTCTCGGCCGGCCCGAACCGCTGGACATTGGATGACTCCATAGATGAGGTCATCCGAAAGGCCAACCAGGGACAGGCTCTGCCCTGTCAATCACCACCAGAGCCCTCCTACTTCTCCACCCCATCGGAGTCTCCACCCACCCCGCCACCTCCAACCCTCAACCCCCCACAGGAGCGAAAAGATCCCGTGCCCTCGTCTCTCCTAAAGAAAAAACCCAAGAAGGATATCAAGACTAAGCTGAAAAAGAAGGACAGAGAGCGGCTAAAGGAGAAAGGAAAAGACAAAAGCAAGAACAAAGAGAAAAACAAAGAGAAGAAGAGAGAGAAAGAACGAGGCCAGGGGGAGGACGGAAAGAGTCCCTGGACAGAGTTATCGCTCGGAGCAGAGGAGAGGAGAGATGGTGTTGGTGGGAAGAAAGAGAAGGACAAGCACAAGGACAAGAAGAAAGATAAAGAGAAGAGCAAGAAGGACAAAGAGAAAAGAGACAAGGGCAAAGAGAGAGGAGGGAAGGAGGAGAGGAGGCTGTCGCTTGCGGCCAAGGAAAGCACCTCTGCTTCACTACCTCTCTTCAGCCCTTCTTCTTGCCTGCGCATCCCCTCAATGCTTCCCCCACTGCAACCCATCCTCCCCGAAACACTGTTCCACCCCAAAGAGACCAAGAGCAAGGAGAAGGACAAGAAGAAAGACAAAAAGGAGAAAAAGAAGAAGAAAGACAAGGAGAAGGAACGGGACAAGGACAGGGAGAGGGAGCGGCCCAGAGAGAAGGAGGAGAAGAAGAAGGAGAAAGAGAAAGAGAAGAAGGAAAAAGTCAAAGAAAAAGAGAAGCCAAAATTGGAGAAGCCCAGTTTAATGGTAAGACCAAGATGGAAATCTATGAAGGCCTCAAACAGAGCAGGGCCCAGTGGGTACGCTCAAAGCATTTGTTTAGCATTGTGCAAACCACAAATAACCACTCCCACCTTTGTTTTAACCGCTATTTCAATCCACACCAATTCCTGCGAATTGCAAACATAAGCCTGTGCATCCTGTTGCGCTTTTTTCGCCCACACTCCTCCTTCCTCCATTGCAAATACATTCAGTGCCAGAATTATTGGCACCTTCTGGCTAAGAAGAGGTTATGAAACTGTCTTTGTAGGTAATTAGCTCAATCTCACATTGAAAACGTGAGAGACAAATAACATTGAATTGGCAATAATCTATTTGAAAAACAAACATGTCATAATTATTGGTACCCCTGTATTTAGTACTCTGTGAAACCCTGCTTTGCCAGCGTAACGGCACTGAGTCGTCTTCTGTACTGCTCTCACCTGATCCTGAGCATTCACAGGTTTTCACTGGGGTATAGATTGGGGGCTGGGAAGGCCATGTCAGTCTTCATTCAGTGGTCATTTGGAAGTATGTTTTGGATTACTGTCTTGATGGAAGATCCAACCACAACCCAGTTCAAGCTTCTTGGCAGAGGCAGCCAGATTTTCATTTAAAGATTATTATTCCTGTATTATACTCTTTAAAATCACCTTCATGATACTTCATGGAAAAACAGCCCCACGTCAATGCAGCTCTTCCGCTATACTTAAGTTAGGATTAGTTTCTCTTCTCTATAACCGTCCTAATTTTTACACCAAACCCACCTTGAATGTTTGTTGCCAGAATGCTTTTAAAATAACCAACCAACGGTCTTGTCACAATTATGTCAGCTGTAGTTTCAGTTAAATGTGATGTACAGTATGATAACGATACGCATAATAAGCATGCATATGCTGTTTATTTATTGTTCCACTATCACCTGTCACATTTCTTAAATGAACTGTGTTGTAATTACAGCTGGCCCCAATTGACACTGGATGCGTGGTTCCAGTTGATCAGTGTCAGTGTTCTTAATAAAGAGGAACCAGTAGCAAGTATACGTCACGTGACGTGGTTTGGACGGCCCATCGCCTACGTGACTTGACCAGTGTGAATTCCAGCTAGTGTAAAACGTTTACTGAAACTCCTACGCAAGTCTGGTGCTTATACAGTGAGAGAGATGTATTCACGATGGCAGATATCTGCTTATGTAGTACTGAGACATACCTTGGGTCATGTTTACAGATAAGAATGTCATACAGTGTCAGAATCCACATAACCAACTCAGTGTGGATTGAGTAATGAGATGCTTTAGGCGTGCTCAGTATTAACAAATCCTTCATCTGTTAGCTACATTAGCCTTGCAGCTTCAGTGCAAAACTCAAAGAAGCAAACTTCAGACACTGACCTTGGCTGATCGAATGCATTTGAGGTAAATGTGTACATTTCATTTTTGGGCTGAACTATTCTTCCAACAGTTCTACTGACACACTCAAATCCTGCTCGTCTAGGTGCCCGTGTGTACTTCAGTACTTTTTAGAGATCATAGCTAGATTGCTGAGTGACATTTACATTTTCCATCTTTTCTTTTCCGTTTGTCTCCGAAATTCTGCGGCTCTCCGCTCTTAGAACAAACACCCACACGCACAAAGCTGTCAATCTGTGTGCAAATCAAACAAGGGATAATACACCTCAGAGCCTCTGTTTACCCAGTCTGCAGAGTGTGTGTGTGTGTGTGTGTGCGTGTGTGTGTGTGTTTTTTTTCAAGAATCTACGATAGAGAAAAGAAAGATTGTGCTAATTCCACTCGAGCGAACTCGTCCTCCAGTGTCTTTTCACAGTCCAGCGCCGCGATAACGCATGTACATCACATAAGATCTTTCAGGATTGATTTACACAGCTAAGTGTAGAGTTCCATTTCTCTCGCCGTCTCTTTCTCCCTCAATAATTCACCCCTCTCTCTGACCCTTTCTTTCTCTCTCTCTCTCTCTCTCTCTCTTTTTTTTTTTCGTTTTTTCCCCCCCTCGTCTCTCATGCCACCACTGCTAGATGGGATACAGAAAGCGATTTCTCTCTCCACACCCCCCACATCTTTCTCTCTCCTCTGCTTAAATCTCTTGATCGCTTTAATTTTTTGCAAGGCTGCTTTGCTGGCGTCCAGAGGAAAAGCAAGAGTGGCAGGAAAGAGAAAGGCGAGTCGGAGCGGTGTTGAGTTAGGGTGGTTTATCAGTAGCCGCCCCAAAGGTATGTGCAGAAGGGACTTAAATCCGCAGAGATTAGCGAAAAAAATGCCGTCCGTAGCAGTAAGGGGCTTACGCCACTGGTTGCATTAGTTCAGGCGAAAAGAATATTGCGTTTACATAAAAACTGGACAAATCCAGGCACAATGGCTCCGACTGGGGGCCACACAGGAGCCCGCTATCTTAGGACCTCCACCCCGTTGAGTCCAGAGCACTACACACACACACACACACGCGCGCACACACACAGGGTTAGAGGGAGTGAGGCTATGAGATCAGCACAGTGTTTCTACTGGATAGAGGAGATGAATGTCACTTGGAGACCTGTGTGAAATTGCCTTGTCTGTTACAGCTTCTAGATCATTAACTTTTGGGGATTGACAGTTGGGGATTTTTGACAAAGTAGCCCCAGATAAACACTAAAGTAAAAGACTGAAAATACGGCTCTGCTCGAAAATACATATTTTAGTATCTCACTACAAATGCCATATGTAGTACATTAAGTATTAATGCTAATGCTTTTACCAATAGGACTATTACTTATAATATTAGTATTTATCAGTAATAGCATTATTGGTATATGTAATAGTATTAGTGTTGTTGATGAAAGTAGTAGAAATATTGGTACAAGCAATAGTATTACTGGTAGAAGTATCTGTACTATTGGTAGAAGTATTAGTATTATTGCTAAATGTATTTGTATTATGGTTATAAGTATTAGTGTTATATTAAGTATAAGTAGTATTAATATTATTGGTATAATTATTAGTACTATTGTTATAAGTAGTATTGGTGTAAGTGATATTAGCATTATTGGTATGAGTATTACTGGTATAAGTAATATTAACGTTGTGGGTATAAGTATTGTGAGTAATATTAGTTTTATGGGTATAAATAGTTTTAGTATTTTTGGTATCGGTCAAGTGTCTTTAGATTATAATGTAAATTATCAAGGTTATATCTATGTCTCTCCCTATGTTTCAGAAACTCACATAAACCATCCTGACGTGACATCTGACTGAAAAATGTTTTAAAATATTAATCCCTACAATGCTACCTCGGAGGAGCTGTATAAAATTTCCTTATCTGTTTCGGCATCTAAATAATTAACTTTAGCCACAGTTGGGCATTTCACAACAAAGTGGCACTGAGCTCTCTAAGAAGCTCATAGATGGCATCTGACTAGGACTTATGTATACACACACACACACACACACACACACACATGCATTTTTACCAAACTGGATAATTCTTTATATCGATTGCTGTCATAGCACTTTAAAGCCCTGAGGAACTTAAATCTGTGATTGCTTTCTAATTAGATTGAGTTTAGGATTTATGAGCCACAGTATGCAGGAATGGAATATGAATCATTGTTGACTGTATAGTGTCTACATGTGCTTTGCTAAAAAAANAATAATAATAATACCCCAGTTTAGTGTTAAGTGGGCAATCCAGAGCTTGAGTAAGATTTGTGTAAGCTTTACCTTCACTAATCAGAAGGCAAGGCTAATGTCACTTGTCCTTCCTGTATCACTTTTCTCAAAATGGAACGTCGTGACTATAACCTATGGTGAAATCTGTCGTTTGTTGTTTTTCCTTGCTTTCAGCCTCATTTTCCCACTTCATTTCAAAGTTCCCTGACACTGCCTGCAGTTATGTTAGCCTTTCCGTGAACATTTAATAGAAAAATATTAATGGATATAGTTTAGCGTTTGGGAATGGTAAACTTTGGGAAATACTCCAAAGGATAATGGAAATCCCAGAGCCTGAAGCGGCTTAGCGGAGAATGTTCTAGATTCTGCCGGACGTTTGATCCCTGGTTTCAGCGCTGACACCTGAAAACTGTCTATTCATTGCCTCATCTTAACTCTACTTTTAACACTCTTTCATGGCAGCTAAATGGGGATTGTGTTAAATTATATTGTATTATAGCTCATTATTCTCCTGTAAAACATTTTAACGAGTTTTTATTTCGTTTTATCGGCTCCAGAGAGTGACTCGGGTCATCAGGTCATCGCATACGTCCATTTAATAGCTGATTAATCCATTTGTGCACGCCCGTTCCTTTTAACACAGCCCAGGTGTGTATGTGTTAAGGAAAGAGCGAGCGTTTGAAGAGCTGGACTCATCGTGATACGGGGCAGGTTAAGTAGGACGGGGCGCTTTTGGGGAGAAAGACATTGCGAGCCACTTAAAGACTAATTAACATAAGCAGATAGCGCTATCTGAACTTGCCGTTGAGGGTGACCCTGAATGTGTGTCCTTAAACACGCGCACACACACGCGCGCGCACACACACACACACACACACACACACACACACACGCGTCTTATCGTGTAGGGACAGGGCCTCAACTCCTCTTCCTTTGGGAGGCCAAAACACGTGTGTGTGAGTAGGATGGAAGTGCGTATGTGAAGAAAGCCTGGTCCCTACGGCCCCTCCAGAGAAGCATGAATGTCTTCGAGTCAGAGTGAGCGCAGACAGATGCAATCTCCAATTCATCTACGTCTGCTTCCTTTTTCCCTTGATGGTCCTGCTAGCATAGATATAAAAATTAAAAACTGAAATAGGTGGCAAAAGAAAGAACTGCAAAAGCCTGTAATGTCCCCCACAGTCTTGGGCTTGCTTTATTTATTTATTTATTTATTTATAAAGTCTTATTCTTTGAGATATGTAACAGAATTACAGGCACTCCTAATTAAGTATAGTGTATCTCAATGACTTTGATTTTCACACACCGCAGTCTCTAGAGTTTATGTAAAATGGTGCAGAAAACATCCAGCGAGCAGCACTTCTGCAGCACGAAACGCGTTGTTTGAGCTGACAGGAAGGCTACAGTAACTAAAATCACCACTCTTTACAACCGTGGTGAGCAGAAAAGCATCTCAGAAAGCACAACACTTCAGAAGCCTTGAGGCAGATGGGCTACAACAGCAGAAAACCACATCTGGGCCGAGATCCACATGAATGTAATAGATTTTTTCCTCACACTGGGTTTTTAAATGTGTTTGTTCGCCCTGCCAGCATAGTTACATAGTTTAAAAATGACAGTAAAGGATGCCCTAAGGTGAAATTTTGCCCTAAGGTGAAATTTTGTTTCAACATTAAGTGACCTCCAGAAACCCTTTTTGGTAGACTTGTGTTAATAAACTCAGATTGAAAGAAGTGTTTTGAACATCTCTATGCAGACTTTCAATTTGCAGATGATATTAAAGATGTAAATAGCATTTGAACAGTAAGATTAGTTCTGGCAGTAGTAACATGTATATCTATGAGTACAAGTGCACTGATATCTTTAGCGTGTCCTTTTGAGTCCCCGGTTAACTTAAGAAGCGCACCAATCAAACGGAGTACAAACTGTGGATAAATCATTTATAGTAGTTTAGAGTTGCAGCCCTCGTGTAGCCCGAGCACAGCGTGTCCTCTGTGTATGGAGATTATCCGGGATGCTGGTTATTTTCCACATGATCAAGTGAAAAAGATATGTGATGGTCAGGTTATAAAGGGACTCGCGGTCCATGGGAGAGAAAGACGAAAAGATCACACCTCGCTCGCCTCTGTGCCAGCGTCTCATAGCTCTTTCGGAAAGCATGTGTTTGTTAGCGCGCTCTAACGCAGCGTCTGACGGCCTTCCTTTCTCTCAGAAGGATGCAACCTGCCAAACATTCTCCCAATTTTGCTGATCCTTACTTTCTTCTAAAGAAAGGATGAGAGAGATGGATAAAGGCAGGATACAGATGAAGGGAGAGGAAGAGGAGAAGGGGACTGTCCAAATTCAGAAAGGCTTTTTGTCGTAAATGCACAGCGCTACAATAAAAAACAAAACCGTTAAAGGGAGAAAAGATGTGTTTCTGTGCTAAACGATTAGTGCAACAGCAGGAGCACACACACACACACACACACACACACACAGCTCCCCGCTTGCAGTAAACCCTGCCGAGTCCTTGCATGTTCTAGCTTTCCATATTCTGTCTCTGCTTGTCTTTTCATCTTCCTACAGTTCGACTCTCCATCTCTTTATTCAGCTTCAACTCCTCATAAACTTTTAATTCTGTCAGAGTGATGTGAGCATTGTCCAACAGTCACTTTTTTTTTTTTTTTTTTGGTTCCATGTTCTCAGATGGTGTGTAATTTGACATCTAGGGAACTACGCCGGTTCTACGATGCCACTGTGTTATAGGGAAAGTAGTGAGGCTGTAGAGTGCCTAGGAAGCACTTTGGGATTCAGCAGAATTCAGCTTGAATAAACAAATAATAATTAATGAAAACGTACAAGATCCGATTTCAACCTGCATCCTTGAAATATAAGCAATAAAACATTTACAGTGGGGCGAAAAATAAAATAAACAGGCTTATTATTATTCAGATGCATTTAAGTACTAAATTTCAGTTTGTTTATATTTAAATGCATTAAAGAAACGGGATGTATTTATTGAGTGTGTGTCAGTGGAGGAATTTCGCCATATAGATTTATAAGATGATGTTTTATTAAATAATACAATGTTCTCTCTCTCTCTCTCTCTCTCTCTCTCTCTCTGGTCCTCTCTCTTGTTCTTTCTCTAATTCTGTCACTCTGGCTCTTTTCCTTTTGATCATTCTCTCTATTTCTCTCTCGTTCTGTCTCTTCCTCTCTCTGCTTTTATCTCTTTTGTTTTCTGTTTCTCTCATTCTCTTCATCTCTCTCTCTCTCGCTCTGTTTCTCTTTTGATCATTCTCTCTATTTCTTTCTGCCCCTATCACTCCCTCTCTCCCCCTTTATCTCGCTCACTTTTGTTCTCTCTCTCTCTCTCTCTCTCTCTCTCTCTCTCTCTCTCTCTCTCTCTCTCTCAGGTCGAAGCCCCCGTGGTTCCGCAGTCTCCCGTCATACCCAGACTAAAGCTGAAAGTTGGAGCCGGACAGGACAAAATGTAAGATATACACACACATGGTGCTCCCTGTGTGGTCAGAGACTGTGTGTCTGCATGCAGGTGTGTGTTTCAGCCTGTGGGTCATGTGACCAGTCCCAGACGGCCCACGGTTTTTGTGTGAGACGCGCACGCACACACACCTCCTGCTGCACACTCCTATCAATAGTCCCAGTGTTCACACCACTTAACCCCCCACTCTTTAACATACACATAGGCAGGCTACAGGTAAGGTGTGTGTGTGTGTGAACATGTTGACGGGGTTTGAGTGTGTTTAGACTTTGCCTTAGTCTTCCTCCCTCATCCTCACTGTTCCACCACCATGCAAGGCAGGAAACATTAATGTCTGTCCGTGTGTGTGACGACAGGAAGGCTTTTATTCTGCGAGTGTGTGTGATCGCGTATTATGTCTTTGTCGTTTTGCTCTATTGTGCTCCTCTCTTGCACCTGTACGCTGGTCTCTGAACATAATCAACTGGCCTTTCTCTCTCACTCACACACACACACACACACACACACACACACACACATTGTTTGTGACTGTTACATAAGAAGAAAGCCTTCAACAATGTTTGTTTTAGGGATGTGTGTGTGTGTGTGTGTGTGTGTGTGTGTGTGTGTGTGTGTGTGGTATTTGAATAATGTTTGAATGTTTGAAGGCAGCTTCATATTTAAGATCCCAAGTTCTGTTCTGTCAAAACGCACATAATCTAAACTTTTTGGATAGACGACTCCACATTTTTACATATAAACAAACTGGGTCTCAATAAGCATATTTAATTTATAGCAAACATTTCTTAATTATGTATCAGTGTTCTGTTTAAGTAAAAAAATTTACATGTAGCTAATTAATTTCTGACATGCATTATTAGAAAGATGAAATATATTCACCGTGGCTGAATATTAAACAGTGTTCTGTTGAACATCTAGTGCACTAAGCTCCATTATATGCCAGTACGCTATACCCTACAGTACAGTAACCAAATGCACCATATGAAGCCATTGGGCACTCTGTATTAAATGTACATAAAATGTAGCTATATGTCGTCACCAGTAAATCAAACACAAATCTGAAACAATGAAAAGTTTAGGATCAAATATTTTGACTAGGAAAGAGGTACAGTTTCGTCTTCCGTGGTTCATGCCATGTGAACGCGTGGTGTAGTGCTACTGCTAATATCTGTTCTGCCTGCAGAAGTTCTTTAGGGTGCAAAACATTTCACGTATTTAAAAGTTTTGAAAGAACTCGGACAGCCCCACCCTGTTGTTTAGGTAGCCGAGTGACTGCTGTGTCTCTGAGTGTATCCGCGTGTAGTTGTATTGTGACATACATTTAAAGCCCTAACAGTGGCTTCATTGATGCAGCATCCGAGCAGCACGGATGCCCCTGACCTTTGACCTCAGAGAGTCATGAGGGACTCGTGAGGTCACTTCCTGATCAGCCCACACCTCGCAGCGTCTGAGGGAGAGCGGTCATTGAAGTGCGCGCACAACAGAGAGTGTGTTTGTGCATGCGTGTGTGCATGTACCTTCAAGGTGTCATTCAGATAAGACATAAATAATGACCATGTGCCCGTGCGTGTAACCGGAGCCGGCCGTTTGGCACACCCCTCTCAGGGTCAAAACCACGGTGACTGGGGTTGCCTGCACTCACTGGCCTTGTCAATCACACCGTTGCCTGGCAACACCAGGGGGGTCAAGCAGGATTATTGCGCCGAGTTTAACCTTGCATCATATAACACACAAACTGGATAAGGAGTGTATTTTCTTTCCTTATTTCTCTTATGTACGATCTGAGCTCATTACCAAGAAGTGCTATTGTTTCAGCATAGACTGCCAGAAATGATCTAGTGTTGAAGATCATTCAGTATTATACATAAAAACTTAATTACCGTTCTTACATCACGAGTTATGAGATAAAAGGCACGGCGGCTCGCTTGAGTGCTGCTAAGGATGCGTTAGCACTCGCATGTCCAGGTCGAGAGCACTATTACTGGAGTGGAATGCTGTGTTAGCATGTGTTAGCATATTTATGTGAAACATTTGACTTTTTTTTTAAACAGACAAATAATAATATTCTTAAAACTATGCTCCTGGGATTCATTTATAATTTATATATATAAAAAAAGAAAAGTTCCATATGAACCATAGTTCCAAAATGTCCTGTTCACATGCAGTCATTTTCCTGCCGTAGTTTTTAATCAAGCAGTAATACTTCCACTCTGAGTGCACACTGTTTACTGTTCTCTCTTTATGATCTTGAACATCTTATAGTAACTGAAATAATGTAGTGTGTGTATGGCTTATGGCTTATTACCCCCGCTGCTTTTGGTCAGTAAGAGCACAGCATTTTGGATATGAAATAGGAAAAAAAAACAACTTGACTCACTTTTAGGCTTTTCTGTATTAAGTATATGTATTAAATATTTCTGAACCATAATATTAATTTATGCTATTATGTTTACACATAATACAATACCATTATGTTTACACTACCTCAACTACTTATATCAGCTGTGTATTATTTGCACTATTATCACTTGATCACTTTTAAACAGAACTGAGTACTGGTCGGCGTTGTAGTCAGTGTACTG
>CM074962.1:10833872-10841372 GCA_037577455.1 Pangasius macronema
TTTCGTTTCACTATGTACTTGTATATGGATGAAATGACAATAAACTCCACTTTGACTTTGACTTTGACTTTGACTTAATTTAGGATATTACATCTCTCTCTATCTTTCTCTCTCAGCGTCATCAGTAAGGTAACCCCTGACTTGGAACCTACCCCTCCACCTCCTCGGACACCGGTGTCACGCTCCGGTCCTGGTGCTCGGATGCGTTCTCCTCCTGCCCCTCCTCCCCCTGCCCCACCTCCAGTTGCCCCTCCACTTCTCCCACCACCTGTGTTGGTGCCGCCTCCCCCTCCTCCGGTGTTTCAGGCCCCAGCCAGCCAGGCTAAAGCTCGGGGCTGCAGTGTCGTCACGGAGACGGTCAGCGCTTACGTGGTGAGGCTCATCATCTGATTTGANAGAATTTCAGTAGTTCCATAGCCATGCTGGCTTACGTGCAAATGTGTGTGTTGGTTGTATAGTTAGTTAGTTGTATAGTCTTCTTTTTAGTTCCTCGTGATTAGTGCATGTTACTCTCATTACTTATCTACAGTGTAACTATGAGACTTCTTAATGTTTCAGAGTATTTTTATCCACAGTTTAATCATATATAGACGACTAAAAAAATAGTTACTGCCTATTAACGATGTCGTGTAGATCACATTTAAATATATATTATATTAAATAACAAAAATAGTCAAGTGGAGTCCGTCCCTATATTCACTGTCAGCTCTGCTACTCTGACGAGGTTGTCCAGGTTCTACTTATTTGTTCTTGCTAAGCTTTATCATGTGTGTGTGACCCCAGATTCGTGACGAGTGGGGTAATAAGATCTGGATCTGCCCCGGCTGTAATAAACCTGATGATGGCAGTCCCATGATCGGCTGTGATGAGTGCGATGACTGGTACCACTGGTGAGAACGACAACACAACCCCATCACAATGCACAAAATCTACTTAAAGTATTTATTAGCTTGGGTTTTGTGAGAAAGGATCCCTTCCTCCTGTGTAGTCTTCTGTAGCTTCTCAGCTCTCCTGTATGTTTTATACGACGGAGTTTCTCTGAGTAAATAGCAAAGCTTCTGTATGCATCTAATATTTCACAGTGACACACAGTAGGATAAATATTATACAGTATATCATATGAGTGAGTCTTAAGACAACTACACTCAGCTTTCATGGTGTAATTAGTTTTATTGGTATGACTTAAACCAAAATTTTAAAAATGACAGTTTTCCCTTTATTCCAAAATGTAGCTAATGTGTAGTTATTGACTGAGGTTTGCTGCGTAGTTTTTCACTGGAGTTTCAAAGCCAGTCTAGCTCATAAGAGAAGCTTATGTTTAGTGTGTGTACATGCGTACTTTACACACAGTTAAAAGCATCGTTTTCAGGTGTCTAAAGATGTACGAATTTGCCAACATTTATTATCCGTAGTATTTATAGTTTTAGCTAGCTGAAAATATGCCTTTCTGCTTTCTCAGCTGAATCAGGGGTCAGACCGAGTGCGAATCAAATCCTCCCGACAGAAAAGCCAATTCACTGAAGGGCTAAGGACACAGGACATGAAAAACATGCGTGCTTCTGCTAGTGCATGCTTTCGCTTCACGCCAGTTTACAGCTACACTGGACTGAAGGATTGCCTCGCTGGCACACATCTGCAGGGGAAAAACTAGCTAGCTAGCGTAATATATTCTGTCTGAAATTGCGTCAACTCGACGCTATCACGTGACCACTGAATTTCCGTGCCACCAGACATTTTTCAATTGGATTATCCGCATGTGAAAAGGTGGAATGTGCTCTTGCAATTTGACAGACGTTCAGTAATTAAAGCACAGTAGGATATGCTCTGTGTTACTAAAATTATAAAAGAAAATCATCCGACAGCATATAAATAAGAAAAAGTGTCTCCAACACCACGAGGACACAAGGACAAAGGACAGACTGCATGTTTGATTTGGCTGATGTCAGTAATACAAGTGTAAAGACCTGTTTTTATCTGCAGATTAGTTGATCAACAAGAAACTACAGTGGAACTACAGTCAGTTTATTATGTACACATGAGATGCGTGTCTTTTCTGCTTCGAGGCATCACATCAGCCAACAGACGCTTGAGTTTCTGCGGTACATACAGCATGCGATACAGTATATCTGCACTCAGGGTTGTGGATCGCACTCTCGCTGAGTAACATGCGCAATAAATATCATTCTCTCACTCCTCTCTCTCTCTCTCTCACTTTGGTTTTCAGGCCCTGTGTAGGAATCATAACCGCTCCCCCGGAGGATCAGTCCTGGTTCTGTGTGAAGTGTTCTGGCAAGAAAAAAGACAAAAAAACAAAAAAGAGGAAGCGTAAAGCGCACTGATCATCATCATCTCTCTCTCTTTCTCTCTCTCTCTCTCTCCCTTTGCCTTTCTGCTTATCCTCTGCTTTATTTCAGTTCCATCTCTCTCCCTGTGGTGGCTTCAATTCGGACATTTTTCTCCTCTCTTCCTTTTAATCAAAGTCTCTGTAGTCATTTATGTATTTTTTAAAATGAAATTTTCAGAAGTCTATATGTTAATTTTTTTATGTCAATCACCCTACGATATGTGTATATGATCTTTGTACGGAAGCCAACGACTGTTCAGTAGGTGTGTGTGCGCGCATCGAGGTCGTACATCCTCATCCAAGTTTTTTCAGCCGTGCGCTGACTCATCGGGATCACATCGCTGAAAAAGAAAAAAAAATACGTCTGTACATTAGTCGACCTTTTTAAATATTGTTCTGATTTATTTAGACTGGAAGTGCAGTTTCCTTTTATTATGGATTCGATTAAAAGCTGTTTTTTCCACAGTGGGTGGTCATTACTTTTGTATACATTTACACAAGTCGTCCTAAAAATATATATATATATATGAAACGTATGGTTGGGATCACTTACAGGTTTATAATTTACACAAAACTACTTGGTTGATATAGTTTGTGTAAAGTTTCTTCTGGAGACCGTGAACTACATCATGGTCATGCCCTGTAATCCATGAGTGCGTAACTGGCCCGGCTCTCTGCGTGAGAACGATGCTGTTTCTCTCTCCCCTGTCAATCACAGCCGTCTGTTAGCTCACGTGTACACGGCTGATGGTGCTCATGTAGTGGCTTCAAGTCTCAGCACGGGTTAGCCTTCTCTCTCACACACGGGGAGCGTGATGGAGGAGAGCTCGATAGTGCGCTGGGATTCAAACTGGGCTGGAAAAAAAAAGTAATTCTCTCACAGTGATTGCAAATTCATGCTCTTTTAAGGAGGTTCTACGTTGACATTCGGTATTTGGCAGACATTTTTATCCAAAGTGACTTGAAAGTGATGCAGAATCCAATCCGAAGAAAGCTGAGCAGTTCAGGGTTAAGGGTTTTGCTTAAGGGCGGCTCTCTGTCAGTTCTAGCACAGAGCCTTAGCCGCATGCTACCACTTCACCACTGAGCAATTATCCTGTCAGGGGAAATGAGGATGATGATGATGATTATTATTATTATTATTATTATTATTATTATTATTATTGTAGTGAACCAGTATTGTTTTCATTTTAATATTAATTGTTAATCCTTGATAATTGTTCATTGTTACATTATTAATAATCATCTTAAGTTGGGCTAATTAGGTTTTGGAGTCTCGGACTGATCTGTATGAATCCATGCACTCGTGTAAAGGAACCACGTGTGACGGCTTCAGTGTGGTGGTTTAAGCATCAATCCTTGTTCAATCCCCAAAGACCTCCGATGCTGGGGAATTTCCTGTAAGCGTGAAGCGTCCCCCTCCAGGTGCCGGGCTCATGCCAGGTTGTTGTTTAAGATGCATGCTCGCAGGAGAAATTGCCCTTAAATGGGTTTGCCATTTTTTTCCATGCAGAATGACAGAGTTTCTGCAGTAGGAACAAAACCACATTGCCCTTTAACTTTATCTCCTGTGGAGTAAAATCCTAGCCTTTGTGGCCATGCCAGGGCCCATGTGTGTGTTTAAATTACACGCTGTAGCTCTTAAGTGTTCCAGTTCACCTGATGCTCAGCCTCTCCTGTTTCCTCCGCTGATCACACACTTTGCCCTGGCCCGCACTTGGCCGCTTCCAGCCCTGCATCGTCTTTAATATCTTGTTAAATATGCCCAAGTTACCTGTCGTTAATAGCACGCAGATGGAGATGCCCGAATCAGATCGTCGCTGTGCGATTGGACAAATCAAAGCGAAGTGCAGCTTTTATGCTCGTTCCTTTTTTGTTTCCACGCGATAAGAAATGTCTTCCACATGCGCAACAGTACCCATAGTGCCGCTCATTAAAACAGGAGATAGGAAGGCCGTGCCCTCGCTCTCTGATCCGAGCCTGGATGCAGGGCCTGGGATGCAGAGCACACACACACACACACACACACACACACGCAAGCAAGCAGTCACGAGAACGCACATGGCCTGTCAGGGTTCCTGCAAATGCACAGCTATTCGTATTATGACTTTATGTAAAAAGGAGCACAATAATGTAGATGCCTAGATCTTATGAAGGATCTCATCAGCTGTAAATCAGTCTGTGATAAACATGTACATCCAATCTCGAAATTTATAAGGCATAATACATTGGGCCTATCCTAGTAGTATGTTTGTATGTTATGTCGATGTGTTAAGCAACCTGCTGTGCTCATCTTTTGTTTAGGCTGTACATCAGCGGTGAGAATGATGGTCATTGTTACTGACCCAAGAAACAACATTACTTTCATAGCCATGACCAATATTTTCAATCTTTTCAATCTAAATAAAGTGGATCCTCAGTCACATTACCTAGCTTTGGACAAACAATTAATAACTTAAAAAAAAAATAAGCAAGAAATAAAATGATATTTAATGTTCTCCGCTTAGCTAACTTTAACATTATGGCTGGTGATTATATTGAATTCATGAAAAGAGTTTAAAATATGATGGTATGATGATTTTCTTGTGATATATCATTACATTGATTTATCATCACAACCTTGATTTAAGTTAATGCTAGCTTGGGCAATTCAAGATTCAAGATTCAAAGAACTTTATTAATCCCAGGGGGAAATTGCTTAATACATTAATAATTAATACACACACACACACATTTTACATGTACAGTACTGTGCAAAAGTCTTAGACACCCTATTTTTTTTTTAGTACAAACTTTGTTCTAGATTTTGATTTCTACATTATTTCGACAAAAACTTTTAGATTTCCAAACATTAGTTTTCCAGCACAAAATGAACTGTTACAGAAAAATGTCAGTAAAGAAAGCAGCAGATGACATAAGAGACACTTTTCAGACTAAAAAGCAGAATGAAGGCTGCTGGGTTTTGCTGCATAAATAAGAAGCGAGTCGACAGTCAAAGTCTTCAGAAGAACTGCGGCTGCTTCTGCACGATGCTCAGTAACACTTACAGCTCATTTCCTTATAAACCTCACACACTGCACCTGACAATACACTTTTATTTGAAAAAGCGAAGGATCGTCACACCAGATATTGACTTTGTTTCATTTATTACTGTTTACTGCTCTTTATAGTATTTTTTTAATGTAGAAACATTTAGTTTCATTATTCTTGAAGACATCTTTTCTCTACAGCATTTCTTTGCATGTGTGTAAGACTTTTGCTTTTGCACAGTACTGTATATATATATATATAATTTATTTCATTATAATTTGTCACATGCACAGTTATATACAGTAGCCTGTAGAACTTGCAGTAGCATTAAAACTGAGAAATAAATAGAAAAGAAGACTAAGGATAGTGCAAAAGAGAGATTCTGTACAGTAGAACTGAAGCTAAAACTAAACACTATGGACTGTTGAGATGCCAGTCAGCCTACAGCGCATGTCTTTGGACTGGCGGAAGAAACCGGAATCCCCGGAGGAAACCCTCGAAGCACGGGGAGAACATGCAAGCTCCACGCGCACAGGGCGGAGGCGGGAATCGAGCAAACACGCTAACCACTAAGCCACTGTGTGTGTGTGTGTGTGTGTGTGTGTGTGTTTATCTTTAAATATTATTCTAAAGTACTGAAGTGACTACTCAGTTGCGCTGTAACTAGGCATGCTATCAGGGTTTTTTTTTAAGATGGACAGCCTAATTTATAATGAAAGTGTTTCGGATCGAGAGTCTTACACACCACTGAGTTCAATTACCAAGTAAGCACATGATTTGTCCCAGTGTAACACAATATATAAAGAGAGAGAGAGAGTGAGCATGTGTGTGTGTTTGTGTTAGCAGTGAAGGCAGATTTGAAGGTAAACTTCAATGCTTGGTGGGTTGAATGCAAAAGTCAAAGGTGAAATAAGGTCAAGGTCCCTGTAAATATATAAGGAGTAAATATAAGAAGTTCATTTTCATCACATTACAGTGGTGTGACTTAATGATAATATGATCGTTAGACCTGAAAATACGTGTTTTCAAGATGCACAATATGCATTGTGTGTTTTTAAGTGTTTTTAGATGAAAGTTGAAAGAAGCATGAGAAACATCAGCAAAGCAGAAATTTTCATTATCAACAATTACTAATAATAAGAACAATAAAAAAATAGAAGAAGAAGAAACAAGAAGAAGGAGGAGGAGAAGAAAAAGAAACAGAAGAAGAAGAAAAAGAAACAGAAGAAGAAGAAGAAGACGAAGAGCTTTCTTCATATGAGACAGGATTAAAATTAAACCAGTCGATGAAACCTGGTGATTATCTTGATATTCTCACAAACTACAGTCAAGCTTACACACTAATCACAAAACGCTCTAATGTTTCATGCTAACTTGCCCTTTTCTCCAAATGTTATAGTTTCATCACACTCATGAACTTTGCTTAAACTTCACCCTAACTCAGTAAAACACAAAGCTTAGTATCTAACACTCCAACTTCATCAGCTCCATGTGTGACGGTGTGAAGTGGTCCAAGTCCTTGCTTTATGAAGCAGCATAAAACATTGTGTTTCTAAACCAGTAGAGCATAAGCAACCCTTATACACCTTATACCATATTGGTTTAAAACACAACTTTTGCATCTACATGAACAATATTTATTTCATCCAGTTAATCAGGCTTCCTGAATTTGTCCAAACTGTGAGCAAATTCCCAAACTATGTTTAAAACTAAGTGTAGTGAGCACCTTAAAGGTCTGCTGTATCTCCATCTTATTCCTTTCATCTACATGCCATGTGAATTGTCTTGTTGCCTGGATTGGAGTCCATTAGCCGTAGTCCTTCACTATTGTCATACAATGTGACTTAAGGGACGAGGTCGTTTGTCTAAAATTGGAATGTTTCTCGAGCAATAATACTACTTCTATAATTGATTTTTGGAATAAGAAATACTATAAAATGTGAACTGAGTGACTGGGACAAAAGGAGTAAGACTAGAAGTACTGCTCTGACTCTTTGCCTTCGTTTACTCCGAGGCTACATGTGGAATAGGCCAAATGATCGAAAATGATCAGGACAACGACTGCTCAAGATTCTACTAAAGTCTGGAAAACATCATATAGGACACTATGGAGATTTAGATTTTTT
>CM074962.1:10846372-10855287 GCA_037577455.1 Pangasius macronema
CGACCCTCAGGGGGGCAGACAGTGATGTAAGGAGGGGGCGTTTGTCCCTAATTCCCCTTTGTTGTCCATTTCATTAGCTTAATCTACTCCATCTCCATCCCACTATCAACACCTCCCCGCGCATCTCCACCAACAAATATACAAATACACACACACACACAGAGAGAGAGAGAGAGAGAGAGAGAGAGAGAGAGAGAGAGAGAGAGAGGTGATGATGATGAGGTGATAGGAAAGAGCTGGTCGTCATATCGACCTTCAGAAGACACAGCATTTCAAGCACACTGAGGTGATTTTTGTTGTTAAATGCTGAATTGTGTTGACTCGCTCTCACACATATCTCTTTGCCTTCTGAGCGAATCCTTGACATATTCCTGACCTTAATGTGAAGGAAATGTCTCCTAGCATTTAGCGCTCTCTCTCTCTCTCTCTCTCTCTCTCTCTCTCTCTCTCTCTCCTATATCCTTCTGTTTTTATTTTATTTTCCTCACTCCCGCTCTTAATATTGCCTGCACTCATCTCTCTTTTTGACATCCCTCAGTCTGTATCCCTTCATCTCCCCTCATCTCTTTCTTTTCCTCCTTTTTTTTCTGGCGCGAATAAATAGAGGAGGAAATAAATAAACCGATACAATCTGTTCGAGTCTGCCAGAACACTGGAAATGACGGATCATCCACAGAGAGATGGAGAATGAGCGAGAGAGGGAGAGACAGAAAGACAGAAATAGAGAGGGATGGAGGAAGATGCTCATCAGTTAATTACTGCTACAAATGCTACTTTTTTTAAACCTAAAACAACAATCGTTAATAATAATAATAATAATAATAATAATAATAATAATAATGATAATAATAATAATAATAACATTTATTATTATTATTATTATTATTATTATTATTATTATTATTATTATTATTATTATTATTATTATAAGGGTTTTATAGTGATTTAAATGCGAGGCAGAATGCAGCTGGCGGATAAAAACCTTGATCAAGCGCCAAATCGTGGCTTTCTGGAAGTCCTGGGATTTGAACCCACAACCTTCCCAACCATTATTATTATTATTATTATTATTATTATTATTATTATTATTATTAAATAAGTCAAGGTTCCCTTATCTTATGGAGAATGATAAGATAATGAAGACAGGAAAAACTAAATCCCAGACTCGACTTGTATCAGAGGTTGTATCTTTTATCTTATTTTGTTGTAAGGGTATTTTTCGGTTCATGCCGATAATCTTTATCTGTGCTATTGCTCCTGTATTAGTCTACCACCAAGACATATACATCACCACCACAGAGACCCAAACCCATCTTTCCACCTCTCTAAATTACTCTCTCTCTCTCTCTCTCTCTCTCCGTGGTTTAATGATATTTCTCCAAAGACTGGTCATGGAGAATTAGAAATCTTGGCGGTTTTTCAGTAATGTCGCGGTTTAGGTTTGGAGGGATGAATTAGCTCCATCGCATCTTTTTTAGATGCAAATATTTCCGTTATCTCCGCGTTGCTGCACTGTTTTCGGTGTTTATGATTAATTATCTGCTCTCGGTGAGAAATAAATCATGGTGAAATTGGGATCTCTGCCAGTGATAGAAGGTCGATGTTGTTCTGGTTGGAATTGACACACTTAATTATAGGCGAGTGCACACTGGAAGGCAAGATTACCCCTGACTCCTTTTTTATTTTATACTTCTTTCTTCATTTTTATCAGATCCCCTTATATTTGTACCAATTAAAAATCGCAAAGGCATTTTTCATTGCCCCCTGGGATTAAAAAAAAATACCCCTTTCACAAACACTGGCCATTGCTACCCCCCCCCCCCCCCCCCACACACACACACACACACCCTCCCTCTTCACCAGCAGCAGCAGCAGCCCAATCAGATTCATTGTGATGTATTAGATGCAATAAATTATCCCATGTAACAAAACCATGGCGCGCTGAAAGGCTGATGATCTGGAGGGGAGAGATAAGGATTCATTATGGCTCATCATTATGGCCGCGCTTCTTCTTTCTTAATCAGCCTCTGTGATCCTGCAGGATCTGGGCGAAGAGCAGATAAGAGCAGAGCAACAGCAGCACCGGCTTATACTTCAACACCAACACCACCTCTATTATACCACTAACACAACACTAACATCAACAAAACCACCAACATCTAATCCCAACACTAACAACACCAAAATCCAACTTTATCTCCACTATCACCATCATCACCAACACTAACACCCCTACCCTACCATTAACATCAACACCACCAACACCATTATTATTCCATTACCACAACACTAACATCAACAAAACCACCAACATCTAATCCCAACACTATCAACACTAACAACACCAAAATCCAACACTATCTCCACTAACAACATCATCACCAACAACACCCCTACTCTACCATTACCATCAACACCACCAACACTAACACCTCTATAATACCATTAACACAGCACTAACATCACCAATATCATCAACATGTTATCATTACACTATACACATTAACAAAACCAACACCAAAATCAAACACTATCAACATCACTAACACAAACACCCCCACTGTACCATTAACACACACACCACCAACACTAACACCTCTAGTATACCATTAACACATCACTAACATTACCAGTATCAACACCACTGGCATCCAATCCCAATACTATAAACCTTAACAACACCAACACCACAATCCAACACTATCTCCACTCATATCAACATAATCACCAACATTAACACCCCTACCCTACTATTCAAACACACACCACCAGCCACACCACTGAATTCCAACACTCTAACACTACATTTGCAACACCAACATCAGCAACACCAACACCAACACCAACACCGCTACCCTATCAATAACACTAACACCACCATCGACACCAACACGACAAACGATGCCAACACTGAACACTAATAACACTCTCAACACTAATAACACCAACCCCACGAGCACCCCATGTCATCAACACAAACAACACCAACTTAAACACCACTAGCACCGATACTAACACCACAAACATCTACAACAACACTATCCACACAGAGCTATAATATATCTGATTGCGGGGAAATGCTTCTTATTGTATTTCAGGTCAGTGAATGCGCTTATATTTGCCCTCACAGGGAAGCCAGAATAGGGGAAAGGTGTGTGAGAAGACATAGACAGAGAGAGACAGAGAGAGAGAGAGAGAGAGAGAGAGAGAGAGAGAGATCTAATCATAGCACAGTTTTGAATCTACTTCTTCTTCTTCTTCTTCTTCTTCCCATTTTAGTAATTGTCAGTGAATTACCAAAAGCATAAAATCTGAATTCATTTTACTCTATATGAAGGATGAGAAAATCTAAATTACTCAGCACGGCTAGAGTCTGAGGGCGCCGACACTTTTAACCGTTCCAGGCCTAGCTGTTACTCCAGGCACCGTTAGTCCCGGGTTTAATCTCTGTCCCGCACTGAAACAGGGAGATCCTATACACATTAACATGACGCTGAGCTCGTGCGCAGAATTCGGGTTGCCATTGTTGGAGGACATTTTCGTTCCCTGATTTCCGTTACTCATTCCTCTGACCACCGAGGAAGAAATTACCTCACAGGTTCACATAGTGTTAACATACATCATGGTGTTAAATGATAGTATAATACATCCCCACTGCCTCGTGTCTTCTGGGTGAAGTTTTCAGTCTCGGTTTGGATTTTGTTTATTTAGAATATGATGCTAATCAGCTAGCTAACCCAATCGCAGTGATGACGTCGATGCGCTGTTTAAATTGTAACGGTTTAATTGTACTCGCGCTCGCGCGCTGAGCCTGCGTTCTACAGCGTTCTGCTGTATCAGTAAACAACAGGGTGATGATGTAAACAGACCAAAACCCTGTGTGTGTGTGAGTGCGGGTGAGGGTGTGTGTGTGAAAACTATCAGGAGTGTGATATAGCTTATTATTAATACTTACAACATCATCAGATAAAGACTGGGAGAGTTATAAATGTCGATACAAACCTAAACAAACTGTTCTGCCATTTTTAATTTAAACATCTCAGAAAGTCTCAATTCAGCTTTCGGAAAATATTTAATAATTATGTGCATATGCAAAAATTCGCACGATTTATAATGAAATGCATTAGAAATATAGAAATGCAGTGTAGAAATGCATGCAGGAAAAAGCCCATTTTTGCATTTCACCTCAGTAAGCCAGATGCTTCTCCTCCCCTTATTATTCACTCATATGTTTTCAACCCAGTAATAATAATAATAATAATAATAATAATAATAATAATAATAATAATAATAATAATAATGATTTGAGTCTGGTGCATTAAATTCCCCCATGCTACGAATTAAAGCAATTAATTCAGCTCTTAATCTTTATTTATTGCATTTATAACGCGTCTTAATTATCTGTGACGACTTGTGCTTTTGTGCTTATTATATCGAAACTGCTATTGAACGCCTATTAAAAATATTCATATCATTGAAATCGGCATATTTTTAAAATGTTGCAGGCTGTTAAAGCTTTTTTCTTTATTTCTGAATTGGAGATTAGGAAATCATTTCCATCTCCGCGCGATTTGGACTAATTCTATTAGATCGGAAAATACTAACAGGATATGAATTAAAGCTCGTGCTGATGGCAGGAATATTAAAAGACTCATGTGTCTGAAGAGCCCCATGCTCACTCGGTCACATTTTAATGTCTGAAGTCAGTTATCTTGTGAATTTATACAGCATGGAGATGCCGTGGTGGTGCTCTTCCTCCTCCTCTTCTTTCTTTTTTCTATTTTTTTTTTTCAGAAAGAAAAAAAAATCTGTAAACGTGCACTAGAGAAATCCCCAGCTCTGAAGCTGCACTACTGAATGAACTCTTAGAGCTGGATCAACACCGACAGAGTCCATCTGAACCCAAACATTTCACTAGCGATTTCATTCAACAATAACAAGCGAAATTAAAGTGTTAATTCGGCTATTCATTAATCAGTGGAAGATTTGGTAAGTCGGTGTTCATTCAGCACTGGGGATTTTCGATGCATGTGCTGAGTAAAAAAAAAGAAACAGGCTGGCGGTGTCTGCTGCTTCTTCGTCCGTGACCTCGTCTGTGTGTTAAAATGGTTTTGTGTTGACTCCAGCTCAGATTTGTGTGTGTGTGTGTGTGTGTGTGTCCGCAACCTGTACGCGCTTGCTGTACAGTAAGTACGGTAACACTCTTTCCCCCTCTTTGTGTGTGTGTGTGTATGTGTGTGTGTATATGTGTGCGTGTGTGCGTGCGCGCGCGCGCGCGCTCTAGGCTAGGAGGAGAAAGAAGCTCAGCTCATACCCAGCTCAGGGTTTTCTCTCTCTCTCTCTCTCTCTCTCTCTCTTGGCTGTAAATGCCATCCGCACCTCGATCGGGGTGTCACCTCATCTAATCAGCAACCTCAATTCAGCAGGTCAGTGCATTTTTAATTTTCTATTTTCATATTTCTGTTGGCAAACGTACATATATTAGCATATTAGCTCTAGCTCTTGCAGGGCGCATTAATTTAGCTTGCGTCTGCTTGGGTCAGCTTCCGCATCACTGATGCACTCTCTTGGTGTTTGATATGATGTACATTTTTGTTCAGTGGCTTTGGTTTTTGCGACCAGAGACACCAAACATCAGCACGGACTGTGATCTTGTTACCCTGACGCGTTCAGCACTGCATGATGGGAACGTCGGTCAAAATATTAGTATAATTATATTAGTAATGAAATAATGCTGAGGAGAGCTGCATGGATGACGGTGAAGTTCATCATCATCATCATCATCATAATGCGCTTTAATGGTGTAATGGTGTAGCCAGTAGTGCTGATGTTTAAAGTGTTTGTGTGAGCGTGTGAGTGAGGCACAGATAGATGTCAAATCTCCCATAGTCCTGAGTGTGTTTACTCATTTCACAGGTCAGATACATGGGCTGTGCACCCACGTCCACTTTCCGAAAATAGTGGGCTGGATGGTAGTACGCAGATATATGTATATATATAATATCTGCCTACCATAAAATCCGTTATATATATATATATATATATATATATGTGTGTGTGTGTGTGTGTGTGTGTTCCACGCACATAGGCGAAGATGAAGGAGTTTTAATGCTCTATTACCACTTGAGTGTGTAGAGAAAGTCTGCCTGCCGTGAAATTGATCTGATTAGGGTCATAAAAGACAGAGAGAGCTGAGCTGTGTGTGTGTGTGTGTGTGTGTGTGTGTGTGTGTGTGTGCGCGAGAGAGAGAGAGAAAATGTATGAGTGTCTGAGCTACAAACACGTCAAGATGAGGACATTAAGGGACCCCGTAGTCCGTATTTCATGGCTGCAGACCCGTGTGTGTGTGTGTGTGTGTGTGTGTGTGTGTGTGTGTGTGTGTGTGTGTGTGATTTGCATCTAGAGATAGAGTGAAAGGGATTGATTGGAGCTGAATGGATGTCAAGCAGCTGTTTTTGGCCTGATAGTGAGAGCCACCGGATGGAGTTGAACCACATTTCTAAATACACATGTACTCCAAAAATGCACACACTCTTGTTTGAACAAGAACAGTTGTGATTCATTGCTTGGCCTTGATGGAGTGAAGATGTCACGCGAATCAGCCGACACACAACAACAAATGGCCGTCTCAAAAATAATAGTATTTGCTTGTATTATTATTTTTAATTTTTGTACCTTTTAAATTACGATTAGATATGTTTATCTAGGTATATATATATATAACATCAAAGAAGTGCAAACGAGCAGGCTAAAATGCAGCAGTGAAATTGACACACTAACCTGTGTGAAGCTTGAGAGATGATGGAGAGTGGGAGTGAGTGTCGTTCTCATCGCTCTGTCTGCCTCACGCGCTCTTTCATGTCTTCCTTTCTTTCTGATTCACCAAAAACAAGACACACTCTCTCTCTATCTCACTCTCTTTCGTTCCCCTCATCTTCTCCATTCTATAATGTCTAGTGTTCTTAGAAATATCTGTTTTCTCTCAGTTTGACAGCGCCTTTCAGGATTTTTCTAAGCTCGATTCTCAGAAGCGGAAGGGCCCTCAAATATCACAGCGGATTCAAAAAGAAATTTCGTTCTTGAAAAGACTGGAGAAAAGCACCAGCTTGTAAACTATTAATCATCCTGAGCCCTTTTGCTTCTAACGGTTCACTTCAGGCTTTAGTGGCTTTACATATGTATTCTTACAGACAGCACATTTCGACTTATTAAATGATGAATGATTATGCACAGCATTATTATAATATAGCTAATAAATATGGTTTGAAAAAAAAAATAAAAAAAAATAAAGCTACTTATTTTACATAACATAACCACAGTTTCCCCCCGTTATCTTATGTGAGAAAGCAAAAGTCAGTTTTATCGCTCATCTGTGTGTGTGTGTGTGTGTGTGTGTGTGTGTGTGTGTGTGTGTGTGTGTGTGTGTGTGTGTGTGTGTGCGCGCGTTTCCGCTCATGATTCGGCTCAATCTCTCAATCTCTCCACTGGTCTTTATATTCACCTATCTTCTCCGGTTCACAGCCTATGTACACATTAAATCTATATAAAAAATAAACATAAAAAAGATCAAAGAGCAAAAATCAAAATCAAAAGAGCAAAGGTGTGAGGATGAAGTGAGACACGTGCGGCTACAACACACCGAGGCTGCTTCGTGATGCAGTCTCCATTTTACCTCCATCTCTATTTCAATGTAGCATAATAATAATAATAATAATAATAATAATAATTTAGATATTTATAATATGTACAATTTTATTGTAAATATTTATACATGTTGAAGACGACTTTCTAATTTCTGAATTAAGGCCGCGGGGTTAAAAGTAAAAAAAAAAAAAAAAAAAAAATCTGAAAAAGCGAGTCAGACTGAAAGAAAACATGAAGTTCTAAGAATGACCTTGAAGCTGAATCATCACGCGACTTACAGGTATTCTCCATGTAATATTTCCTTTAAGGAAGACAACTGTCGTTTCGCTTAATTACACTGCTGCCTTTTAGTACGTCAGTAATAATAATAATAATAATAATAATAATAATAATAATAATAATAATTTAACCTGGATTTGTGGTGGCCAGTGCCACTGCTTTGCGCACGTGAAGGATGCTTTTATAATTGTGTTTACACCTTAGTCCTAAGACCACAATAGTACACACTGAGGGGTTTTAATGTGTGCCGATGGTTTTATGTGTGTAGATCAATATTGGCCGATAAACATAAGTGTGTTGTTATCTGAGTGCATCATCTTTAGCACGAGCACAGAGAGAAAAGTGCGATTTCCACCTGATGTTAATCTGACATTAAAATAACTCACAGATTATCTACGCCATCTCCAACCTGGCCCACTATCACTGCCTCTACACTGATTTACTCTCGAGCCAAGAGTGTGTTTGATTTAAACACACACACACACACACACACACATACACACACACACACACACACAGAGAGAGAGAGAGAGAGAGAGAGAGAGAGAGAGAGATACTCACCTGTCAGGTTTTTTGTTGTTGTTTGCTTATTATATGTTTTTGTTTATTATGTTTGTTTTATTTGTTTATTTATGCATAAATACAGTGTACAGTATGTGTATTCGTTGCATAACTTGGTTGAATCTATCTGCTTTGGCAACCATGGGATTTATACCATTTATGCCAATAAAGCACTGTTGAACTGAACTGGAGAGAGAGAGAGAGAGAGAGAGAGAGAGAGAGGGAGAGAGAGGGAGAGAGAGAGAGAGAGGCCATCACTGAGCTCAAAAGCAGTCTTTCCTGTTTTCACCCACGTTCATCTCAGTACACAAAGTGTTTTTAAAAAAAAAAAAAAAAAAAAAAAAAAAAAACAACCGCCACATATAACCAACCGGCCCAAAAAAAAAACATACAGCAGAATATTTAAAATTAAACTGCATGATATATATACA
>CM074962.1:10855387-10900895 GCA_037577455.1 Pangasius macronema
ACACACACACACACACACACACACACACACACACACACACACACACACACACACACACACACACACACACACTTCTGAATGCATTTTGCGGAAGCTGAGCTGCGGTGGTGTAAGGTTCCACTAAATCAGCAATTTTTATTTTATTTTTACTGCTTCTTATACCACAGCTCCTACTCCCTTCGTCTATATTTACGGTGAGGAACGTGACAGTTTATGTCTAGGCACCCCCCCCCCCACACACACACACACACACACAAAGTCGCGTATCCTGGGCCACTTAATGCATTTCAGATTACAAACTCCCAGGTGGATTGATTCCACTGTATCGATTTTTGTATCAGTTCTGCTGAATGCCGGGAGTAACACACACACACACACACACACACACACACACACACACACACACACACACACACACACACAAACCGCCTTTAATGTTTTTTATTGTTATTTAATTCCTTTTGAAGTTATTACACCTGCAGTTTCATCTCCGCTGAAATGGCGGTGTTTGGGCTGATTTCCGGTCAGTCGGCCATGCAGACTGCAGCACACAGGCCCGACGCTGTTATTCGGTGGTAACAGTATGAACACATTTGTGCACCTGTGCTACACTTTTGCGTACACAATACAGCTGAATGGTTTGATTAAAAAAAAACAAAAACAAAACAAAAAACAAAGTGTTGTGCAGTGAGTGTAACACAGCCACGCACGCGCGTTATCAGATCTATCTCAGTTTTAATCTTATGATGACAAAACTAAATAAATAGAAACTAGATGACCAGAAATATAAGAAAATGATCACAGATAATAAAGAAATAAAATATATAAAATAAAACAAAAATAATAATCATGTATAATGGTCAGTTGAAACATAATGAAAATAATCCTTACCCAAAAACCATTCACGTGTGAAATAAATTTAATTTATCACGTTTTTTTCAAAGCTGGTTCACGCGACACACTCCATGAAAACCATTTGTTAGACAGTCCATGCAAAAGCACCACAGCTCACATGTGAAAATCCAAAAAGCACACCAGACCAAAAAAAAATCTATATTTAATTCCAAAAATACTACAGGCGATCCGATCCACGTCATCGATGTCGACTCAAAACACACATAACACATAAACCACAAAACACAATTTTTATTGTGAATGAGTAATACTAAAGCCTGCGCATTTTGTGCTTTTGACTGTAGACTTAAATCGGCAATTTAAAAAAAACATGTGTAATGCAGTGTGTGTAGAGGCGACACTAAAATGAAGTTTTATTGTCCTGCTGTTTAAATAAACCTGGGTCACCCCTTATGGTGGAAGAAGTGACGTCACAACACTGAAGTTTCACCTGCAGCTGAAGGCGCTGCTCAGACCACTACAGCACTATACGGCACAGAGCAGAGGATAGAAAGGATAGAAAGGATAGAAAGTCGCAGAGCAGACCTTCACATGACTAATGCGAGACATCTCGTTGCATTTGGTGCAAAACAGTCTGGAACTGATGAGTGCGTCGCTTTATGTACACGTAGAGTCTGGTATTAAATGAGTAATGCCTCACACCGTGCGTGTGCATCTGAGAGTGAAGACGGAGAGCCACTGTGGGTTTGTAAAGCTTTCCCTGTCCAAGAAAAGCCTCTGTTTTCCTCCAAAATTAGGGAGAGCGCACGCGGTAGGGGACAAAGGAAGTGTTGCATGGCGAAAACGTATAAACCCCATTTTGAACAAGCAGGATGTGAGCATTAATGAAAGAGGAAAAGAAATCTCGCGCATGTCACCGCGAGGGGACGCACTGTCACGCAGTTTCAAGAGAACAGCTGCCACTGTTAACAAGCTCTGACACACACACACACACACACACACACACACACACACACACACGAGGTCACAGGAAGAATGGAGGTTAGGAGGATACTTTAATAGATTAAATAAACTTTTTCAAACTGAAACAGCAAAATGAATCCCTATTTATTTAACAGCTTTCTACTTTTATTTATACAGACCTAATGCTGTACATATTAAGCAAACAATTCAATAGTTGGCTGTGAACAAGGGTATAATAATAATAATAATAATAATAATAATAATAATAATAATAATAATAATCTGTATAAATACATATGAACAAAGTAAGTTTTTTTTCTTTTTTTTTGTTATGGGTTACAAATCATTCTTTCACGTCTAAGCGAATTTTGACTTTTTTTGTTTTAAAAGGTTTGTACATTTGCGTTGTATTTTAGCTACATTATATTATATGTTTCATTTTATTTCAGTGGAATTATGCGCATTTTTGCCTGATTGTGTGAATAACTAGGCCTAGATGTATACAAGAAGCTGATGTATAAACATAGTGAAACAGAGAAATTGTGTGTGTGTGTGTGTGTGTGTGTGTGTGTGTGTGTGTGTGTGTGTGTGTGTGTGAACTGAGTGTCCAAATGTGTTTGTAAATGGGAGTGTGTGTGTGTGTGTGTGTGTGTATCGGCAGAGAGGAAGAGCTCCAAAGCTCCTGGTCATCTTTCCCTGCATGGCCCCCACTTTATTCAATTAGTCCGAGCAGTGTGGCCCCTCCCCTACTGATGACACTGAAAGAGAGAGAGAGAGAGAGAGAGAGAGAGAGAGAGAGAGACCCTCCTTAAGTTGCGTCGCGCCACAAGCTGTCTGCGAGCATTGAGCTGCCTGGCGCCATCCTAAAAGAATGCCTTCACTGTAAAAAAAAAAAAAAAAAAAAAAAAAAAAAAGAGCAACGCTGGGACGGTGCTAGGTTTAGACGGAGAGGCAGGGAGCGAAGAGTGGGAGGTGGGACGGAGAGAGGGAGGGAGGGAAGGACGGAGTCAGTAGGGGGGGTTAGAAGGTTTTACCGCTGCGCATAAACACAGATTTTGATCAGTGAGTTAAAAGTTTCGGTGGAGTCCGCGCGCACTGAGACTCTCCACAGCAAGCCGACCTGTTGAGTCCGCGTGCGCCGTCACGGAGCAGAAAAAGCGTTAAAAGCCGCAGGAGCAGGACTCGGACAACACTGGACTTATTTATTACTAATCGCTATCAGAGGGCGCTCTTTGCGTTTTGTTGTGTTTTTGTAAGTCCCATGTGACATTTTATTAGTCGAGCATTTATTTATTGAAGCGGTCAATCCTTTATAGTGGCTGAAGAAGGGACAGTGTTTTTTGAAAACCCAGTGATACAAAAAACGAGAACAAACCGGACGGCAAGGTAAAAGTTTTTTTTTTCTTCAGTTGCAGGTGATCCTCGGAAGTTACTTCAGAAGAAACGTCTGGATTAATCAGAGACGGAATTTGGGACTTTCATAAATATTACTTGTCTTTCACTTTCGCCTTGTGTGTATTATTTCCGCTCATGTGTATATGAACGTTTGCTAAAAACGAAACGATGGAAGTGAGCGCGGAGCAGACCCGCTGGATAGGCCACCACCCTCACCATCATCCTCACCCGGTGCTGAACGGGCAGCACGCGGAGCCGCACCACCCCGGACTCGGCCACTCGTACATGGAGCCGCAGTATCCGATCGAGGACATGGACGTGCTCTTCAACATCGACGGACAGAGCGGCCACCCGTACTACGGGAACCGGGCCGTGCAGAGGTACCCGCCGCCACACGGTGAGCATCTGATGCCTTTTACACTGCAGCGCAAACACACCGCACGCGCATTCAGCAAGCACACACACACACACCTCTGCACTGCTCTGTGAGTCTGTTAGCAGCCAGTCAGTAAGTTTCACTTAGAGTCTGAACTGACTCTTACAAAGATTATTATTATTATTATTATTATTATTATTATTATTAAGAAATATAGAAGTAAACTTTATTCACTCAACACTGCAGGATGTGGGTGTGAAGGCGCATTTAAATTTAACTCAACACTTTGTATTATTATTATTATTATTATTATTATTATTATTATTGCTGTTGTTGTTGTCGTTGTTGTTTCTTGTTTGCATTTTGTTAATAAAATACTGAATAGTTTGTAATACAGGAATAATAGTAAAATTAGACCGAAAATACCAAACAAACGTTACTTTACTGCATTAGTAAATTCATTAAAAATAGGCAACAATCTGCTAAAAGCCAGAACTTAGACGACAAATGCTTTTCTCTAGTGGTGTGTCACTGGTTTCACATCTTTCTAGTGTTCTGCTGCAGCTCATATTGTTACTCAGATGTTACTCAGATGTACTGTTTTCTTCATTCGCCGCTTTTTCCTGTAAGAAAAACAGAATGCACGCTACAGAATCGCTATTTACAGAATCGGATTTACATTCAATTCTTATTTCTCCAAAGTGCATTTATTTATCTTTCTTTTTTGAAGCGACAGAAGTGTCTGCTGTGAATCCTTCACTAACGTGCCGATAATGCGTCGTTAAATGGAAAAAGCTTTTTCTGTGAGCTGATGTTTGGCCTAACAGATAAGCAACCCCACTTCAGGTACATGTAAGATCCTCTGAGTGGAGAAATCAGGTTTTTGTTGTTGCTGGGTTTCATTTCATGCCGTGACTTGGTGAGCCGCGTGCATGCAGGAAAAGGCCTGGCTTTCCGCTCTTTTGAGGCTCGTCTCCTTCACGCATCTCGGCAGGTTCTTTCAGCTTTGCCCCGCGCTTTAGGCAGATACTGAGGGAGGAGTGCTGGGTATCGACGGCCTCGCTAATGACAGCTAATGACATGCAGTAGGTGTTAATTGTGAATCCTTCAGGCCCAAGCGCACTTTCACCCTGCAGTATCGGTGAAGTTCTTTTTTTTTTTCTACATGTAAAACAACCGAAATGAATTTCTTTCATATTCTTTTATATTCACATTTCTTTCATAGATAAAAGACTAGATCTCCAAATGCAGAGCAATATACATTGCGATCCTGGTGGTGAATTATCATCCGCACTGTTTTTCATTTACATACACTTCAGTTCATGTAGATACAGCTCGGTTCACACATAATGAAATTATTATTATTATTATTATTATTATTATTATTAGTAGTAGTAGTAGTAGTATTATCATCATTATTATTATTATTATTTAAATAATGTAATTTTCCTTAGAATTTTACTTAAAACGAAATGCTGTAGCTAATTTGACACTAGAGATTTTGGGACTATATCATTTTGCTGTAATTTACAATTCTCCTTTGGATCAGTTAAAATTGATGCTATAGTTGCGCTAGATTTTGTATTTTAAAAAGATCTTGAACCCTCTGATGATGAAATGAAATTGAATAAAATTACCAACATGATATTTGTTATTCAGCTGGTGCAGATTTTCTAATGTTTTATTTCTCTCGTGGTTTTCAGTGTGGTTTTAAAAGCTGGCAGTCTATTAGTGATGCCACTGCCTGTTTTTTGTCATGTGGTTTGAAAAGGCTTGAAACTGAGTGTGTTGATTAAAAAAAAAAAGCGGTGGCTTTGGTGACGTTTTTGTTAACAGGCCTCTGTGTTTGTATGTGCTTTTTCAGGTAGTCAGGTGTGTCGCCCGTCACTGCTGCACGGCTCTCTGCCATGGCTGGAGAGCAGTAAAGGGATTGGATCGCACCATGGAGCCTCACCCTGGAACCTGGGCCCCCCTTTTCCCAAAGCACCATTGCACCATGGCTCCCCGGGGCCTCTGTCTGTCTACCCTCCTCCACCCTCGTCCTCCTCCTCTTCTTCCTCTTCCTCCTCTTCACTGTCAGCCGGCCACGCCAGCCCTCACCTCTTCACGTTCCCTCCCACTCCTCCAAAAGACGTGTCCCCAGACCCAGCTGTGTCCACGCAGTCCTCTGGTTCTTCACTGCGGCCCGAAGACAAAGAGTGCATCAAGTACCAGCTGCCTGAGGGCATGAAGCTGGATGCAGCCCACAGCCGTGGCATGGCCCTCGGAGCAGGCACGGTGGCATCATCCTCTGCCGCGCATCACCCCATCGCCACTTACCCTCCCTATGTGTCCGATTACGGGCCGGGGCTCTTCCCACCCAGCAGCCTGCTAGGTGGGTCCTCCTCTAGTTATGGTTCCAAAACGAGACCAAAAACAAGGTCCTGTTCAGGTAGGCGTGCGCTTTATTACCCATTTTAATTCAACTTAACCACAACATAGGCAAAGCATTTCACCATGGCCTTTATATTTGTTATAATTTTACTAATATTCCTCACAAACAGCCTCCCGGGGTCAGGGCCGTTCTTAGGCAATTGATTTGGGCCTGAAAATTTTCTGCCAGTGCCAAGGCCTCACAGCAAAATCCACAGGGCTGAAATAACTCTTACAGTGTTGAAATAAAACCTGCAGTGTGAATTTGTGTCCAGCTGGCCTTATATGAGAAGTATTTGTGTTCATTTAACACTGGGGACTTCACTGTGCTGTTTCCTCGAATCCTAGCAAAGGCCACAGTCTGGTCTGCAGTTACCTGCTTGTGTGTTGGTCTTGTATTATCCATGTCAAGCAAACCAACATATATTGGTCAAATATTTTCATGGCACTTTTAACATAAATATACAACATATTATGCTTAATGATTATTAGGAAGCACAGTGCGGGAATATTAGATGGATATTCTCAATATAATCTACTTAAATCATGGCTGACTAGAAACTAGTACATACAGGGTAGGTGAAATGATTTTAATAATAACTCCATCAAGAAGTAAATTTGGACACAGATTTGTTTGTCACCATCTGGCTTGATTTTTAATACTTTATGATTAAGGGCCTACATTAGACTATATCTATTGTTGTCCAGTGATAAAGCCGAATGAAGTCCATCATGCGGGATAATTAAACATTGGCCAATTTGTTCCGACTAGTCCGGTTTTTTTTCTCCTGGTGTTTGCATTTTTTTGTTGTTGCATTTCTTCTGATCCCGGTCTCCTCAGTGTTTTATGTGTTTAAGCTAATCCACTTAGGCTCAGCCTGCTGCGCTGTTTATTTTAGCGCTGAAGCTCTGATGGAGAGGCCGGATGCTGCTGCATGAATCTCTATCCAAACACGAAGAGAAATTAGTGGGGAAAAAGGTCATTCAGTCACCAGCAACCAAACCGGTTTTATTAGCAAAATACTGCTGTCAAAAAAGACTAATACTATTTTTCTTTTTTTCATCGAAGCTCTAGTTTTTTTTTTTAATTTATATTTTTTGACTGTGTTAGCATTCTCGCTGGGTTTCAAATCATAGCATTTAAGGCAACCAGAATAACCTAAAAAAAACCATATAATATTATGCAGTATAAGTAATGAAGTTAACATAGATATCATGGAAAATATTTTTATTTAGTCTTTATTTATTATAAATTATTATTTTTTCCGGTCCCAATCTTAGTGTTGATCTGTAACGGTCAGGAATGCTGTTTCTTCCGCATTCCCACTTGGCAGCACAATTCGTTAGCGACTGTGCTATATATTTTGTCAATTAGTTGATTAATAAATAAATTAATTAATTGAAATACGTCAAATAGCTATTTAAAAATGATTGACGGTTGACATATTGACGCTGCTGAAATTATTTTACTCTCCTCACTCTTGTCTGTTCATTAAGCTAACATTTGTGGACTAGGCTAGCTAACGCAACTGTCCCATTTAGAGCTTTAGCTCAGCGTAAATAAACCTCGCGATATTTTTACCTGCTATATGCTCTCGCGATAAGTGAACGTGACGTGGATGAAGTACTAAATTCGAAATAACAGGCAGACGAGGTCGCTGGGAAAAACTGTTTAGATTACAATTTATGCTATGTCGAGTGAAAGTGTGAATATTACCAGTTTGTTGTGGGTTTGCTACAGTAGAGGCGATAATAACCTACTTTATAGTTTGTTGATATCACTCACCTGCCGTGTGTACAGAACTTAAACCTGAAATGTTTCATTTTGTGGTCGAGCTGCAGCCCACAAACCCGGAACAAGCTTTGCGCAACACCAGGCGATATTACAGCGCAGACAGGAACGCCCACACATACATACTGAAAAAAAGTTTTAATTTCTTCTCATTTTTGTCATTTTTTAAATCGTGTTTAACTGTTAAGTTTTTTATAAGGCTGTACATAATAATGTGAGCAAGTTGTCTTGGCTACACAGGAAGGGTTACAAAAGCAAACAAGAAATAAATCTTTATTTATTTTTTTAACCGAACGTTTTTCCCTATATGTGGCTCTGACCAAAGCCGTTTACTGCAGCTCCAAATGATGTACCGAGTTAGTATTCAGCATGCTATTTTTCTCTTCTCTGTGTATGGACCAGAGCCTAGTGCAGCGGCGTGACACCGACCATGCGCGCGCTCCCACTGTCACTCAAACTGAGGGGAAGAGAGGCCTACACTGTTTTAACTACGCGCGCGCGCGCACACACACACACACACACACACACACACACACACACACACACACACACACACACACAGAAGGTTATACATGGAGTCTAAATTAGCCCAGTGCAAATCAAAACAATAAAATACTGCATTTATTATTATTATTATTATTATTATTATTATTATTATTATTGTGCCTTATTCTATCCCTATTTTAATGGACTGATGGACCGGGAGATTGTTTGTTAGGAAATGAAATACACACATGACCCATAATATCCCCACGATAATGAACACCTTATAGATCCGTATTCCGAATAAGTGAGTTATATTTCTAAAGTATTTCCTCGTGTTTATCCTCTACATTATGACATTATGATAGCTTTGATAAGAGCCGTAACGCCAGCTACCGAAAGACCTCTACTCAAATGTTGTTCGATGTACACTTCAAAAGATACTCTTATGGTATTATTATTATTATTATTATTATTATTATTATTATTATTATTATTATTATTGTTGTTGTTGTATTTGGTAATTTTATATTATACTAGTGCATGTCACACGCGTGTTTTAATGATAATATCTGCTATATTTTTAAGCAAAGCAGTCTTAATATATATATATATATAAGTGATGCGAATAGTCGTCACGACCAAATTTTACGACGAACTCCACAATCACTTAAATCATTTCTTGTGAGTGGAACATTTTGTAAGGATGCTGTGGTGGCATTCGCATCTCTGCACGTGTTTGTGTGCGTTTTAATTTACTCTCTCTCTCTATATATATATATATATTGGTATTTACATATATATGGAGCCATAGTCTCTTCATGTTTGTGCATTAGTCAGTGCTTCATGTGCGTGTGTTTTTCAAATGTGCGTGTTTTGTGCGTGCAGAGGGCCGGGAATGCGTGAACTGCGGAGCCACTTCTACTCCTCTCTGGCGGCGGGACGGAACCGGCCACTACCTGTGTAACGCGTGCGGACTTTACCACAAGATGAACGGGCAGAACCGACCTCTCATCAAGCCCAAGCGGAGACTGGTACGCCTCTCCACTGTCCTAGTAGATGCACACACTGAAACACTACAAGGATTTGAGATAAAATTATTTTAGACAAATTTATTTTAAACAAAAGTCGATTATTATTATTATTATTATTATTATTATTATTATTAATAACCTTTGACACATATTTCAAATTTTTATCCGTGTTAATGTGTTAGCACTTGAAAGTCCAGTCGAATGCGACCCCGCACTCTGTATCAGGGTGTCAGGGACGGGGACAGAGAGTATTTCCATTTCAGACTTGTCTTAAACTAATGCAGGAGCGCAGTTTTCCCTACACATCACTACACCATACTCTTACCTTTTCCCGCTAATATAACAGTAAAACAGTCTAATAAATTACACCTCCCGTTCATGTATTAAATGTAAACTGATATTATCGTTAGCTTATTTATTCCTTGTTATTTAATTTTTTTCCATAAAAGATGCTCTATAAGACCACACATCCTGCGATTTAGCTTAAAATCTCAGTAGATATTCACACATCCCAAATACATGATATAGAAATGAAGGGTGGGAAAGCGTTAGAGGAAGGCAGAAACTTATCTTGGCTAATTAGAACAGCAAAGTCTTCTTCTTATTAAAGCCTATATAGGCCTAAAATAAATATTAAAATGTAATTTCACTTAACACACCCTACGTACACTGCGCAGGCCTACATATGCTTCACTGAAAGCATGTGATCGGAATACTCACGCCACACTTTTGATTGAGTCCAAACAATCATCACATCTTTAAGGCTATGAAATCGGGCATTTCCGTGAAAGACGGAAAACGCCGATGTAGCGTTCTGTTACGTCACAGCATTCTAGAACATATTATCGCCTCGCAGGCACTTTCTACAACTAAAACCGCTCTAGCCTAACTTATGCCGGAAGGCGATTTGACGTCATCATTGCTCATCATTACTCATCACTATTGATGTGGCTAGAAAGCTGGTTAGTTTGAAAGCTAGTTAATATAAACAAGCTGTAAAACAAGCCTTCTCTTTACACAGTGCGGTATAGGCTGGTAAGCTGTAAGTAGCCCTAATAACATCATGATAGATTTCAGTACTAACAAACATAATTGTCACATACATATCTAAACCAGAATGGGCGTTTTCCCTCCTTTTTGGTCTGCGTAATGTGTAATTTAATTTTTGGAATGAAAGTTTTGGCAAAGGTACACTGTCAGATGTATGCTCAAGATGACAAAACAAATTACTTCTAAGGGTTTTGAATACACACACACACACACACACACACACACACACACACACACACACACACACACACACACACACACAAATGGTGGCCGGTATTTGTCGCACAATCTCAATGATTATGCAAGACTGAATCATTCGTAATGTACACCTCTAACATATAGACCTGCATAGATTTATGGCAGAAATGGACCTCAGTCTGTTTCTTGGCTAGAAGAGACCAATTAATACTTTACTGAAGTAAAATATAGCTGTGGCGTGCTTAATGTCAGCTAAAGTAGAGCTGGGCGTTAAAATATGGTGATATTTAAGACATTTAAAGGTGAATGCCCTGCATGCAGACTGTCTTTCTAGATTTAGATATACCTCATTCAAGGCAGGGGAAACTGTCAGAGGGCAGCTCTATTTTGGCATCTCTCTCTCCCTCTCTCTCTCTCTCTCTCTCTCTCTAATGTAAAAAGCTGACTTCCCAGGAAAAGGCTGCCGGATATCTGAGCGCTGCTGATAAAGTCCCCAGCCTAAACATAAAGGCAGGCGGAGGGGGCAAGAGTCACCACGACTCCTCAGAAGGCAGGGGGGTGAGGGGGGGTGTATGGGAGAAAGAGGGAGCGTGTGCATGAGAGTGAGACAGAATAAGGATGAAAAGAGCAAATGTTGGGGTATAATACTATGATTCCTTTCTACCAATGATCAACCCAGTAGTGAAGGGTTCCCCTGCTACCTTTACATATTTTTTTCCTCACTGCTCATTTAAAGGAACAGCTAATAAGCCCATAGGCTTTCCAATATTTTTGTAGTCCAGTTGTGTCATTTTTTTGTGTATTTGTACAAATGTTCAGAAATGTTTATGATTTTTAAAAAACTTTATTCTGGCAATAATTTAACTTTCCTTATTTATGATCATCTTTAACGAACATTTGTTTTTATTTATCAAACTCCATTTTGAAAAATGAAGCAAAAAACAAGAACAGATGGTACATATTAAGAAGATGAAGTTATGTATACAGTTGGTGATTTCTTTTGTCTTTCTCGTTCTAAGACGTTACACCTCTTCGTTCTTTAGTACGTTGTACTTATATTTAGGTCGAATGACTGTGTTGCCCATGGAAAATCTATTTGTAGGCAATGCAGAGTGACGGGAATGAAATTTACGCTGGGTCTAATTGAATAAACTGTCAGTGTGATTGTTTTAAATATGAGACAGGAGCTCCGTCTTGCCCGCTCTTAATGCTAACTTCTCCGTTTTAACAGGAAAATTTCATCAGCCTTAATGGTCGCCATTTAAGCCTACGCTTTTATGCTCTTTTATAAATATTTGCATTTGAGGGAATGTATTTTTAGCTCAGTCAAGGGACGGCTCTTAGACGTTTCTTTGCCACATTATTCCTTCATCGTCATTCTATGTCACAGAAAAAAAAAACCCAAAAAACCAAAACTATCCATCAGCCATTTGATGAGAAGGATTAGAAGATATAGCGAAGAAGCTTAATATATGGTCATGCATGGTTGGTAGCCTATGGTTGCTAACTGCTGAAGTGTGTTAGCACAGGTCACTATGTCTGACAGGTCACCTCTGTTTCTCTGACTCTTGCAGTCTGCTGCACGGCGAGCAGGAACCTCCTGTGCAAACTGTCAAACGACCACGACAACGCTGTGGAGGAGAAACGCCAATGGTGACCCGGTGTGCAATGCCTGCGGCCTCTACTTTAAACTGCACAATGTAAGTGCCTGATCTGATCTGATCTCTCTTTCTTCCCTAAATTATTACTGTCCACAACTTGAAAACTTCTGACTTTAATAACAGGACTGCGTGAAAAAGTGTTCAACACACACACACACACACACACACACACACACACACACACACACATTAACAAATTCCAGTATTCCCAATCCAGCAATCAAGCAGAATAAAAACATGGGGAAAATTATTATTATTATGATTACTATAATGATTATTTTTTTATTTCTATCATTGGAATGACAGGTCATAGTTTGTTGCAGTAGCCATTATTACACGCTATTACTGCACACGTAATTGTTTTTGGATGACTCTTATCAGGCAACGCTTAGGTCAACTAACAGAAAGAATATTTCTGCACTGGATATAATCATCTCATGTGACCTAGTATCCAGTGTATGTGCAAAACGAGTTTTATTTTGGTCTTGAAACAAATCCTAAATTTCACTGAACCTTCTGTTTCTCTTCTCCTAACCTTAACCTCTATCAAAGGCACACTGAAACTCTATGAGAGAATGAAACCTTGCACTGGGGTGTGTGTTTTGTGTGTTCGTGTGTTCGTGTGCTTTGTGTGTGTGCTTGTGTGCCTGTGTGCATGTGTGTGTCATGCTGGCTTTGTACTGAATCGTCTCACACTGGGGTTGTGGTCACCCTTGTCTTTTTGGAGTAGAGTACGGTGGGTGGTGTTAACACAGTGGTTAGTGTATATATGGTAACCACATTGTGTATGTGTTTGTTGTGACGGTCAAGGATATAGCACAGAGAAATACTTGCATCAAGCATCAGTCTGACCAGCTTTGGTGTCTGTAACACTTTGCTCTGCACTACTCACAAAAACAGATAAGAAGGGAAACCACAGTTTTGCGTGTCTCTGCTTGTTCATTGTAGTGTGAGTAAAGCAATCAGTAAGCAGAGAGCCGACTCTCCGCGACTGACCTAGTGAGCACTGAATGACCAGAGAAGGCCACAAAAGCCAGTCTGGCCCATATTGTCATATAAGTGGATATTGTTATCGGCCCATTATTGCTTCACCTTGGTCTATTCTGGTCCATATTAATTTTGATACCTTGTGGACAAACACATATATTTTTGAAAAACTATATAAACGATGTCCCATAAACATCTTTCGCAACTTTTCATTGATTTTGTGCACAACCACTAAGGTGCTAGTGTCTAGCTGTAGGTCTACTCTTCATTACTTTAGCCTGAAGAGAGAGAGAGAGAGAGAGCGAAGGACAAAAATAGTTCTGTCTAAATGTTGTTCTAAACATTGTGGGCTTGCTTCAAGTGCATACACTGATGAAGTGAGGTGAAGGAGGCTAAGACAGAGCTTATGAGGATGATAAAAAGAGAGAATGAGGGTGCAAAAGAGACAGTAACAGAGAGAGAGAGAGAGAAAGAGGGAGAGAGAAAGAGAGAGCTAAAGGGTGCAATTCTGTGATGGTGATGCTAGCTGGCAGGAGAGTGAGGTGTCGTGGCAGTGCCACTGTGCCCGCGTTCGCCGAGCCAGAGTCTGGGGTTTCTCTCCTTGGCAAGCCTGGCATCAGCTGTGTCAAGGATAGTTGTCGATTAAGGTCGGACCACGGCTATACTGGACTGTGTGTGTGTGTGTGTGTGTGTGTGTGTGTGTGTGTGTCACACACACACACACACACAAATTTTCTTACTATCCTTGTGAGGATCTTCCATTGGCATAATTAGTAATGCAGCTAATTAATGCTATACTACACCTAATCTAACCATAATCTTAACATCAGTAACTAAAAGGCTAAAAGGAAACCTTTTGACTTTTATATATATATATATAAAATTTTTGCCGTCAAAAACTGTAGACACTTTAGATTTTGGGTTGTTATATCTGTGACGACCAAGGAGACGACGACATCAAATCAGCTGAAACTCACTAACAGTCCTAATTTCCTTTCCTCAAAGAACAGTCTAGATTATTCGCACCTATACATCTCATCTTAATTAGGAAATTGTCTGCATTTAAATGCTTTCATAAATTGTTTCTACTCACATGCTGCAGATTGATCTGGCGTTCACACTATCAAGTGATAAAGGTAGCAATTCATGTTTTATGTAGGTTTGTGACATTCAATTCAAACAACAGCAGCAAGCGACATTTTAAGTGTGATGCTCTCAATTTAATGGGAATTAGATAAAACAGTCAAGCAGCAAATCTGCATGATTGGCACAAATAAATTATCATATAATGGTTGGCTGATGTCTCCCAATTTCAGTTCCTACCTGTGTTTAGCAAAAGTAACTTTGTCACAATGCTGTGTAAGTCATATGTAGAAATCAGACTGTATACATTTTGGCTACTGCCATTTGTTATTGGGACATACTGGGCAGACCACAAGCAAAACCTCTAGATACACACAATTTGTTGTTTGCTAGTATGAATTGTGGGTCAAACCATTAGTAATATTCTTTTTATAGTATTAATGGAAATATGGCTTATTATATTTTAAAAAGCTCTGATCACTCATCAGTGTTAATGAATCCCCACCCTTCTAATTTCTCTCTCTCTCCACCACAGATCAACCGACCACTCACTATGAAGAAGGAAGGCATCCAGACCCGCAACAGGAAGATGTCCAGCAAGTCCAAGAAGAGCAAAAAGTCACAGGACAGCATGGACGACTTCTCCAAGAGCCTGATGGAGAAGAGCAGTTCGTTCAGCCCGGCCGCCCTCTCGCGTCACATGACCTCATTCCCGACCTTTTCGCACTCGGGCCACATGCTGACCACGCCCACTCCCATGCACCCCTCTTCCAGCTTGCCCTTTGCCCCCCACCACCCCTCCAGTATGGTGACCGCTATGGGTTAGGCTACCTCCAACCCTGACCGTGACCTCAGCCTCAACCACAACTCCTCAACCTTTGACCGTCAACCCCCCAAACCTGCTCTCTCCTGGCCCACAGATGACTGCTATGAGCCCTGTAAAACTTTTGTACACCCCTACTTCTCACTAACATGAGAGAGAAAGTGTGAGTGTGTGTGTATGTGAGAGAGAGAGACTTTCTTCATCCTCCATTTTTGAAGCCTTGACAGCGTGCTTACCTTGTTAACCTTATAACGTTACCACCATTATTCGTGTACAGGTTCCCTCTCTCATCACACAGACACCCAAAGGTGAAGCAGAAAGGTTTAAACCCTGTTCTCCTTCCATCCATCCATCCTTTTATTCATCCCTCCATCTCAACTCATCATTCTTCCCTTTGGTTTTCCTCAATGAGAGATAAGAACTCCATGATCTGTGAAAACCACAGAGGAGACAGACTCTGCATATATTTGTACAAATTGTATGAAATACAGTACATTTAAAAGACTTTTTAAAAGAGAGAAAAAGACTAACAAGGATGGGGAAAAAAGTCCACGGGCAGCTAACGACAAGAAGGGTACGACTTAAACCTGGAGGAAAGACAAGACGCCGAAGCGGGACATTGTAGCGGCTCTTCCTTGTAAAGAAGGAGGCAGAGACAGAAAGAAAATGAGAATAAAGGAATGTGGGCTCTCTGTGTAATGGAACGGTGTGTAACGCATTAACGCTTGTGTAGTCAGGTCTGTTCCTCTGACTGCCAGCTACTCTTCTGGATGTGTAATAGGTCTTGGGCAATCGGTTTATGTTCACACACACACACACACACACACACACACACACACACACACACACACATTCTTATTACACATGACCACCTGTTATGTTCACCTTAAAGACTTTCTTCTGGCCCAGGTTATATGCATTGTGAAAAAAAGTTCCTGTATTTGTTATTTGTATGTATAATTCAGAGTACCAAAAATACGAAAGAAACAAAGATGTAGAATTATTTCTTTATGTAATGCAGACTGAATGGTTGTACAAATTTAATAATCAATAGTGTAAAAAAAGACTTGCTTTTTTGTTGCGTAATTTTTTTCCCCTCTTTGAAAATAATAAACTAGTTTAATCTCTGTTCACATCATGCATACATTTGAGGAAGTGGTCTTTCTTTTGTCTTCACATCTATGTGTGTGTGTGTGTGTGTGTGTGTGTGTGTGGGCTAGTTCTTAAGTGTGATATTAGTCACAAGGCATCTGAGGACCTGTAGGACACGTACTGAGGAGGCCTAATGCTAATAGGAAGGCCTGAAATAAAATGTGGCTTGTTAATGGTCATAGGTTAATCTCTCACAAACACACACACACACACACACACACACACACACACACACACACACACACACACACACACACACACTGCAGTGGCCAGGTTTGTGAAAGAAGGTGAACCCTCCAAATGCAGCAGGGCTTCCTGACAGGTAGCAATAAATAAGTCTGCTAACTATATACTGAAACTCAACCATGCATAAAAAAGTGTTTCAGTGATAGGTTGCTCAAGCGCGTGTCTTAAGGTTGCTATTTTTCCCCTGACTCATCCTAAATATTTAGCATCCTGTTGGAGGTGTGATGTTCAAAATGGCGTATTTTCATGTAAGAGCTCTCAGGGAGAACCTTATCAGGCCCATTAATCAGAGGGGCAACACCAGCATGAATTGTTGACCTAATATTAAAAATACGAGGCAAATTTAACACCACAATAGGAGGATTTAACTTTCTAAACATAATGAGTCACACAGCCATTTCACTCAGCTTTCGTGCGACGGGATGCAGGAACTTGTGTTCCGCATGCCAACTCGATTCTGTAACCCTGAAGGAATGTCCATTAATATCAATATGGCCGCAGAGCAGCTAATGCAGTTTAAAGCTGAGTTTAAACGGGTCGTACACAAAGAGGAAACCTTTTTCCTGTGCTGACTTTGATCAGTGGATCATTGGGAGGTCACAGGGTCAGTGCATGCTGTTCCATTGTAGACAGCCATAGTCTTCAGTCCACTAACTTTTATGGGTCGTAAGAACAAGACTGCCTTAGGGCCTCGGGTTTGATTATCAAACACTCGCTATATGGGAGCACGGTTCATGTAACCACACAACGAAGCCAAGTAATGTTGTTTATTCAGTACACAGTAACTTATATTCTGCATGCCAATATAATACTGTAACCACCCTCAAAGGATGGATACACAGCAGCTGATGCAAGTGCATGTATAAAGGAACTCTAGAGTCTAAAATGTAAGTGGTGGAACTTGTGAAGTAGTGAAATGAGTACTGTGCGTCAGCCGCACTGCTTTGGGGACAAAGTCGTGGTTTGATGTATTTGCATGGCAGCTTGTTGAGAGTCACTCAATGCAAGGAGAAAAGGGGAACTGTGTCCAGACCACAGCGTGGCCAACTGCCTTTAAAAACACACACACACACACAAACACTCCGAAACAGGCCCTAGGCAAGAGCTGCCCAAAAAAGGTTCACGGCAAAACTGATGCAGAAGCAGAGGTGTAGAAAGGTCACTGAACTTGGCTTCCTCTTCTCTTACTCTTTCTGCATTAACCTACAGGACTAGCATACACATGATACACTGAATTTTAGATTTTCTGGCATCAGACTTCTTCCTGTTTGGTGGTAAAACCAAACAACATATTATTAACATAGCTCTTCATAAATTATTATTTTAAATTATTATTTAAAAACATAAGCTTTAAAATAAGGATTTGTGTGCAACCTATTCCAGGTCTACAGACAACTAGCAAGATTACATTTATACATTAGCCTGATGTTTTAATCTAAATCAAAAGGTTCATGAGAGCTGGGATCTGTCATAAAATGTGTTCAAAATATTAAATGTAATGTGTGATAATCATTGCTGGCTTGGTGTCGGCCCATTTGTAGGCAGATTTAACAGGGAATCATTTGATCAAGAAGATCATTCAAACATGGATGCCATGTCACAGATTGTTTGAGTGTTGCACTCTGGTGAACTTTTAGAGAACACATTGTTTGTCAATCCATTGTACTCATGAAATCAGTGGCAGGAGGTGTGTTTTTGTGAGTGTAGCTATACATAATCCGATCCAGGTTAAGAGCTCAGCACTTAAGGTCTCACAATTAAAGGTCTTGTTTAAGGGCTTAGAGCAACTCTCAAACGTGTCAATCCTGGGATTTGAGCCTTCCGGGCACTAGTATAATTTTTTTATTTTTTTTGCTTGAGTACTTTAACTTCTACCATTTTGATTCCTTTTAAATTTGATAAGCTCATATATGGAATTTTAAAACACTTTTTCCTCATACATATACAGCATAATCAGTAACACGAACGTTTCGGAGCCTGTGCAATCGTATACACATGTGCCTGTGTTGCAACATCTCAGTGTCAGAAATAAGAGCCTTATCAGCTTCTGCTGCTTGTCTTTTCTCACTCAAGCATACACACACCATGTGTGTGTGTGTGTGTGTGTGTGTGTGTGTGTGTGTGTGTGTGTGTGTGTGTGTGTGTGTGTGTGTGTGAGTATATCTTTTGCAACATCCCATCAACATGGATGTGTGAAAATGCTGCTGAAAGCATAGTCACGTAAACTTACATGGAACAATTATTAATGTACAGACAGAGTAAATATACTATATATACAAGTATATACAAGAACATCTCTAGAGTATATGCTGTTAACATGAATATGAATAATTTTGTAGCAAAGCCAAATAAACACAGGGAGCATATTTACATGCACCAAATGCCTTCTGTTTTTACACTGGTTTCTATTTCTACCGACTTACACTTCTGTAAGTCACTCTGGATAAGGGTGTCTGCCAAAAGCCATAAATGTAAATGTAATTGGTTTACTATGGGATATAATTTCTAATTTACATATTTTCAGAATTTGGATTCCTTGATGAGACTAAAAATCTAGGTGTCTTTATACCTTTTTCTGTTCTTAAATTTATTTATTTATTATTATTATTATTATTATTATTATTATTATTACTATTATTATTATTACAGTGAAATTTGTTTGATTTGAAAGAAAGGAAGAACTGTGCTTTTAAAGGTAAATCCTTGCTAACGTTATACTCATAGCCATCCATTTTTAGACGTCTTTCAGCTGAATAGTGCACATATTGCCATGAGGTAGTGAACATACCCCATTCAGAAAGGATTATTTAGGAACAGAGACGTCTCCTTATATATTTCTGTGTTATATAGATTATAACACAGAAAATCCTTTTTCTCCTGGGAAATGTACAGCCAAGAACATTACACACTGCTGTTCTCAAAAGGGAAGTTTGTGCAGCCTTGTAAATGGACTGCAAGTGGAAGTTTGAAGGGGAAGTCAGTTTAAACAATCAAGTCAAATAAGGAAGATTCCTTACTGTGCTAAATGACCTGAAAAGTGTTTGTGACTACCCCAAACATAGGAGTAAGGTAATTCCTTTCTCACAATAACAATGCGTTAACAGTATAAATACAGGATAAAATTTACGTGTTGCCATTATAGAAAAGATTTGCAACATTTCATAGATCTCACAACTTTTTAGCATATTAAACCACGTAATATCAGGTTTGGACACATAAGGAGCTGGAAAATTAATATTAGATATGTGGGTTTCCTCTGTAGTCTCACAATGGATGGCTATAAAATATACTATAAAATATCTCATAAAGATTCTTCACTATTTAAATGTAAGCAAATCTGTGATATTGACCATGCTAAACGCTTTGTATAAAAGGTCAGATTTTTCTCATGCCTAATCTCTTCTACTGAAGCATGTATTGAAATGACATGGGCTTAATCCAGAATGTAAGCTTTTGCACAAACTTGTGTAGTCGATGACAGCTCATGTGCACACTGTCATTAAAGCAAAAAGGGGATGTACCAAATACGTAGAAACTCTGAAATCTATGTAAATATTTCAAAGATTTTCTATGTAAATGTTTCTACTTTTTACACATGTTGTTGTCAGTAGAATAATTTCTAGTGAAAACTGTTGTAGTAAATTAGAACATAGTAGCAATAGAAGCAATTTCAATATATATATATTCCAAATCAACATAACCTACACTGAAGCACGTTGAAGTCAACAAGGTACAGTACCAGAGAATTGCTTAAGCAAATCTCAACCATAATGACACAAAAGAGAATGTTAGATTTTTTTCAAGAGCCAAAAAATGACCAAAGACATATTGTGTAAAGTCATAGCGCATCTCACATTATACGACGAATTTTAAGGTCGTGGGGGTATGGTTTTGAGGAACGGGGACTAGTGTTTAGTCTTGTAAATGACTCGTGTAAATAAGGCATGTTATTTGCCTGTTGGACATTTCTCATGCAAACACATTACGTTACTGCATGTTTCTGTTGCAGAGACAAGCAGTGATCATTTTGTAACCCTCATTAAGGTCAACTGCCAAAATCATGAGTTTTCCTCCCTTCTGTTACTGGAAGGTGATCTTAGGTAATTCTAACCTTGAATAAACTGTTTACCGCCGAACTGCCAGGTTAAAGTCTTGCCTATGATCATGACAAATGTAGGAATTGGGAAATACTTTGGGAAAACAATTACTTTCGTTTTGCACAAATTTGCATATTAATCTTGTGGTCTTTGTGACTGAAATCTCCAGGGATGATAAAACACCTGAAGATGATATGCATGCAGAAAAAGGTATAAATAGAACAAATATTACCTATGTCAGTGGTTACTCTGCTGGTTGGATTGGTTTGGGTATAAGTAAGTCATTTGCTGTATACATTCATAAAACTACCAAAGCTTCAAACTATTTTAAGCACAGGCACGTGTGTATAGACAAACCAAACAACACCACTACGGTTTCTAACATGTGACCCAACCAGTTTTCTACATAACCGCATCCACGCCCCACTAATTAGACTTAACACAGGGCCATGCTCAAGCCTTCGATGGCATTACCACAAAAAAAACCAAAAAAAAAAAACCCAACAGAACAGGTGCCGTCACTGGGTGAATGTCATTCATGGTTTTATTAGACATGTCTGATATTTGCACCTCGTTCTTAGGGAATGTGCATGGTCCTTATACTTATAAAAAACACAGCACATGTTCATTTATGAATCAAAGATTTCTGACATAGAAACACACAGCCGGCGGTTCTAGTAAAGAAAATAAAGAATTAAACAATGGAACCAAAATAACCCTAATTGACACCAATTACTCATCATTTAAAATTTCCAACTCATTTATTTGACTTTTAAATAACCTCTTTAATCTCCTCAAAGCATGGCAGAAGATTTATTGCTAGGTACTTTTAACAGGGCCAAGGTGCATGAAGGCACACGTTCAACTAAGAGCTCTGTGGTAATGTATGCATAGCTTCAGAGAGCTCCCCATGTGAACTCTTTTTTACTCCGAGCCTTGGGACTGTTGTTGCTACACCCAACACCGAGCACTTATCACTTCTAAATCTGTTGTGGGGAGCTCGAAGCGGCATGTGAGGCCATCTTGCCACTCGAGAAATGTGATGTTGGGCATTGTCTTCTTAACAATCGTAAATCTTTAGCATAATCTCCTGTCACAACACGACAGATAACAGATAATCATCTCTCTTTCTCTTTCTTTCTATCTCTGTGCTGTGGTAGCTGCAGGGCTGTGGATGGTCTCGGCTGACCAAGAACACACACACACACACTTTTTTTTAGGAATGTTTGGGAATTTTTGGTATTGTTACAGTATGCAAAGTAATATTCTAAGTGATTGATCAGTGGCGTGTCTCACTCCCACAGATACTCATCTAACCTCTTAGGAAAAATGTATTTTAAAGGTTCAATGAAAAATTAGATTTACACACTTATGTAAATTTACTTACCCTAAATGTAGATAGGTTTTATGTCAGATGTTTGCCTTTGTTGGTTTTGCACTGGAGCTAGTCTAATGTAGCTCACAATAATAGTACTTCATTTCGTGATGCAGTAAGCAGTGTGTATTTAGAAATAATTCAGAGGAGACATTTTTCAATGGAAAGTTCGGAAGTAGGATGGTACCGTACAGAGAACGACTATTTACACTATAGGTTCTACCGACGGGGTATTACAATCAGCATTCAGCTGCACAGCCCATTTTTATTCATGTTTATAGATCACACCATGTCCTGAACAAGTCTGTGTGACATTATTATTATTATTATTATTATTATTATTATTATTAATGTACTGAATATGGTCATACAAAGATTTTTGGTTGCACATATGTTAATTATTTGTTAGCTGAATTAGCCTTGTAGTTCCAGTGTAAAATCAAACAAATTTTGGATTGGGTAAGTGGATATATTAATTATGTTTACCATGACATGTTTTACATGCAAACCTTCAGTTCTAAAGAACCCAATGCACAATTATGCTATAGATTATGATTGTGAGTATTTTTGCGCTTTGCTAACTTGAATTTGCATTTAAGTCACAAATTTACACGTGACAATGGTGTAAAACACACCACGTGTATATCTGTGTGTGTCAGTAGTTCAGACTAAGTGAGCAAGAGAGAGGGGTGTTCAGATAAATGGAGTGACAGGAGTGACAGATGGAGTTCAAGGGGAGGAGGGAGAGAGGGCAGTTTAGGGTGCTGTAAGCTTTTAGTGAGACTTTCTAGAGAGTTGGACTTTGCTTAATAGGGACGACTGATGAAAGATGTGTGTTTCAGGGAGAGGGAGAGAGAGAGAGAGAGAGAGAGAGAGGGAGAGAGAGAGAGGGGAGATGAAAGAGAGCAAGAGATAGATAGAAGTGTGTGTGTGTGTGTGAGAGAGATCTAGATAGAGACCAAAGAGTTTAACATAAGAATGCGTTTAATATAACAATGTGTTTGGTATGTGTGTGTGTGTGTGTTTGTGTATGTGAGCATGTGAGCGTGCATGGGTGTGGGTGTGTCTCAGGGCATTTTCTTCTAACGGACACAGGGCTTTTTAAAGCCTGAGGCGTAACTGTCAGCTCTCTACATTCATCTGTTTTGCATAGGTCTGACATCTAAGCCTCTGAAATAGTGACATGTCTTTCCCCTCTTTCCTCACCTTATAAAATGCTCAGAGAGGTGATGTTGCTTATTCTTTCACTTCAACTTCTGGCTTCATGATTATCTTCATGTGTGTGTCCACACACATGTCCACACGCACACACTCACGCTGTGTCAAGACAGAATCTTGGCACAAGTCTGTCCTTGTGTTGGAACAGATGAGTCTGGCAGGCTCGCCTGTCCCTTGATTAGAACAAAGCACGCCTTCATACCTATTATGCCGTATTAAAGCCAAACACAGACTGCCTACTCATGATCTGTGCTCAGCTATCTAGTGTTTTTGCTGCATATGCTATCAGTGTGTTTCCTCTGTCAGCCACTTGACACCTCAGGTTAGGATGGATTGGAGGAGGTTGGATTTACTGTATTCTTTCCTATAGAAACACTGAGTCTGGTCTGGATAGTCACTGCAGTTATACTGAAATGCTTCATCAGGAAAATAGTGCCATGTAGATGAATGTGTTTTGGGGAGAGGATGTTGGATCTTCTTAGAAAGTTAGACAGAGATGGGTAGGGCAAACTAATAAAGGTGTATGTGCGTGTTTTGAAGCACAAAGCCACTCATTACCTCAGACTATATATCATTCAGCTCTTATGATGTCACTTACAATTGTGGAAAATGCAGTTAGGTGTACTGTATATACAAGCATATTCACAGATTTTGCTAGACTTCCAGGTAATAAAAGCTTAGTTGAAATCAGCCATTTTTAAAAAATAATATATTTTTTTAAATATTAAAATAAGCTAACTCACAGCACATCTGAGAGGATTTTAGCAATATTCACACAATATTCATAATTCACTCTTAATGCCAACATTAACTGGACAGGATTTCTTACCATCAGTCTTTCCTATACATTTTCTTAATCCATAATACTAGCCAGCTAGCTGACAGGATTTCTGGGAAGGTTTTTCTAAGGAAGCTGCACCTGTAGGGCACACTGGTTGAGCAATAGTAGTATGTATTCTGACTAGAGAGTACAGAAAATGAGAGAGGACTTCTAAAGTGCTTCATGCAGTTAGCTGTGATTTAAAGTCAGTCAGATTGTCCTTAAACATACAAATGAAAGGCAAACATTCACGAAGTGGTTTCACACACTATAGGCACATGCATGTGCACATTTCTCTTCTCACTGTAAACTTGTGGTATGGAGTCTGTAATATAAGTGACCGAAGACTCGTCCGAAAGCATGTCAAAATTTGGTTAAAAGGATTCACAAATGTGAATAGAAACTTAGCTAGCTTGCTAGTTGACTTGAGCTAACCTGAAAGAACTTTTCAAAAAGGCTTTTAAAACCATATTCACCAATGCTCATAATATTCCCTGTTAAAGAGAAAAGGATGGGTTTTGATTACTGTATATGGTTCTCCATTTGCCTCCCTCTGTTTTAGACGCAGAGAATCCCCTGCGTTTGTCTGTTTGGGGTCAGGCCTTCTGGGAATTTTCTACCCGTGGTTGATTAGGAGGCAGAGAGTCCAGTAGAGTCTGTGTTTTCCTGGAGTGTGTGTTTCCTGGATTTCCACTTTGGTGAGCTAATGTCACCCTGATATAACCAAGAGAGAGAGAGAGAGAGAGAGAGACTTTTTTTGTAATGTAGTTCTGCAGTGTCTCTTTCTGCAGATCTGAATGGTAAAGGCTGTTTGAATGGGAGGCAATTTGTCATCGTGGTAGCATGGCTAAATTAGTAACAGTGAGCCTCATTTATCAATGTAAGTTGAAAAGTTGTGTGTAAATGTTTCTGTAGACCGAACTGAAGTAAAAATTCCCACCAGATTTACAACAGTGTCAGTAATTGTTTTTTGATATATGCTAATCAGTAATAAATTACCAAACAAGTTCATGGCACAGCTTTCCATTTAATGACACCCACACAACTCCATAAAAGGCAAACCACACAGAGCTGAAAATGATAAAATGATGAATAAATGGTGAAAAAACATCTAGTAATGCTTCTTTCAAGTTACAAAATTTTCTTTTTACTTTTCTCAGTTTTCTCCTTAATTTAGTCTTCCTCATACACATTCTTCCTCAGGGAGACATGAAGCAAGCCAGCAGGATCAAGCTGCGTCATGGGGAGGCATAACACACTTGGAGGAAAGCTCTTTCCACCCCCTTCCGCATGCATGAACTCACAGAAGCACAAGATTGGCTAATGTCACTGTGATTGATAGGGAAGAGAGAGTACAGCCAATTTTGCTCTCTTGGACTCCCAACCATGAATGGCTGTGGTATCTTTGGACTCATGATCTCTAGGGCGAACACATTTCTGCTGCACCAGATGGGAGCCCCTAAAGCTACAAAAGCTTCAATTAATTTGTGTGTGTAAATCAAGATTTAATCTTGACTATGTAATTAAAATTGCAGCAAATCATGTATGATCTGAAGCTGAAAAATCAACGTCCACATTAGTGATTCTCTTTATATTTAAGTAAGTAAGTAAGTAAGTAAGTAAGTAAATTTTATTTATAGAGCACATTTTAAACAGTAAAAACTGACCAAAGTGCTGTANGTGCTGTACAGAGATTGAATAAAAATTTAAATTTACACAAATCCAGGTGCTTTTGTTGGATACAAAAGTTTCCCAAAGTAACTGGATTTTCATGAATACCATGTTTCTTGAGTAAATGCTCCTGCAAACAATTTACAAATAAATTTGTTCGTAGTTCGATAAATGAGACCAAGTGTTCATAAGGCTAATAAACTGTAGCAATAACAGAGAGAGGATATTTTTATCTCCACTATTATGAGTACTCCATACTGCTCAGAGACCCTGAATTTGGTTCTAAAGGGCAAGGGCATCAGTCCCAGCTAATACCTCCTTCCTCTGTGTCCTTGTTCTGAAAGGTAGGTCTCCCTGTTTGCTTGGCTCATGTGTCCAGGAGTCACATGAAACTCATTCAAGCATAGATGATTGTAAGCAAAAATTGCTAGCGATTGCTATCGTTTTACACAGAAGGGAGGCAAAAAAGATGCGGGTTGATATATGTAATAACCCAGCCCAGAAAGCAAATTGGAAAATATCAGTGAATAGATGTACACACACACTGAATGTATGGCAAGCCAAGGCTGTAGGTTGTATTTATAGGTTTGCAATCAGTTTCTCCTTCACCATGTTCAACATTAATGTGGATGACTGAAGTCCCAGCTCTGAGTGTCTCCTATAAGCTAGATGTCAATGTACTGAATATTCAGTCAAAAGTTTGACTGTTGTGAAGCTTTTAAATTGACGACAGGACTTATTCTTCTATGTTTGGTGCCTAATGTCCATCAGTGACGTGTGTTAACTGAAATCAATGGAGAGAGGTCAGTTTTTGACAGATACTAAATTGCAAAATAAGTCTGCTGATTCAGCATAGGTAGGCTTTGAGCTTTAATAATTTAAGAAGGTGTAAGGTGTGATTGTAACCATTCAGCAAGACAGAACTGGAAAAACCACAAATAATATACAGTACACTGATCTGACAGTTACTAGAGTAATATTGCTGATAAACTGGCAATGCAGCATGTAAATGATTTTCTAAAATAAAAACCAACACAATGGATTGAATCTTTTAAATGAACAAAATAGCATGTGTTGTCTGGTTCTGCATGTCTGCATTAATGAATATGCCATCTTTAGTATTTCTACTTAAAACTACAAAATACAGGTTAGTGTCGATGCAAACAGATTAATTTAGCTGCCAAAATATGATTTATTTCCTTAGCAAACAGTGATTGTGTTCTCGACGCCATACGTCTGTAGATCTTGTATTAAATGTGTAGAAGTCTGTTTTCACCACATGAAGACAAAATTCTATTAGTCACTAGGTTTTAATAATGAGAAGGTTTATCAAGATTGCACATCAGTATCTCAAAATGATAAAAGAAAATGATTATAATGCAACTACAGAAAAGTTGTTTGTTGTGGTATTCTTCTTGCCGAAATCATTTAATCACTTTGGACTATGAAAAGTTTTTCATTCATACTACCCTGCAAACAGAATGTACACTCTTTTACTTTGTGATCATAAAGTATTTTGTACAGTCTTCAATTATGTTATAGAATTATACTGCAATTATACATGTGTGAGTTTTCCAGGCGTTTTTCAAGAGCTGAGCTAAAACAGCACACACACAAAAAAGTCATTTACATATCATTTTCTACCCCTAATTTGCACATGACGTAATATACACAATTATTCTCCGCATCACCATAACCTACCATTTGCATGCACGATCTATCCCACTGCTCACACAAATTAGCAAGCATTATTTGGAATATTAATAAATTGAGATGGCAATTTAATATGTTTCCAGTGTCGAGTGTAAGAAATGCAAAACGTAGGACTGTAACAAAGCATATCCTGTACTATACACATACACTTAAGTCATTGTGAGCCATGAAACTTTTCTTCTCAGCACATAGTCTGCTGTTTGTGACTCTAGGAGAAGGATAGGCCATAGCATTTCGATTGACTGCATATGTATTGTTTGTGTGAAGCCATCTCAGTGAATGGCTCACAGTAAATTTAATTCCACTGAGGAGAAAAACATCAACAGCAAAAGTCAGCTAGTATCTAAATTTATGAACAGCTACGGCAAAAGGCGTTGTAGCATTTCTTAAAGTTAGCATGAGATGTGTTGTTCACCATTATAGCTTTTATTACAGTTTGCCAGAAAGGTGTTATTCATGANCTGTAGCTATTTTTAAGGATAAAGTAAGTGATGTTTGCAACTGTAGTAACACAAGTCATATTAAAACTGAAACAATTTGCTCTTGCTTTCTGGAAGTCTTGTGAAATTTGAGTGAGATCAGCTTGTGGACAGTCCAGTGCAAATTGTATCTATGTTTTTAGCTCTTGGTAGCTAGATGATAAATGACTTAAACACCATTTTCCCTCCAACACAAATTTAGACAAAATTAGCACAAATCAACTCACAAAGTGGCTCAACAATGGCGTGACAGAAAAGCGTTAACTGAGATCATGAGGCCAAATTCTGGAGTTGCCGCATCCATCTGTGGCCAGGAGTCCAACAGAGCAAAACTGGCTGTGGGAGCAAAGACGTTACTCCTTCGCCTGTCAATCACAGCAACAGTAGCCAATCATGGGCGTCTATGAATTCATGTATGTGGAAGAGGGCAGATAACGCTTTTCTCCAAACGTTTTCATCTGCCCTGTGACTTAGCATGAGCAACAGTTTGAAAAGATGTGTTCAGCTGGCTTCACGTGTCTAAGCGCGTGTTAGCTTTCAATCTCTCCGGGTTGAGTTTTGACTGTCTTTATTATTATAAAATTCAAAGAAATGCTCTTGCTCTCTAGAATTGACAACAAATCCAACAAATATGTGATGCTTAGTTTTTCACCCAGCAAAATATCCTACTCATATGAGTTACAATAATTATTCCTGCTTAGCCTAAAGAGCATGGGACTTTGTCTCTTTAGGAAAAGTGGGTGGTGGACCTTCAAACATTTTTTTAGAGAACTAGAGAATAAAGTTGAGTCAGCTGCTGGCGAGTCTTAGCAGGCGAGTCACAAACCATGCTCCAATTTCTTCCTCTTTATCTGAGTCACTCACATTGTTAGAGCACCTTACTGATGAGTCAGATACAAAAGTAATCTTTGTAGCAGGGATTTATTAAACTGCTTTTGTCATATACAAGGATGTTTTCTAGATAAAAACCTGAATAACCTAATTAATGTGATAGTTTAAGATGAAAAATAACCTGTTGGCAGTGAGATCTTGATGATATGCTAATAATAAAAGAGAATAATTCGCCATTAATAAACTAGTAGCATCACGTTATACAGAACTCACTACATGTAGCAACAAACACTATTCTTAAATACAGCCAGATTTCGCAAATACTTCGTAGGAATTGTAACAAGCATAGGTGATATTTCTGTTTTTCTCATAAATTTAATCAAATATCAGTCAAACATTAACTCTTTGAGAGCTAGTACTAAACATTTGTAATTTTCACTGCATGTCGGTTCGTTAGAATTCCACAATTTGATGAAGCTTGACTTTTTTTCTGTCAGCATCATGACGCAGTTTAGTTCTAAAAACGCAAATTCTTCTGTCCAACCAAGCCGAGGTATGCAGGAATGTTCAGAACGTGCCAAGTCACCATACTTTGCAAAACCCTTTTCTTTTCTTTTACATGGCTGCCGAGCTGGAAAAAGCAGGTGCTTGGCGCTAACGGTCGAACGACGTTGACACGTACATGACAGCATATGTGTGTGTGTGTGTGTGTGCGTGTGTGTGTGCGTGTGTGTGTGTGTAAGTGTACTGGATAAACAGGTTGTGGAGGGGTGGTGTAGAAGGGGTGGTTGGGGAATGTTTTGACCAAAACAATCAGCTCTTGGAGGAACTTAGCCTAACTGACTGAGTGTTAAAGGGGGAGAGTGGGAGAGAGAGAGAGAGAGAGAGAGAGAGAGAGAGAGAGCGTTCATTTTGGGGAAAAGTTTCTATTGTGCTTTCATTTACTCTCCAGTGGTCCAGCACAATCCACACACACACACACACACACACACACACACACACACACACACACACACACACACACACACACACACACACACACCCTCACAACCAGCAGCCAAGTGTGTTGTGATTGCTGTTTTTGTAAATTCTGTGTCATTGCAGTTCACAGGGGTAAGAGTGTGTACACACACATCACAGTCGGACTGCTGTGTCTTTCTATAAACACCGGAGGAGTTTCCAGCAACTGTTTCAACTTTACTTTCAGTGTGTGTGTGTATGTGTGTGTGTTTCCACATTGTAACATTTTGCTTCATTGTTCTCCCTTGTTTTGCTGGTTGATACTTTATGTTCATTTTGTCCTCATCTTGTGATGTGACTCTTGTTCATTATACTTTGTAAAATCATTTTAGGGACTGTTTATTTTATTCTTTTTTCATGCTAGTTCTCTCCAGGTGGAGCGTTCACCTAGAGGAGAGAGAGAGCGAGTTCTCAGGGGCAGATTTAGGTCAGGCCTGTTGCAGCTTGTTCTAGTGTTGGGGAGCACTGCCTGATAGTAGTAAGTCTCTCTCTCTCTCTCTCTCTCTCTCTCTCTCTCTCAGATACACACATACACACACTCTCACTTTTACATCCTGCAGACATTTGTTATTTGTTAATTGAGCTTTCATTCATATATATATATATATATATATATGTGTGTGTGTGTGTGTGTGTGTGTGTGTGTGTGTGTGTGTGTATAATTTCATGAAGCCATTCGTGCTGAAGTTTAATAAATAAAGTTGAACTGTGCTCAGTTTTGTGTGTACGTGTGTGTGTTACTGTCACTGAGCTTTAATTCATTCTTGTCTTCATCTGAACTCATTTTGAAGAGTAAAATCTTCCTCTTAAAAACACTCACGGAAACAAAAGCAAATTAGTTATAATGTCAGATTTTCTCAGATGTGTGTGTGTATCTGTGTGAGAGAGAGGGAGAAAGAGAGAGAGAGAGAGAGAGAGAGAGGGAGAAAGAGAGAGGGAGAAAGAGAGAGGGAGAGAGGCCGCTAAGCTGAGTGAATGCTGCATTTCTGAACTCTGCATCACCCGGGCTATGCTGCCTTACGGGCATGTTCTCAACGCACACACACATTCAGAAACACACACGCACACACTGCTTCTCCCTCATTTACTCTCTCTCTCTCTCTCTCTCTCTCTCTCTCTCTCCCCCTCTCTCTCAAACACACATGCTTAGCCACTTCTGTACGACTTATTTGGAAAATGCACTTCACTGTAATGGTGGATGGCTGAGGCAAACTGAAAGCTTGATCTGTCATTCTTTTGACACCCCCATCCATCCTGTCCCCCTTTCACTGCTCTTTCTTTTTTAGTGCATCTTTGTAATTCTCATCCCTTTTTCCCCTCAAGGCTTTCTGCACAGCTGAACACTTCAGGTTGTTTCAACAGGTCGTCCTCTTTCTCCCCAGCCACAGCACATCTTCATTGCTTTGATATTTATGTAGAAAACATAACTTTGTGAAAGTCATTAAAAGTAAATCACAGGGATGTGGGGGTGTTTACACAGTTTCGGAATAAAGTGTGATGAAATAAAGGTGGGTCAGAGTATTATGCTTGACGTGCAAAGTGTGTAATTGTCCACAGCGTTAAGGTGAAAAATCTTACACAATCTTTGCTGAGATCACAGTGGAACTAAATGGGAATATTTTGCAATAGCTGTAAGGTTTCGAACAACCCCCGCAACAAAACACACAGTCTTTTGCTGTCTTTTGAGTCGTGGAACAGAATTATTCTCTCATGCATCCGGGTCAAAATATCACAATATCTCCATTTGATCTCATTGTGGAAAACTGACCACGATGGAAAAACTTACAAAATCAGACAATAACTGAACGTCATAATCTAGGGGTGTGTACATCTCCTATCAAGGTCATACGATGCAGGTCTTGATGTGTGCAAGGATGGAAAGAAGATACATATAAAGCAACCAACAATTAGATATGATACAAATCAAACATGCAGTGATACAATAGGATTCATTGTAGTTCTAATGTAATGCAATTAGTTTTGAAGAATGAGATGGTGTGGTGGGGGTATGGGGCATGCGATGCATGGTGTGAAATGCTTCCTTGTTTCAAAATTAGTTTTAGCTTTGAGGAAGGAGAGGCCACAAATACAGGCCACACCTCATTCACACCTCATTCAGACCACACCTCCTTTGTTTGCTGTGACCAGTCTTTCAGGCCACACTGACAGACACAGAGGCTCCACCTCTTTCACAAATGAAGCACTTTTGACAAAGTTTCTAGATCCTAGTGCAATAGTGATGTCACCTCCCAGAGTTGCAGGCTACAACGCCATGATCCTCAGACCACAATCACTTCAGGAAGATCTCTTAGGAAAAAACAAAGAAAGCACCCTCTCACCCCGGAATTCCTGCTCGGAAATGCGGAAAGGTCTCCACAATCCCCAGATCAGCAAGTGATGACAAATCAAAATAGCAGCTTATAGCATGCACAGTAAACAAAGTAACACTTATTTTCTTTTAAATGAGTTATACTGTATATACGAGTAATTGCTTTAGATCAGTCAACATACAGGTATATTAGCTTGTTAAATCTGTAACACAGACTGTACAGTTTGCTGTACTGTGGAGTTAAATATTTATCACTCATCACGGTTAGCTGGGTAGAAACACAAGCATGGAAGCATCAATGTTTTTCACCCCACTTTATAGCTTAAATGCATTGAAATTGAAATCATTGAAAATGATATAATTCCAACTACTGAGTTAAGTTGATATTCTGAGAATAGTCTACTAATTGTACTCACCTGTGTACAAGCATGTTACTCCTTATTAAAAGCTCTCTGTGTTACTTTGTAACTCTCTCACTTTAGCACTGTGTTCAGACCTTCTTTCTCTGCTTCTTGATTAGTGTTTTGATCACAGCCTGCTTTACTTTTCCTGATTAAGTCTCGCCTAGTTTATGTCTGTTTGCTGATTGCCTAACAAGTTGCCTACCTCAAGTTTCGGAGTATTGCCAAACAGAGTGCTTCTCAAACTTTTTGTAGCAAGAGATTGTTTCTTTACCAGAAAAAAATCCATCTCCTAAGTACAGATTCATTTTATGATCTGTTCAATCCATCCTAATATTAGGGTCATTGTTTATATGTGTACAATAATACATATTTTGGTTATTTACTAGGCCATTATTGAACAGTTTCACTGAACTTTTAATAATAACAATAATAATAATAACTTTGATAATGCTGGGTTTTGATTTCTCTGGACCTCACTTTGAGATCCCTGAGCTTAGCACTTTGGTTTGTTTCTTTGTTGGTTTTAAATAAATCTTAGAAATTGAATTCTGGATGTTTTTTCTAAATTAACTGGTGTCTTTAAAATGAATTGTTGAATTGTTTCTCTTGAAAGGACAGCATCATTTTCTAGTTTCAAAGCAATTTTAATTCAGCTCAGCCCAAGCATGTAACATTAAGTTGCCTAAATTGCTTTAGGTTATGTTGACTATGCTGGAAGGATGTTTTTACTGTAGTAGACCAGCAGGTCTATACATGCACTAGTCATCCCTGCAGCTGAGGATTTGAATCTGTAAATCTTTACAACCTCATCATTATTCGATATCCAGACCAGTCTTTCCGCTTAGCTGTGGTGGATTTTGTAACAAAACAAGTGGAGCTCTCTCTGTGTCTGTAGTTAGCTTGGCCATAAGGGAACTGTAATACACCTCCAGAAATCAATGGAATTTAATTAAAGCAAAGCTAAATGTGTGTGGTAAAGTGTGTCAAGCATTTGTGTGTGTGTGTGTGTGTGTTGTAAGGGCCCTTAAAAAGGCCCTTGCTGCCATTTTAAGCTCACTTTAGGGAAGAATGCAGTGTCAATTGTCGTGATTCTATGGCCACCGTCCCTGGGGTGTTCAGCTACTCCAACCACAGTGCTAATGTGTATGATGGGTTGTGCTTGTGTGTGTGTATGTGTGTGTGTGTGTGTGTGTGTGTGTGTGTATGAGAGAGAGCATAGTGGTCATTGTTTGCTCATGGGTTCCTACTCTTTTTTGTGCAGCTAGAATATATGTTTGTGTGTATGCGTGTTTCGGGGAGGGGCTTATTTTAATATCTAGGGTTAGTAATGTTTGAAAATATTGACATTGTGGGGACACTTGGCTGGTCCCCATAAAGAAAACTGATTTACATTTTTTTAAACAAAAACTGCAGCTTTTATTTAAAGCCTAAAGTTTTCCTTTTTGATGGCTGAGATTAAGGTTAGGGTTAAATTTATCTGCAATGGAAGGTCCTCACAAGGATAGTGAGATATGTGTGCATATGTGTGTGTGTGTGTGTGTGTGTGTGTGTGTGTGTGTGTGTGCGTGTGTGTGTGGCAGGTTAGAGTAGCTCTAAAGGGTTGATTGATTGAATAGTGAATGGGACATCCCATGGGTGTGTTTGCGCAGCCTGTTGTTTCTGTTTCGAGGCCTCTACTCTGACTGCACGTGTGTGTGTGTGTTTTTTTCTAACACCCAGGTGAGATTTTTCTTGATATTCAAATACACATTTTAATAGTCATATTGTAGTAGTTCTTTAAAGGTTCCAGCCTCATTGAGCTCCATTGAGCTCCACTGAGCTTTCTTTTATCCTAAAAGAAACCTTGGCAGGAAGCATTTTAGGTCATGTTAGTGATAAACTTGTCAGCGTCATGCACACTTTAGTTTATTTGTTTATTGTTTGGATTTTATTTGTTCATTACAGCTTGATAATTTATCAGCTCGACCTGAACTAGAAGTAGTTATTTATTTATAATGCTGAACACAAGTAGATAAAATAACTTCGCTAGCTAGCCAGCTAACTAAGTAGGTTAGCAAGTTATGTAGGTAATTAGCTAGCTACTTAAGCTGCAAGATAACATTGTGCTAGCATGTAAATGTTTAACAAGGAAAAATTGGTAAATTTTAAATATGGATTTCTGGAAATAAATACGAGAAGATACAAGACAAGGTACATATATTGTGAATGCATGCCTCTTGTTTGGTCATACCCAAAAATGCTGCCTTCTGATTTAAACACATTAATAGTGTATAGTAACTCCAAGATAAATCCTGAACAGTTTGTGTGTGTGTGTGAGTGTGTGTGTGTGTGTGTGTGTGTGTGTGTGTGTGTGTGTAATCCCTCAATACCTGGGAAGTGCCCAGGTGGCCAGAGTTGCAGGGGTCGGCTGTGTTCATTCAGACAGAAATGCCCCTTGCCCCTCCCTGCCCCCCCCACACACACTCCTTTGCCCCTGTAGCCCCTCTCCCACCCCGCTCTTCTGCACTTGAGTGCCCACTGGACAGTCGCACATGAAAGGTAGGATTGTGTGTCTGTGTGTATGGCCATCTGTGTGGATGGTCTCCCACCCCACCTGACCACCTGGCCTGGATGCACCTTTTCTTTTAATGGGGGCTTGTGATGAACTCCAGCCTCCACACACACACACACACACACACACACACACACACACGCTTCTAGAGCGAGTCCCTCGGGCCTCACAACTCTTGAGGGTAACAGGAGTATTTAGCGCCGTTGCTCGGGGTCTTGAGCGGATACAAAACCCTTGCTAACGGATACAAAGCGCCGACCGTGTGTGTGACCCCGCTAACACACACCGCCCCGACGCCATGGTGACGGGCACAGAGGTGAGAGTCAGAGTGCGGGTGGCTGACCAAGATTCAGGTTACGGTTTGTGAGGAGTGTGTGTGTGTGTGTGTGTTGGGGTGGTGTGGGTGGGTGGGGGATGGGGGGTGGGTTATGGGGCGTATGATGCATGATGTGGAATGCTTCCTTATTTCCAAAAATCTAATAAAAAAAAATTAAAACTGAACATACTGAACACATACTCACCCATACACTGGACAAACAGAGAGAGAGAGAGAAAGAGACAGAGAAAGAACTACATACACAGTAATAGACAGATCACATTCACACATTTCTTGTCAAATAGACTAAAAATGTCAAAGCACCAGTCACTTAAGTCATCTATCATAGACACAAGCAAAATGTAATGCTTTATAAACATTATATAAAGTTAGTTAGCAAGTTAGCTTTAAAAGAGAGGTAGGGTTTGAATGAGCACAGTGAGCATTCTGCTGGGTTTTGGTAGCTTGCTTGTCTTAGTTAAATTTTGGCATATCTATATTCTTATTTGTTTTATTAAAAACCTGATCATGCCTTATTTCAAGTACGACCTGAACCTGTTTGTTTGATATTCACCTGTTATGAACCTTGAATACTCATACAGTCATATTAGAAAGTTATATTTCAATAAGATTATGAAGGTGTGTGTGTTGTGGGTGTGTGTTGGGGGTAGCATATTTTAATATCTCGCTGAGATAAGAATATCTTACAGTTTTGACCTTGTGGGGACATTTGTCAGGTCCCCATGAGAAAACTGGTTATTTTGTAACAAAAACTGCAGCTTTTGTTTGTTATAAAAAATGGAAGAGGTTAAAAAAAGAGCCCAAACATTTCCTTTTGCTTACTGAGGTTAAAGTTAGGGTTAGGTTTAGGTGTATCATAGCATTAACTCTCTGCATTATGTCAATGGATGGTCCACGCACACACACACACACACACACACACACACACACACACACACACACACACAAGCATTAAACAGTAAATCAGAAATGTGTGTGCATGTGTTAGATTAGCCTCTCAGACGATCTTAGCTGTAACATCATGAAAGAATGAATGATGGGTTAATGAGGTGTTTGAATGAAAGAGGGATGAGGTTAAATGTGTGGAGGAACTCGAGTGACAGAAGCTGGGTTGGTGGATGAGACAAAAGAAAAATATAGCTTCTGTATGTCAGTACATTTGTTTTTTTTTCTTCTCTTCCTTGTTCTGTTTTTCTTATGTAATTCTGTCCACCCCCACTTTCCCCTTGTGTAAGTGTGTATGTGTGAGCTTGCTTTCAGGAACTGGGAGCTCAGGTGACAATCAGCAGAAGGAAGTGACATTCTGGAATTCCAGGGAATTTTCTTCTCTTGTACACAACATGGAAATTTGGTTTTACTCAGCCCCACCCCTCTGAGTTCAGTCTGTCCATCTGAGGGTTATCCATTGCTAATCTTACCATCAGAGTCTAATGTCTATGTGAGCCAGATTTGTCCAGACTCAGATTTTGTCCATCTAAGTGAAATTAATTCATCCAGGTCACATATGTCCATTCAAGTCTGATCTATTTAAGTATAGTCTCCTGTATAGTCTCTAGAGCTTAAGTACTTTGAGAGACTTAACCTGTCTCCTTTTCTTCTAAGACACACTGCATTTTCACAGTTCTCAACTGTTTTTTTTTCTTTTCTGTTTCTGGCTTTCTGTTACTCTTTATTGATCTTCATTCACCAATAATAGACACACCCACTTAATGAGGTGTTGCTTAGTGTGACTGACTTCCTGGCCATATTATTTTTTCTTTAAATGCCTTTTCCTTATACAAAGAACCCTAACTTTGGCACTGTGGTACTTCTGGAATTGTGCTTTTTCCAAACGCTTCACCGATAAAGCCATCCGTACCCACTCGAGATAGATACTAACTGGACCTAATGGAGCTTGCACCAATGCTGTTTGCTGATTGGTTATACAGTCTTAATTGTGCAACACACATGATACATGCAAAAACACACATACAAACAAATTGTCTGGGTTTGTTAGTCCTGCTAGTGCTGCTACTATACATTGTGCTGGTTTCTTAAGTTGCATAAGTGTTTGTTTAATTTCTGAACCATAACCGAATGATGATATTTACAGTAGAACCACGACTCAAACCCAAATGTGCAATGTTGTAGTATTTGTTCTGCTCACGTTGAAAGTAACATCACAGAGGTTTTTAGTGCCCAGACAATGGCCTTATAATATAGTTTTCATTTGGTCATATTTCCATCAACATTCAACATCAGAATACTTTTTTTACACAGTGCTGATTTTGTATGTTGTCACTATGGTTTCCGAATTCAAACCTCAAAGAACATTTGGTAACACTTTATTTTAAGGAACACATATTAGGTCTTAATTAAGGTCTTGTTCTTTGTCTAGCAAAGCCTAAGTCAAAGTCTTCTTTGCTAAGACCTTGGTATGTGAATTATGAGCATGAATGAATCATTTAAACTCAGTTCTTATTAGTGTATACATACAATATACATAAAACCCGTTATACATGTAAATTCTAGGTATCATCAGGTGACCTGGAGTTTATCACTTTAAGGGCTTATAAAAGCTAAATAATTCACTGATACTACATTTATATTCACTGATATTACATTTGATACTACATCATAAAGTAGAGTTTTAATTATTACTAATTAGAAGCTAAAAAAGCACTAAACAAGCTTTCATTCACTTTCCATATTCTAAAAAAGAACTCCATAGAGCATTAAATAAAGAGTATTTGAATTTTAATTTAAAGAATTAAAATGGAAATGTTAATGATGTGGGCCACATAGTGAAGTCTGCAGAAGTCACTTGACAGCAGCTAGAACCTACAGATGTAACATGTTCCCAATTATGCACTAATATGATGTGAATTTATTGATGAATTCTTGGGAAATACTGTAATTTGCATGAGAGGGGAATTTAATATTTATATTGTAACTAATAATGCATTTATTAGTCATTTGCACAAAGCACATGCCTAATAATGAACCAATACAAATGTTTATGAATAATGTTTAATTTGTAGTAAAAAAAAAAATTATAATTTTCTAACTTTCTCTTTATTGAACAAAAAAGCAAGACCTTACTTAATGCCTAATGTGTTAACCAAACAACCAATCAGATAAAGGGACAATCTGACAAAGTTAATCTGACGTATTAGTGCTGTTGATTTTACTGCCATCAAAATCAAGATAAAGATTTTTATTTGTCACAATTATATACAGTACATAACTTGCAGTGAAACGGAAACCTGGCCTACTCCTCTTTCTCATCACTGTGATCATTCCTGATGTCCCATATGTTGAGGGAGGAACTCTTCCTGGAGCAAGGATAGTGTGTGTGTGTTTGTGTGTGCATGTGTGTGTGTGCGAGTGTGTATGTGTGTGTGTGTGTGCGCGTGCTATTAAGAATGGCACTCCACTGAAATTCTTGTTATTTACCTTGGCCCTATTATTATTAGCTTAAAGTCTTCAGTGGAAAAGCACACACACACACACACACACATTATTTACACACTGATGATACAGTGTATGTGTGTGTGTGTGTGTGTGTGTGTGTGTGTGTGTGTGTGTGTTCGTTTATGTTTGATCAAAAAAGTCAACTGAACATGTATGTCTCATACTGGAGATAAACATATTCAACAAGGTGCACAGGTCTTTATTTGTATTATTGTCGTGTGTGTGTGTGTCTGTCAGACTGTCTGTCTGTATGTGTGTGTATGTGTGAGAGAGAGGGGGATCCTGTATCTCTGCTCTGAATTGGGCCTTGTTCCTGCTGCTGTATTGTTTTACGGGATCACCCATTGTGTGGGCAGACTGGCTGGCTGGCACTGAGCCAAAACCTCCTGCCAATCTCCAGAGAGAAAGAGAGAGACAGAGACAGAGAGAGCCACAGAACCGGAAGAGTGGCTACTTGAAAACCTTTGGAATGCTTTAGTATCATCTTTTCCTCTAAAACACACATACAAGGTTGCTTTAATTATATACTTTAAATACCACACTCTCAGTTTCACCATGTGTCAGTGTGCTGTAATATAAGCTTCCTCATACATCTGCTGCTATTTTGCCTCTAGATTCTTTCATTTCAAATTCAAACCCCATACCGACCTTTCACCTGGTGAGGATAAAATATTAACAGCAAACACCAACATTCATCATCAAACATCAATATTCTGTATTAAACACATTCATTATCAAACTTCATAATTCCCCAGAAGCAACCATCAATCAGCACCGAACACCAACACTCACCATCAAATATCAACATTCTCCATTATACAAAATTATTCACCATCAAAAATCAACATTCAACATCAACATTCTCTATTAAACACAATCATTCACCATTAAACATCAACAGTCATCGTCAAACATTAAGATTCTCCACTAAACACATTCATTCACCACCAAACACCATAATTCTTCACCATCAGTAGAATAGAATAGAATTCCTTTATTGTCAATATGCACAGTACAAGAAATTGTGTACACTGAAAACAAACCTAAGATGAATACAATAGAATAATGAAAATATAAGAGGGAAAACACACACACTCACGTGCACACCCACTCTCACACACACATACAGACACGCACACCCTCTCATATGCATACGCATATACCGATGACTGCAAACAGTCACATACACACTTGCATTCACATTTTTGCACAGTTATTGCACTGGTTTAGTGTATTATACATGCAATTATTGCTCTGGTTCAGTGCATTGCACATGAAGTTTCATACTGGACAGTGACTGCCCATGCTAAATACCAACATACTTAATTAAGCACAAATCAGCCACCATCAGACACCAATATTATGCATTAAACACAACTATTCACAATCACGCACCATTATTTACCATTAAAAACAACATTCACCATCAAACATTAATATATTCCATTAAATACATTCACCATGACAATCCAAAATTCCCAAACACCATCATTCATCCAACACCACCAAATACCAACATTCACCATTAAACAGCATCAAACAATGTATCATCAAACAATGGCATTCACCATCAAAAACCATCATTCATCAAACACCATAAGTATGCTCCATCATACACTATAAGTCTCCATAAAACACCATACATCCAATGTCAGATTCTCCATTGAACATTAACAACCAAACACAATATGAACGCAATAAACACCATCAGTAATCGCCATTAAAACCATCATTCTCTATCAAGCACCACTAATCACCATAAATCACTGTCATTCATAATCAAGAAACAACCATAAAACACCATCATGTTCTATCAAACACCATTTTATAATTTGACCAATGCCAAACCCAAACTGCATAGCAAAGCACTTATTTTTAAAACTTTTTTTCAGGGCTCAGAATAAGAGTTCATCGTTAGAAGATGCAACATAAAATTGACGACTATTTTTTAAATAATGACTGTTAATCCTACCATTTGTTATAAGCTCATTTGCACTGGGCATAACCATGTTATAAAGGTATAATGACAGGTGTAATAGGTGGGTAAAAAGGTTTGTGGGTGCATAATGCATGAGAAATGCCTTATTTTGGAGTCAGTCAAGGCATTAAACTGCCTTTTTAGTGCGGGCGCGGATTTGTCTCTGTGCTGAAGAGAGCAGAAATGCTCCTGAATGAGTCTGGCGAGACAATACGTGTCACACAATAAAACACATCTAAATCTGCACCTCAGGCTGTCTCTCTCTTTTGCTTTCTCTCTCTGTCTCTCTCTCTCTCTCTCTTCATTCTCTCTGTCTCACAGTAAATGCACAATGGCCTTGATGAAAAAGGGGACATGCTGTCTTTTCAGTGTGTGTGTGTGTGATCTCATATTCAGACCTGCGTGAATGCTCCCTTTGACACCTGATTTTGTGTCTTCCTTCTCTGTGAGCTTGATGGCTTTGTTGAGGGCGCTCAGACGGACCCGGGAGAGGGAAAGAGAGATAGTGTGTGTGTGTGTGTGTGTGTGTGTGTGTGTGTGTGTGTGTGTGTGTGAGAGAGAGAGAGATAGAGATAGAGAGAGAGAGAGAGAGAGAGAGAGAGAGTTTACACACAGACACAACTTCATCCAGCCCTCTATATGACCTCAGGCTACTCCCCTCCATCTGTTGCTTTTAGTTCTCCCTCTCTGTCTCTCTTTCTCATTCTCTCTGTAAATAGCAATGGGTGGAAGTGAACTTGTAGTGACATTGCCTATTGTACTGTATCAATGAATGAATGAATGAATCACAAGACACTTAATATCACCCAAGTAAATGGGAAATACTAACAATGTCTTTGCTCTCACTCTCATTCTCTCACTGTCTTTCTCACTGTCTGTCTCTCCAATGACATGAATATGCCCCTATCTCGCTACACAAAGGCCCCAAATTACCTCTAATGTGAACCTAGGCCTGGCTAATTGCAGGTGTAATTGTTCAAGTGCCCAGTGTGTATGTGTGTGTGCATGTGTACATGCATGCGTGTTACAGATTAAGGTGCCACTTAAAGTACTTTCCTATCTGTCATTCATATCTAATCCTATAGGTTTACACTATTACCGCCAGCAACACAGGCCACACCTCTTTGCCACGCGCCGTTGAAATCCGCAGGTCTCGATATGTCAGTGCAGATTCGCGCGTGTGTGTGNGTGTGTGTGGGTGTGTGGGTGTGTGTGCGGGTGGGTGGGTGTATGCGTGCCACAATGCTAAGTAAATTCTCACATCTCAAGTTCTCACATTCAGCTTTGTAAATGCACTTGCAAGTAATTGTGTGTGTATGGGTGTGTAGTTGTGTGCCACTTATCCAAAGTGCTTTTCCATGCCGAGTCTTTATGCAGCTTGCTCTGATTGTTCTCCACACTCTATAGTGGCCTATGCTAACTGAGCTGCCGTCTTTCTCTATCGATTATTTATTAATTCCCGCTCTGTTTGCCCTAAAGCCTATTCTAGAGAAACGTATTAGGTTCAAGTGTCGTCTCAGTATGTGTATGTGCACTTGTGTAACTATAATGACTTTCTTAGCTATTGTTCAGAGTTTTTGACCTTAGATGGAAAAGATTGAACCAGCGCAGCAGTACTGACCTCTCCACATTCAGTTTTGGTCCAATGAAACAAAAACATTTGTCTTGTCATAAATGGCTTTTCATTGATAAAGTACCAGAGGTATTTGCAGCAGAAACCTGGAAGTGTGCTGTCTCTTATGCAGAAATTCACACGCATTTCACATGTGATCATAAGTTTTTTTTTCACAAACACATAGATCACATCTAAAAATTAAACCCACATGCCCTACATGTGAAGATGAACGACTTGTGTAAAAATCATGTTTCAAGACATGTTTCCATTGGCAACACCAAACATTTTTCCTTAAGATTGCTAAAGGTTGTTCTCAAAGAGGAAGGTATAATCTGGTTCATTCGTGGTGTTTCAACTATTAACAGAAACACTTACATGCTACGCACAAACACAGCATAATTGAACCGAAAAAAGGAAAAATAGTTTTTTGATCATGTGTTCATCTGCTAATCTAAATTTGGATATTAGCTTAACAACATTACCAACAAAATGAAAATCTAGAAGAAAAAAAGAAAAACAGGTTCCTGAATCTTGCTTGGGTCAGTACTAAATTTAAATTAGTAGCAGAATCTCTCTATGTCGCTCAGTTGTTTGATTGACAGGTGGCAAGGCCAGTCTAAACATACTGACATGAGCTGAGTTTTTCCTTCAAGGGTAAACACAGCCTTCTGTGTATGTTTATGTGTGTGTACATGTGTGTATATGCGTCATCAGCCAGTCTTTTTCTGAAGAAAGGAAAACAAGTTGTAACCCATTGTTTTATTGACACTGTCAACCTGGTTAGTATTTCAGTGGAAACTGGAGAAAGTGACATAAGAAAATGTCACAGAATGAAAAACCAAGATAAGCTTAAATGAGAGGGGGATGTGCGTCCTCAATTTTTGAGCTCTGTTATTTGACTACAAGTTGTTTTACATGAATTTATATCAGATAATTCAGTTGCAGTGGCATAATAAATGTATTTATAAATTCTCTCCTGTTATCAAAACACATCCTGTCTGAACTAGTTTGCTAGAAACCCCAGAAAACAGTCTAACTCACTAACTAGCACAAATGTAATGAAACTATCTCATTAACTAAAATCATTTTAAACAGACTGTCATTACCTAGCATTATAGTTTAGCATTACAGTAAGAAGAATTCCCACTAAATAGTATTATAAAACAGGCTAGCGCACTAACTAGCATTATAAAACAGGCTAGCCACTCGCTAGGATTACCAAACAGGCTAGCCCACTAGCTAGGATTATAAAACAGGCTAGCTCACTAACTAGCATTGCAAAACAGGCTAGCCCACTAACTAGCATTATATAAAAGGCTAGCCCTCTAACTAGCAATACAATAAACTAAAAATATAAAATCTAGCTTAAGTATGCTGTAGCTCAGTGGTTAAGACACTGGACTCCTGATCAGAAGGTTGAGAGTTCAAATCCCAGCACCACCAGGCTGCCAGTGCTGGGCCCTTGAGTAAGGCCCTTAACTCTCAACTGCTCGGGTGTATAAATGAGATAATTGTAAGTCGCTCTGGACAAGGTCATCTGCCAAAATGCCATAAATGTAAATGAAAACTTTCAACAAGCATGCAAACCAGCAAATATTCATGATAGTTGCGAATAGCAAATACTGCAGATCTGATATGGCATGTACAAAAGTTGTTATTTGTACATATACAATATATTACCCGCCTTAGCCATATGAGCTTTGTCAGTTAATTAAGTCTAAAAAAAAAGACAGTGTATTTTCTGGGTAGTGGCTTGTCCTGTTTACTGGGTTTACTAGCAAACCATGGTAGAGAGTCAGAGAGTTATTTGCAAGTCAGTATGTTTTGGAGGAACAACTTTTAAGGAAATTTCTTCACATATACAGTAGACTGGTGGTATGTTTCAGAAAGCTGTTGAAGATGTTCTTACATTCAGTTTTTCCTCAGTGCCAGGAAAGCTGTCTTTTTTCTTCAGAAAGTGTAACCAAAGCACACTCATTAAATGCTGAGGTGGTTAGCCTATTGCTAAACTTGCATGTGCCTGCATGAATGTCTTTGTGTGTGTGTGTGTGTATAGGTGTAGGTGTGTGTATGCGTGTGTGTGTGTGTGTGTGTGTGTGTGTGTGCGTGCCTTGGTATGAGAGAGCAGTTGAGTCTCTCTCTCTCTCTCTCTCTCTCTCTCTCTCTCTCTCTCTCTCTCGTAGTCCAGAGAAAACACATAGCCAATGGATAAAGTAAAAATAGAGAGAGAGAGGTAGAGGGAGAGAGTGAGAGCGAGAGAGAGAGAGAGAGAAGAGTGAGAAGACACCTGCTCATCTGTTCATTTCAAGCCTTTCGTCATGCTGCTGGTTGCCAAGATACATAGATCACTTTATATTAAATTCCCCCAGCTTAACTGACACTCAGCAGTAAATTATCATGAAAGGCTGGTTAATTGTGTGTGTCTGTGTGCGCGCGTGTGTGGGTGTGGGTGTGCACGTGTATGCACATCTAGCCGTCTTGTGCATTTATACCATTGTTGCAATCATGAAAATCATTTTTATCAAAGTCTCCTCTAAATTTCCAAAGTAAATCTTATACCAACTAATTTTCAACACTAATTCCGAAAATAATCAGCATAAAATGAATTCATTTGATTAATTATCCCATCGCCACAGTACTGAGGGCATGTTATTTTGGAATGAAAAAACTTTTGGGACATCTCCCAGCCTCCTCTGCCAACTTGTGATTGATGTCAGTGGTGAAACAGCCGTTAGACTCTAAAAGCTTCCTCCTTGATGAAAAGTGAATGTTTTCCTCTGATGAAGAACATGGTGCACTAATGAGTCCAGCTTGAGTTCAGGCCAATTTTGCACTCATGGGAAGGTTCAGATTAAAAATACCATAAAAAAATAAAATAACATTATTTCATTTGAAAATGAACTCGGTTTTGGAGGTGGCGAATTATATGCATACCATTGTATTCACCATTCTCTGGGGCGGTCGGTGTGGCCTTTACGTGTTTTTATAAATGCTATCTTAACTTGGCAGTTCTTCCTTAGCAGCTTTCATTAGCCTTTGAAATAAATACTTATATTTACACAACTGACAACTATTTCTCTCTCTCTCTCTCTCTCTCTCTCTCTCTC
>CM074962.1:10922236-10934736 GCA_037577455.1 Pangasius macronema
CATCATTGTCCAAATACATACTTCCGGACCTGACTGTATGTATACATAGGTTCATATGTGCAATCCTGGACAAAAAAAGCCAAATATTAAGCTTTTAATGGTCTTAACAACAAATCATTGCTCAGAAAATTAACAACAATTAAGCAATTGCACTCCTGAGACATCCTGTGCCACCATTTGCTCGTTTACTTTTGCTGCAGTGAACTATTTGTGGAAAAGCTAGAAACAGGAAATTCACTTATATAGTCTTATTGTACGCAAACTAACACATGTCTTGGGGTACAAAATTTTCCAGAAGTGTCATCCAGGATTTTATTTTTTTTAAAGATTAGTCGTTATATGGCTGTCCGCCACACCTGATGCAGCCCTTCAACGGCCTGAAAACAAGCTCATAAATGGAACCAGGATTGATAGACAGGGAGAGAAAAACAGTAATTATTGCTAATTTTGACCAATAATTTGTTGTTAAAACCATTAAAACCTTAATATTTACTATTTTGGGCTTGGCCCTTTTGTTTGTCCAGGAGTGTAGTTAATATACAGTATTCATGTATTCCTCTAGAAGTGTATATAACATTTTCTGTATAATGGCTTCCTTACACACACACACACACACACACACACACACACACACACACACACACACACACACACACACATAATATTAGCAGCCTGCTGTGACAGGTGTGTGTGAGTGTATGTCAGTTCTCATGTAATGAAATTAAAGCCTCTCACAATGATGCAGGTGTCAGCGACAGTTTCTGTGAAAGTTTTGTGTGTGTGTTTGTGTGTGTGTAGGAGGGATGTGGTAAGGTGTAGTTGTCAGTGAAGTTAATAAAAGAGCAGTGCAGAAGTTTCTTCCTCCTATGGTTAACCCCCTACCTCCGCTATCCCCTCCTCTGTGTGTGCGTGTGTGTGGACGCAGCATCTGAGGTGCTCCAACTGTTTCTTTCTTTCCTGCATGAGCGTTTTTTCCGTGGCAGCCACTAGCATGCGACTGAGGAAAAAAAAATCAACGAGAAAGACACAGATGAGAGAGAGAGTTTCATAACACAGTATTGTAAGTGTTTGAGTCTTTACACACACACACACACACACACACACACACACACACACACACACACACACACACACACACACACACAACAACCCAAGTTAATTATTTTACTAATAGTGCATCACTACTAAAATTATATTTTGAACATCAAAACTCAGCTAAACTTTGCTGATATTTAAAAAAATATTTTTTTTTTGTTTGTTTGTTGCATTTATTTTTAATATGTATATTTATGTAATAATACACTGAACAAGATAGAGACAGGGAGAAAGTGAGAGAGTATAACTGAAAGAAAATATAGCATTTATTTAGCACTATTGGTTTAATAAAGGAGATAAAGTAAAGACACAGAGATAAAACACAACAAGAGCTTTTGGCCCCAAAAGCTGTTTTCATCAATATTAATAGTTTACAGTTACAGTCAGTGTTACAGTCAGTGTTACAGTCAGTGTTACAGTCAGTGGGTCGTTCCTGTCATCACTTACATTATAGCGACAAAAAAACAGTCATTCCCACACCAGCATTGACTTTTCTCTCTCTTGAAGTTAAGGAAACAAATAAACACAACTTGTCATTTTAATGAAAAATGTAAAAAAGTCCTCTGTCTTGAAGACATTCCTGTGCTGGGAAACGTTACAAAGTGCCGTCATTGTGACAGAGCTCCGACACGTGCGACTCGTCCAATTCCTAACCTAAAACTTCACCATATCAAAGATGCAAGTCTCATACCAGTCCGTCTGAATGAGCTGTTACTATCGAAAGAATAAAGTATTAGAAAGACACCGGAACTACTGCTATCTATGCTGTTATATAAAATTAATGCACACCTTCTGACCAATCAGATTGGAGAATTCAACCAGGCTGTGGTATAAAGTAGTGTGTCTGTGGTAAACTGGAAGAGCAATATAAGATAAGAGTCATTTCAATTGCACAACTTAAAAATTACCAAACAGTTTCACTGTAAAAACTGAAAGATGAAATCCTCCTCCTTGTCCTTCCTTGCATTGGGCAAGCTGACTTTTATTGCAAAATATGAGCCTTTTTTTGCTTTTTTTTTGCCTTTTTAAACTCTTCTATTTATTATGTTTTTTGTTGTTGTTCCTACCTTTTGCTTCTAAGAACATACTGTTTATGATGTATACATAATTTCAGAAAATGTACCACAATTTTATAGGTTTTTTTGATATTTTTTTTTTGATAGTAGACTTCAATCCTCAATTGTGTGTGTGTGTGTGTGTGTGTGTGTGTGTGTGTGTGTGTGTGTGTGTGTGTGGTTTCACAAATGCCTTAAAGACACTGAATTCCGACATAGATTTAGGCCATGCTGCTAGGTTTAAGTCTTATGGCTTATGTTGACAATAGGCCTATGGTTTATGTTGGCACTGACATTAAAGGATTTTAGAGGAATTACAGGGATCTAAAGAGGCTTCATCCACATCATTCCTGCTTCCTTTCAGGCCTTTTGCCAGACACACATCAAATTACACCTTCAACACAGTTACAAATACTACTGTAACCATTTAACTTGTACTAGCATTGCATTATAGCCAAATAATGGTCTTTGTATAAAGGTTTAGCCATCATTTTGGTGATTTAGCATAAGGGAATATTGTCATTCCTCAATTATGCTCCTAATGATGGCTGTGGCATTACCGGGATTCAAACTTGTGATCGTCTGACGATAGGGCAAATATTTAGCCAGTTGAGTGCGTAAGTGCCAGGGACTGATATCGTAATGTGTTACACTTTGTAACAGGATAAAGTAGTAGTTGAGGATAGTGGTATAATCAGATATTAACTGCTGTAGTAAATCACAATGAGCAAATCCCAGGAAGGCAGACAGACAGAGTAGATTATTAGAGAAGAAAACGGACAAACCATGCTAATGCCCTTTTTCTGCACTCTCTCTCCCTCCTCCCTCTGTTTGTGTATTAGAGTGATGGATGAACTCTTGTCTTAATTAGCGGCAGTAACGAGGCTCAGGCTGTGGATGTAATATTGTGGCCTGATGATCTGTATCCTGTCACTGCTCTAAACCACAGAGACGACGAGGCTCAGTGCTGAGAGAGAAAAGGAGCACAGGAGCACAGCGTCTTATCCAAACCTACCTCCCTTTCTCTCTCTCTCTCTCTCTCTCTCTCTCTCTAATTTGTGCTTTTTCACCTCTGAATGGTGTTTTAATGTGCCACTGCAGTTTCAGGGAGCACCTGGAACTTCAGAGTAGGGAAGAGAAGAAACAGGGATTGAAGCCTTGATGGAAGAGGGGCAATCTGATATGAGATGGTGATAAGAAGTGTCCTGCACCTACAACCAAAGAGGCTTTGAATTTATTAGCTCTCTAATGAAATTGTCTAATGTTTTGTTTTTACATTACAAATTTCGTTTCTTGTGGTTATAGAAGGTTCCTTCCTTCCTTCCCTCCTTCCTTCCTTCAAGCTGTTAATCGATCAATTTTTTTCACCTTTTAATCTAATAATCAAATTATCCACAATCCATCTACCCAGTATTTCTTTCTTCACTATATCACTATATTACATACAGCTGTCATGGGACTTTATCTTGTTTATTTTCTGTTTGTTCTGTTGTTTTCTCTCTTTGTATTTCTTTTCTCTCATCATTTTAATGATTCTCTCTCTCTCTCTCTCTCTCTCTCTCTCTCTCTCTCTCAGTGTTTCCACTATTCATGGGGGACTCCTCTCCGCAATAAATGTCCGTCACGGATCATCTTCTGCCTAAATGTGGACTGGAGCTGTGATTACACAGAGACGGCCTCAGACGGAACTCGAGCTCTAAAAACTCACGCTGCTGCCAGAGTCCCATGAAAAGGCCAAGAATTCACACTGGATATTTGGCACAGAATATATTTCAGTGCACGGTCAGGACCAAAAAAATCTGAGTCCACTATCAGTAACCATTTTTATTACAACAGTTTCTCATAATTAAGATTCCACCCTTATTCTGTATATAAGGAAATTAAAGAGACAATGAAACAAATAAAAGAATCTAGTAAGGACATAAATATAAACAACAACAACAACCGCAATAATATATAAATATAAAAAGAAATAAAAATAAATATAAAATCTAGAGTTATGGACATAGAGTGTCTTTAGCTGCTCTTTAAAAAAAATTACTGCAGTTGCCATTCTTACCGTGAGCGATAAATTATTACATATTTTAAATACATAAAAGAAGAAGGCTGCTTCGTCACATCCTTTGTTGTTGATTCTAGGTACACTGAGCAACCAGAAACACCTTGTGGCTTATAGATAACAATGACCAGACTGGTTCGAGTTGACAGGAAGGCTACAGTAACTCAAATAACCACTGGTTACAGCTGTGGTGAGCAGAAAAGCATCTCAGAATGCACAACATGTAGAACTTTGAGGTGGATGAGCTACAACAGCAGAAAACCACATCTGGTTCTAGTCCTATCAGACAAGAGCAGGTATCTGGGACTACAGTGGACATGAGCTCACCGAAACTGGACAGCTGAAAATCGGAAAAACAGCAGCTGGCCTTGTACCGATCTCCAACTGTCCAGTTAGCTTATTAGCATTGTGTAGACTGATATAAGCTTTAACCTTTGTTCCTGAATGCTGAGAATGCTGTTAGAGTAATTTTGTTAATATATGGTTTAAAGCTTAAACCAGAATCAAATTTACATTCAAGTTTCTTACTGCAGGTTTAAACTGTGTAGCTACATTTTCCTAAATTGGTTTTAATTTTTTCTCTGTTGATGTTGGTATCAACAAGAATTTCTGTTTTGTCTTTATTATGTTTGAGGAAGTTTTCTTTCATCCAGGTGATAATGCTTGACTGTAGTCTGTCAGGGCGATTAGACTAATAGGGACAAGATGTTTCCATAGCTTTTAATGCTTTGAATCATTGGCTGTGTATTCAATGAAAACAGAAGAGGGCTGAGTATGGATCCCTGTGGAACTCCATACAGTAGAACAAAAGATCTGACATTACAAGAACAAATACAGTGTTATCATCAGCAGTGAGTCTGAGGTCATTGACTTTGTTCCATGGTGGGACATGTTAGTGCAAAAAGCTCTTCATTTATCCACCCTTTATTCGTTCAGCAAATATTTTCTATTTTCACCATTTTTTTTTTACTATATTTGTTCAGATATCTCAGTATAAACTAATGATACAGTTACATACACTCAAAAAATCTGAATCTTCTTCTTGACTTGGGCAAGATTTATTGATGGTCATTCAGTTATTTACGTTATTTAATAGTGTTAGCAAATCTATTTTCTTGTTAGATAATTTAAGGTTTAACTGTTAACCATTTGTTTCCTACTCAACAGATATTATAAGTAGAGATAATACACTATTTATGTATGCTTCTATCACTGATGAATAAAATGAACACTTTGAAAAGCATTTGACGCAAACAGAAAGAAGATGTCTGTGTTTATCACTTCATAATTGGCAGCTTAGCATTTCTGCTAGTTATCAGCTTGCTAATATTAGTTAACATTCATATTGGTTTGAGAAAATTAAAAGTTATATTTAGCCTAGCTTAATTTGTCACTGACAGAGAGAGAGAGAGAGAGAGAGAGAGAGAGAGAGAGAGAGAGAGAGAGAGAGATCCTTTTTGGCATCATTAACAGCCTAGACTACTTTAATTTGTTAAAATGCTGTTGTGACCAAAATATCTTACATAAAAGCTGACTATGCAGTTTCAAACGAGAACATAATGTCATATAATCGCAAAATAATAAACTCAGGTTTTTGTAAAGTTAGTAAGGGGTCATTAAGGGGTCGTTAGGGTTCATACCATTGACTTTAATGCTAAGCAGATGTGTGATTTTAAGATGACTGTCTGTGAGCCATAGCTGTCATTTATATAAGTCATGGAAAATATCCTGGAAAATGACTGGAAAAAGAGTCCGAACCCATATTATCATGATCAGTACAACTTCCCCATGTTGGGATGGATGTGTGAAGTGTGTGTTGGCTGTTCAGGAGCACTGAACACTGTTTTCACTCTGATCTCCATCGAGAGCTTCGCTTCAGGACACTCACACTCACCACACAGATCTTTTCCTCGAAGTCAGTTTGTTTGGTTAAGTGTCTGAGACTCATAAATTAGACTGAGGTATGGCTCTTGTGTGTGTGTGTGTGTGTGTGTGTGTGTGTGTGTGTGTGTGTGTCAAAGGCAAAACCATTGCACACTTACAGAGATCTTCTGCATTTATATGCTTTCTTCACTTCATTATCCAGCTCAGCTTTATGTGATGTGAGCTCATGAATTAGATTGATGGGAATATTTGCGCCTGATTGGCTATCATGATAGCTCGCCTCAAACGAGGCGGCCGTTACCGCAGGAACAGCAGTTTAGGAGAAACCTAAGCAGAATTTTAATGGCTTTTTGCCATCCCATAATTCCAGCGATAAGCGCGGGAGACGACTGGAGGCCAGAGCGGCGTGTAAATCTGTCTCATAGCAACAGACTGTATGTCTGAGTGTGTCTGTGGATATGCGTGTGACTGTGTGTGTGTGTGTGCCTAGATTGATCAGGTCCATGTCCACTGTTTCACTTCCGAGGGCGTCTGATGGGCTGTTGTGTTTTTAATAAAAACAGGATAATCCTTAATGTCTCTCATGCTACTAAATCGACTCCGGCCCTTTAAGAAGCTGTTTTTTTCTTCTCTCTGTTGTCCTTTGCTGGTTGCAACTCCTCCAATACTAATAACGTTAAAAACAAACAGCAGTAGAAAAGAGATAAGGGTGGATACATTATTTAGCAGCTGCCGCTAATGGTCCCGATCAGTGTGGCCCAATTGAATAACATCAGCTGATAAAACCAGCTTTTTAAATGCGAAACTACGGCAAGGCTGAGGACAAGAGACACAGAGAAAGAAACAGATTGAGAGAGAGATGCCAAGCACTGCTGCGATCAGAAAATAAGATCACTGTCAAAGCAATGGTTGAGAGAGCATCATAGAGATAAAGATAGATAGAGAGAGAGAGAGAGAGAGAGCGAGAGAGAGAGATTGGGGGTCGAGGGAATCGATGGGTGGTGGTCAGTATTAATCTAACATCAATATGTGCAGGATCTTTTACTTTTCAGGGTAATTGGTGCAGTGATCTTCCAAAGTGGCTCTCAAGTGCTTAAAGTGCCGTCTGATAGCATCTTATCACCCATGGGACAGCGGCAGGGACAGAGCAGGGGGACAAGGTCCTGTGCCATCTGTACCCCTCTTTCTCTTGTTCTCTCGCTTCGTCCGTCTCTGTTTGCTACTTCCTCTCTCACTGTGTCCTCCTTGTTCCTTCTTCCTTCATTGCCCCTCTCTCTCTCTCTCTCTCTCTCTCTCACAGTCTCTCTTTCTGCCAGTGTCTATTGCTCTTTATTTTGCAGTATTTTCTTTCTTACTCACTCTTTTTCATCTCTTTCTCTTGTCTTTCTCTGCCTTCGTTTCCCTCTGTTTCTCACTTAAACTCCATTCAGTTCAATTCTGTGTAGCTTTATCGGTACATATATATTAGTATGGAATGGATATATTATACAATATTGCCAAAGCATCAGGTAAACAAAATAATAACAACAGCACAAGAACAACAACAACAATAATAATAATAATAATAATAATAATAATAATAATAGAATACTAACAACAGCAACAACAATAACGGCGATAATGCAAACGATAATTCCTTTCTCTCTCTCACTCTCTTGATCTGTGCTTTGTGTTTTTAATTCTTTTTTCTTCTTTTTGCCATTTCCCTCTATTTCTCTTCTTTCTGTCCATCTCTCTTCATTTTTTTGCTTTTGCACTATTTCTCTGCCACCTCTTCTCTTCTTCCCCATCTCTCCCTTGCACTCAGTCTCTCTCTCTCTTAGCCCCTCTCTCCCTTTTGCTTCTTTCCCTTTATCTCATGCTCGTTTCCTCTCTCACTCTCTAGGATATATCTCCCCTCTTTCTTTTTATTTCTCTCCATCTCTTTCCTTCCACCTCTTTTCCTTTCTCTCTCTCTCTCTCTCTCTCTCTCTCTCTCATTGTCATGACTACATGCTGTGTAAAGTGTGATTTATGGCAGCTATGACCAAATGTAAGCCTGAGACCACTCCAGCGATTCCCTGTCCGTGTGTGTGTGTGTGTGTGTGTGTGTGTGTGTGTGTGCGTGTGTGTGTGTGTATGCGTGTACATGGATTGTCATCACCACTATTCATCCCTCTGAGCACATTTGCAAGTTTCAACAGAGACGAGTCCAGAAAGCATTTCTCTCACGCCAGAGACTTCATTTTGCATACAGCCCTCTCTCTCTCTCTCTCTCTCTCTCTCTCTCTCTCTCTCACTCTGTCACTCCATCCATCTCTTTCTGTCTCCCTCTCAATAATTCAATCCAATTTGCAGCATGACTGCAAACCCATACACACTGCTACAGAATGAAATCTGTAAAAAAAAAAAAAAAAAAAATTGAGTGAAACATCTAACACCCCCCAACCCACACACACACACACACACACACACACACTTGTCTTACTATCCTTGTGAGGACTTCCCATTGACAATTAATAATGCAGTGAACTAATGCTATGCTACATCTAAATCTAACTGCAGTTTTTTGTAAAGGAACACACACACACACACACACACACACACACACACTAGTGTAAAAGTCAGAAGGTATTGTTTGTTTGCTTATGTGTTTTGTGTGTGTGGATGAGATGCCTTACTTCATACCCCTATCAGATTGAATTGTAAAGCTCCTTGATGTAGCTCCACCCTTTCATCTCCTTACTTGAATCTGATTGGCTCCTCCACATTGGTGCCTGCAAGGTGCATGTGTGTGTGTGTGTGTGAGATGGTTACTCTTATGTGCCTTACTCAGGCACTGTGCTCTTTAGCTGAGCCCTGCAGACACAGACAGTTAAACATACATGCTGTGTTCTTAGGGGTGTGTGTTTGTGTGTGTATGCGTGCTCCTAGGCCATGCCTCCCCAGCTGCGTTATAGTCCCCATCCTTTTATGCCATTTTATATCTTTTATTTTGTTTATATTAAGAATGTTTGAAAATGATACAAACTGTCTTTTTTATGTATAATGAAATTTCCTTTTATTCATTTTTAAATGCTTTTAAATGCTTTTTTTCAGCCTGTATTTCATGTTTGGTGAAATATGGCTGTATTTGTACGCCTGCATAAACCAGGAATGTTTTTCCTGACAGTCATTTACCATAAAAATGGACAAAATGAATAGTTCCATGGTGCTTCATCAGCACCATCTACAGCCTACACTTTTTATGTGTAAGTGAAGAAGAAGGAAGGAAGAACTCAATGTCAGCGACCTGCTAGTTCACAAGCTGCCGTAATCCGAATCATGTCTGCATGGACAGTAATAACATATTCAATTCGGAATTATTGGTGGAGATGGTGATTGTATGATTTCATGACCTTGTGTTGCATCGATGTCCTATGTCATGCTCAATAAAGATATACCCAATGTGTGTATGAAAGGCAGCAAGCGCGTATTTAGATATACGGTTTTGTCTGGTTATCTAGAAAACATGTCACGGTTTTACTTCAATGATTTATTTACTAAGCATGTGACACTGGTGTGTATTGTGTGTCGGAGTGTTTGTCTGAGACAACCTTTCTTTACCTGAAGTTATGTGGGACACCTTTGATGCAACGGAATGTGTGCAGTTGTGTGTTTGTCTATTTGTTTGTTCGTCTATGTTGGCATCCAGTGCTTAGCAACATGTAAATAAATCCAGCACATGCCTTGCTAGCATGAGTGAGTCATAACTGTGGCTCTTTGTCTTGTGTTATATACTTGCACGCCACAGACACACATGCAAATATTGACTCGTATATAATAGGTTGGTTCATCGTGACTGATATAAAGACCTTGAATACATCTGAGGAACATATCTTCTGCACTTTCTGAGTATGTGTGTGTATACATGTGCACATTCTGTAACATACACATGCATAAATACATTACATATCCACATAATATAACACCAGCATTTAGTCAGTGTAGTTAAATCAGCAAGCCAGCCTTAAGTGTCTCTTCTGCATTTACACGTGTATATCTGTTTAAATATGTGAAGCCCAAGCGACCTGTTAAACAACCTAACACCAATACTGTGAAACCAATACCCTGTTTCTCTATAACAAAAGTGTGAAAAATAGACTTGCGTTCTTGTTAAGAATTTTCTAAGAATGTACTTAGTTTCAAATGAATTTGGGAAAAGCTGCATACTTTCCTTATGAGCTAGCACCTTCCACACGTCATAACAAAACTAGCTAAGGTACCTTAAAAACAGCATTTTTTTTACTTGAGATGAGGATGGGGTTGCAGGAGATTTTTACCAAATGCTTTTTGTAGTTTCATATATGCAAACTTGATTTTCAAAAAAAAAATTAAAAAAATAACCCAACTTTTCATTAGCCTTCATTCATTTTGCAGCCCATTTAACAGCAGACTACAGTAAGGCTACATCCACGCTGCTATGCTAATCAAAGTGGCCTTTGTACACCACACACTGGCAATGAGCAGAGTGGCTATTTAATATAAAAATAAGTATAACTTTACACACAATGGTCATGGTTCAGTACAATATTCATGCTAAGATGTTCATTTTGCAGTGTGTGTGCCTATAACCTAAACAGCATATAGGGGATTTTTCAGTGTCACCTACTGGAGCAGCATTTGCACTGGCATCAGTTAAAATCCAAATTTCTTAAAAGGTTTTCACTGCAATAGAGTGAAGAACTTTCTCATTAGATTACTGAATTGATTTATGTGACACAGTGGTAATATATGTTTATAGTAATTTGTATACAGACGAATGCTATATAAGGGGTTTAACTATACCAGTGCAAGAAAGCACAGACACTGATGCTCTGCGCTCCAAAGCATGCAGGCTGTGAAGCTTTGCTTTTGATATAAAATTGGCTTTAAGCTCATGAAAATTGTGCATGAATATGTGGGACCACATGGTTCAGTGAACTTGTGTGCATTAAATCAAAGTTGAGATCTACACTATATGGCCAAAAGTATGTGGACACCTGAACATTGCATTCATATGTAATTTTTAAACATCCAGTTCCAGTTTTAGTCCCCATTTGTTGTTATAATAACCTCTACCCCCAGCCTGGGAAGGATTTCCACTAGATTTTGGAGTGTGGCTATGGGGATTTGTGCACATTCAGCTACAGTAGCATTAGTGAGGTCAGGCATTGAAGTTGAGTGAGGAGACCTGGGGTGCAGTCAGTGTTCCAGTTCATCTCAAAGGTGTTCAGTGGGGTTGAGGTCAGGGCTCTGTGCAGGACACTCCAGTTCTTCCACTCCAACCTTCTCAAACCATGTCCTCATGGAGCTCGCTTTGTGCACAGGGACATTGCCATGATGGAACAGGTTTGGGTCTCTGTTCCAGTGAAGGGAAGTTATAATACTACAGCATACAAAGACATCCTAGACAATTGTGTGCTTCCAACTTTGTGGCAACAATTTGGGGAAGAAGCACATATGGGGGTGAAGGTCATGTGTCCACAAACTTTTGGCCATAGAGTGTAGGTTGAAAGTGACAGCCAAGAGGAGACGTGTGCTTCCAACCATGCTTCCTGACAGAATAATTCATAAAATTATTATTAAATGTGTAAGTAAAAATAATCAATGTGCTATCCTTCCCTCTTTATTGTGATATGTGATACATGTATAAGGCAGCATTGTATGGACAAACAATTGCAATGGAATTGATTTGGTAAAATCGGTTTAATATCTTTTAATCTTTTAATATGAAATTTAGCAAATATTCTGTGGAATCTGCACTTTGTTACTTATTATTTAATGTGGTGTGGATTTTTAAAGTAGTAGGCCAAGTCAATAATTATTACTTCGGTAGTAGGAATTATTGGAAGGAGGATTTGGGGGTTGTGAGAATTTTGGACCCATTAAATAGGGTCACTGGCCAAAAAAAGGTTGAGAACATTTGTCAAGCCAAACATAAATAAAATTTGTCTAGTGAAAAAGCAGAGACACTTATTTTGGAAATGAAACGGGAACACAGTAAAGGAGCACACTTCCATTAGCAGGTAAATACATCTTATCCTTTGTTCATTTAGGCAAGGAGTGACCTTTGCGTTGTTATTAGCTAGCTAGCTAACCAGTTACCCAGTGCTAGCTGTTCACTGATCCTCCAACATAATATCACACCAGGACCACCTAATTTTTGCTTCACCCAGGCAAAGAAAACAGACTAACCCTTTGTTCCTTTTGATGGAAAAGTGTTCCTTTAAACTTGCAGGGACACAATAACAAAGAACACTCCTGTATGAGTTTAGTGCTAGAAGCTTATCACAGGACTCTACTGCTAGCTAGCTAGCTAGCTTGCTAACTAACAAAACTGGAAAGTAAGAATATTTACCTCTCTGCAAACAAGCTTGTTTTGTCCTCCACTTTTGTTAACAGCAATT
>CM074962.1:10939736-10953149 GCA_037577455.1 Pangasius macronema
TCGGCCTGCATTGCCTCCGCTTATCGGTCGATCGGTGAATTAAAACCGCTCTTCCCCTTGGAGGATTAAGAAGCCTGATTGAAGCCTGTATGAAAACTAGCTAATAAGTGGGAAGTGTCAGAGGGGGCATACAGCATCAAAACTGTGTACTTTTCATCATAACACCTATAGGGTGTGTGTGTGTGCGTGTGTGTGCGTGTGTGTGTGTGTGTGTGTGTGTGTGTGTGTGTGTGTGTGTGTTGTCACACTGGTTCTGAAGGATAGAAGGGCGATGGAGAAGAGCAGTGTTGAGATGGAGTGGACTGAATCTTAGATAAAGAAGGATTTTTGAGTCTTGTTACTGGCGCAAAATTAATAACAATTGCAAGGGAACCACTTGGACATGTTTTCTCTTCTTACCACTATAACAAATGGCTTTATGACAGAACAAATAAGAAATAAAAAAAGGACGGAAGAAAATAAGAGTCTTATTTGATCATATTTTGATATTAACAACTTCTTCTTTTTTTTTTTAACCAAAGCCATGCTTCTCCCATAGTTACAGTAGTTTCTTTATTTGTTAGTGTTATTATAGCAGGCCGGCTACACTATATCCTCAAAAGTATGTGGACACATGCCCATCACACACCTGTGGGCCTTCTCAAAACTTGGAAACACACAATTGTATAGGATGTCTTTGAATGCTGTAGCATTGCAATTTCCCTTTACTGGCTCAATGGGGTCGAGCCCAAACATGTTCTGGCATGACAGTGCTGCTGTGCACAAAGCAACGTCCATTAAGATAAACATGGTTTGTCAAGGTTACAGTGAAGAACTCAAATGTCCTGCACAGAGCCCTGACCTCAACCCCACTGAACACCTCTGGGATGAACTGGAACACTGACTGCACCCCAGGTCTCCTCATCCAACATCAGTAATGTTGATCTCAGTGATGCTCCTCACTAATTCCCCACAGCCAAAAATGTAGTGCAAAGCTTTCTCAGAAGAGTGGAGGTTATTATAACAGCAAAGGAGAGACTAAATCCAGGATGGGATGTTCAAAAAGCACACATGGGTGTGATGGACAGGTTTCCACAAACTTTTGGCCTTTGGCTTGTTTCTGGGAGGTGAGAGGAAACCAGAGAACCCAGGAAGCCCATGTGGACACTGGGAGAACGTGCAAAGCTCACATGGCGGGGTTGATTATATGAACAACTTGTCATACCTTTCATCTATTTAAAGTTATATTTAATGATGTGGAACATCTACAGTATCTCTCTTTCAAAGTTACTAGGACAAAAAGGCAACTTGTCATATTACAGAGAAACCAGAAGGCGCAAATTCCTCTGTCCTGTGCAGACACCCATGTCTCAGCATTGACACCCATGTCTCAGCATTGACACCCATGTCTCAGCACTGACACCCATGTCTCAGCATTGACACCCACGTCTCCTTCCATAAATGTTAATAAATGTCTGCTTACAGAAAGCTTCACCATATCAAAGATTAGTCCTTCTTCTTTGTTACGTATTCACACATTTTTCTAGGTTGTATGGGGCATCCACTATACAAGTCCCTGTGTATGTTGTGTATATACTTTAGAAATGTACAGTATATGAAATGTACAGTATATGAAAGAGCACATCAGTATAAACGTGTGACTGGAATTAGAGCCAGCACTACTGTCAGAGCCGCTATTATAAAGCAAACAGTCAGCACTTACTCTCTGATTAGATTTTGAGAATTCAGCAGCACTCAGATATAAATTTGATTAATTGTTCCGTCTCTAAGAACTTCTAATACACTGAGTCTCTTATTGACTGTCGTCTGTTACCGACTCAGTCAGTACACTCACTATTGTCCCTACTGCTCTCATTCAGCAAGAACATACTCTTCACTAGTGATGCATAATAGAATCGCATTTGCAAAATATAATAAAACCAGTATTTTATTTTCTAATAAAACCAGTTCTTGATAGTGTGTTTAGACATTTGGACCTGACTTATCAAAATACTTATGTATCAGCCAGAAGGAGAAGTATCCCACCATCATTCCCATTCATCTCCAGCTGTTTATGGCAGACGACACCACTGGGACTTCACAAAGCTATAAAGCTGTTTCGGCTAATCACGGGGCTCTCCATTCCTCTTAAACACTGACAGATTAGCTTCATAAATTATGCAGTGAAGGACAGAGAGGAACCGTGTGAAGCAACAGAATGAGTGAATGTTAAGAGGAGAAAAGGGATGTAGTGAAAATGACACAGATGTCTGTTGACATTTGGAAAAATGTGAGTAAAAAAAAAAAAACAGAAGAGCAGGACTAGGTATTATTCATCTGTTTCTGCCTCAGCATTTCATTCCTTTTTTCCCATCTTATCTCTATTGTAGGCCCTGAGGTCTCACTTTCCACTTTCCTTTGCTTCAGTTTCTGTCACTTTATTTCCGTTTCTTTCTTTTTTCTATATGCAGTTTCTTGTTTCCATCTCTTTTTAACTACAGTTTTGGCCACATTGTGTTTTTCTTTCTTTCATCATATTAATTATTAATGTTAAATTTAATGTTAAAAAAAAACGTAGATATAAGAACGTCATAAAGTAGCATTACTACACTCTCCTCAACAGCTAGCTAACTGTCTAATTAGCAACTTTGTATTAATTGCATTGAGACGCTAAAGAAATAAGACATCTACAGATGTCAACTCAGACATTGTCAGAATATTCAGTGTCCTACTTGGAAATTAGAGTTCAAACAAGTACACTAGTCAACAAACCTGAGCTCTCAAACACAAGGACACAGTTAAACACTCTTAGGTCACTTTTAAACTACGAATTGCAAAGTCAAATCTCATCTGTGTCCTTTTGATTTATTAGGTCAGGTCGAATCAGCCATTTTCTTTGTTTATGCATCATCATGTTATGCTTCATAGTATAGTAGAACACTTAGTGGTCAGAAGTTGGAAATATTATGTCGAAACTTCCCACATTTGACCCTGGCTGAAAGGCAGCCTTCTATTTATAAACCAGCTCTTTAGTCACTGCCATTTCTCTGTGTTAAAATAATGTGCAATGCATTATGGGAATTCCTTGACCATCAGGACTAGAATATTTAAAAATAACCACCATAAAGATCTTATTACTCTCTATGTGCCCTATAGTTTGGGATGCTGTACATGGTGGCGCTAAATGTCGGAAAAGCTTCGTAAACATTGTTGACATTGCAGCCTGTCATACCAGGCATGATCAACCAATCATTTTTCAAAAATCACCAGAAATGTGAAAATTGAGCCAGAGAAGCAGAGGCAGTGATGATGCATCTATCACATGAATAATAATATAGTGTTTTTGTTGATAAGGATTTTTGCCAATTTTAAAAACCCAGAAATTGCTCCAGTGCCAGAAAATAAGAAGCAGTACAGTAGTATCAGTCAATATGTAGGTATTCACAGACTTGCTTTTGTTCATTAATCTTATACATGAATATTCTAACATTTGGGACATACCTATGCCCTTCACATCTGCAGGAAATATAACTGATACACCTATTTATACTGCAGCGTTGTCACATTCTCAGCTCTGATTGGTCAGAAGGTGTTGATTCATTGTCTGTAACAGCACATCTCAGGGAGCAGTTCTGGCTGTATTTCAAATCACAAGTTTATATTAATGATCTCGCTCTAATACACGTTATCATTTCTGTAGTAACAACTTACACAGGGATTTGTATGGCAGACTCTCCACATACACAGATTAAAAAACGTATAATTGTTGATATTGTGTAGTTTTATGGAGATATTCATTTAGCATTTATGGAAGGAATGTCCAGTGCCAGCTCTTTGTAACAGTCAGAGGTAAAGCTGTATCTTTAAGTTTTCTAATGTAGGAAATTCTTCAGGACAGATGACTGTTTGGTAACAGGACAAGCTGCAATGTCTTATTAACTTCAAGATAGATAAAAAAAGAGAGGCTGGTGAGATAATGACTGTTTACAACTGCTATAATGTATATAATACGAGTAACTAGCTGGTTTTCCACATAATTTAAAAAGTATGATATGTCATTCTTTAAAACAACAACAAAAATTGTTCGTGTTGGCAAATTGTTGTGGTGTGAGGGAAATAAAACGCTTCAGGAGTGCTAACAGTACCTGTGCTTTGCATCAGGCCTGATGCAATTCCGTCATTAATTATTTTCCTATAACAGCACTCCGTGTCATGTTTATATGCAGTATATCCCCCATTTTCCCTCCAAAAAGATATCAAGGCAGAGCTTTTCCCTCTGTGTTAAGGAAGTACAAAGCAATACTGTAAGCTATAAGTATTAAATATTGTCATTTTCAGACTGTCAGCTGCCACTGTAAATTAAAATGGAAGGATTGGTTTTAATGCAAAAAAGTGCCCTCAGCATGGCTGTTTTATAAATGCATAGGGAAAGACTTGTAAAACACACTTTCGGGCCTAAGATACATGTAGCACATTTCGGCAAGACATGAGTCAGTCTGCCAGGAGTTGAACACAGAGCTCAGTCTTTTCCCCAGGCATGTGTCTGTGTGTGTAAGGAAAGTGTGTTTCCACCGTTAAGAGGGATGATTAAGTGTTGTGTGAATACAGGATCAGTGTGCACAAGCGATTGAAGTGCGATTGTTGATGTCTGGCGTGAGCCCGCAGGCTGCTAGCGTGATGCCTTTTCAATAGCAGCAGCCGCCATTCGAGACAAACAATGTGGCCTCTTACTCATCCTGCTAAATCTCCCATCACACACACATCCAGACACCAAAATGCAGCAAAATACTTACACAAATACAGGCATCCTGTCATCATTTTGATTCATTTTGTCCATATTGAGACTCGGTATTTTTTTTGTTTTATGCTGTAATATAGGCTAAAGCATTGTAATGTGGTTTATTGCTGTGGCTGGCATTGTGGTTTGTCTGTGTGTGGTTTACTTGTGTCTTTTTCTGCTTAGTACTCAGTGAACCAATAGAAAACCAGAACTATAGTATTTAAATGAAACAGGAAGAAACAAAGGAGAGGAAACAACGTGGCATTTATCTTCTTTGCCACCATTTTCTAAGTTGTATAAGGCATGAATTAATGCATATCATGATTAATGCATAATGAGTACAGTACCTTCAGAAAGGTAAATGCTCAGCCACCAATAACCTGCTCTTCATATCAGAGTATTATTAGTCTCTTATAGTAGGTAACTTCTAATTACTAGGGTCAATGGTGGTTCAGTGGTTAAGGTTCTCAGCTAGAGATCATAGTTCCTAGGACTTGAAACACTGACATGGCTGGTCAATTAGCAACCCTCAACTGCTCACTTTATTCTTTGATTTCTGATCCTGTCCAATATAAGTGATATTTTGTAAGTTACATCAATTCCTCATTACTTTTAAAAACAACTCATAGCCAAATGTTCCTTCTTACAAGACAAATATTAAAAAAAAAGGTGGTTACATATTAATTTTAACCATAAACACAATTCAAAATGGCCAATGGTAATAATCCTAATTGAATTCTGCATATATTAAGTATATGCGTTTGTCACACTAACTCTATTCACTTATGAACTTTTCTGGTGATGTACATGATGCCCATGAGTGGCATAAAAAAGGAATTTCATTGAAAGTAATCACTTTGGTGAAGTCAATTTTAGCTAAAGCATACTACAGATTAGTGTTGTGGTACTTGAGACCAGTCTTGAGACCACAAATCAATGATCTTGGTGTTGTCATAACCTCTTTTTTTTACTTGGTCTTGTCTTGGTTGAAAAAAATCTCAAAATATTTTTCCAACAGCACCCAAGACCATAACATCATTTTCAAGAACAAGTAGTTTGCAATGTTCTTGTTACAGTACAAACTGTAAATCTATATCTCTGCATGTGCATGTGTTATATAGGGCCTATACACATGCTCCCTAACCCCCCAATGCAATGATATAAAATAGGATGACACGGCAGCGCTTGCTAGAAGAATGGCCTATGCTTAATGTACTATTTATGTCCTGTGTGCTTATTTGTACAAAATGATATTGCCAAAGTAGATGAGATATTTGAGTTAATTCAACAGAAATAAGGTCAGAAAACAATTAGGAAGGACAGGTTAGGAAAATACTACAACCAGCAAATATCTGAGCATCTGAGCATATCTGAGCATCTGGTTTCAGTTTTGGTATGGATTCGGCCATGCGTGGTGTTGGTGTTGTCTTAGTCTTGCCTCCCTGTCATACTCGGACTTGACTCAGACTCTACTGGCTGTGGTCTTGGTCTTGACACGGTCTCGGCAACATGACAGCAGACAAAGAACAAAAGACAATAAACAAAAAAAATCCATGGCATGAATCAGGTCATACAGTCAGATCAGAAAAACAAGAAAGAAAAAGATGTATTGTAAGGTGGGTTTTGAAATCCTGTAATGAAGAAAGATCACGGATATTTTTGGGGAGAGAATTCAAGAGTGTCAGAGCAGAGACACAGAACGCTCGTCCACCAAACGATGCTAACCTGTGGCGTGGAATTAACAGTAGAATACTAGATATATTTCTACCAACCGAGTAAACATACAGTATCTATATACACAGATCAGCCATAACATTATGACCACCTGCCTGATATGGTGTTCGTCCCCCTTTTGCTGGCAAAACAGCCCTGACCTGTTGAGGCATGGACTCCACTAGATCCCTGAAGGTGTGCTGTGGTATCTGGCACAAAGACATTAACAGCAGATCCTTTAAGTCCTGTAAGTTGCGAGGTGGGGCCTCCATGGATTGGACTTGATGGCTAGCACACCCCACAGATGTCTTTACTGACATCTTCAACAGCTCTGTGTTTGGTAACTCTATGTTGTGTGAGGTGACTATGTTGTTTTATGTAGCACCAAGGTTCTGGAGAAACATTGTCTCATTTCACTGTGTACTGCGTCAGCTATATATAGTTGAATTGACAATAAAAGCCTCTTGACTCTTGACTTGACTTGACACTGCCTCCGCCAGCTTGCGTTCTCCCATAGTGCATGCTGGTACCATCTCTTTCTCAGGTAAATGATGCACACGCACCCGGCCTTCCACAAGATGTAAAAGAAAATGTGATTTATTGGACCAGGCCACCTTCTTCCTTTGCTTCGTGGTCCAGTTCTGATGCTCACCTGTCCATTGTAGGCACTTTTGGCAGTGGACAGAGATCAGCATGGGCACTCTGACAGGTCTGTTGCTACACAGCCCCATACGCAGCAATTATACAATATATTTCACTTGAAAATAGAGAGAATACAGAGAATACAGAGAATATTTCTTAAGAAGGAGTATAGGTCTGAGTCTGGGGTTCAGTTTGATTTGCATGATTTGTTATTTTGTAGATATTCATAATATAAAAGAAAGGTAAAGGAGCTGCATAACTATTTTGAATTGAAAAAGGATTATTAAATGCATCCTCTGGCCATCAGTAACTGTAAATGTTAGAAACATGCTAGTTCACGCTATTGCTGCAGTCTTCACATGTTGACATTGAAAAAACTGTTGTTCTGTGCCTCAGTGCGACTCTGGTATAAACAGTGAAGATATGTGATTGATAAATGTTGCCATGGTAATAGTGCCATTTCTTTTTAGTCTGCCAAAAATGGATAACATGTTGGTACCTGTAGAAATCATTTGAGCTACAGAAAGTGCTATTATGTTGCACCATAAATCAGTACACCTAATAAGTATATACTTCTCATTGTATTTTTTTATAGGACAATTTATTTCCTAAGTGCTGTAACCAGTGCTTAGCATGTTTAATGCTGCATAGGCCCTTTAATTTAATGGAATGTATTCGGGTAATTCTTGCAGAAATGAATGCCTTTAATTTCTAATTACGAACTACTCTTAATAATCAATTGCAGCACTCTGAACAATGAGTGGCTGTCTCAGAATGTGTTCTTTTTTCATTTCTGATTGTTTCTGTTCTTCTTTGTGTCTCTTTGAACTTCTGTTTGGTTTCTCACAGCAAGCCCAGAGGCTATAGCCATCAGCAGGTCTTATTAAGGACATGTCTGAGCTATCGGAGACGTGCAGAGGGAGGGGACAGACACTGCCCCTTTGCCCTCATTGTCCAGTGTCCTTACATCCTAATGGAAAAAAAGCTAACCTACAATTTTTCAAATTCTGTCATTAAATAAATATTATTCAACCTTACAACAGACTTTGTTGCTTATATAATTGTAGCTTACATGTCACAAGTTATTGCATAAATTTCCTTTAGATAAAAAAAAAAACTGCAAAATTACAAGGAAATGCAATGCAGAACTATTTTTGTGGTTTAAAAAAAAATCTTATAAAGTCTATAAATTCCCAGTTATAATGTAGTTATCAGGGTTATGTAATACAATGAAACGAAACAATGTGAATGATTTTGTTAAGCTACAATTCCTTATAAATGGCCATTACAGTATATCTGCAAAAGAAGGTAATGAACAAACATCTCCCCAAACTCCAACAAGCACCTGTTATCCAGAGTGTAGCTTCAAACTCTGAAAGAATAAAAGAATATTACTCTGAGCCCCATTTATTATCACATTTTTATCTGTCATGTACTATAGGTATCAGACATGTATCAGCTCTCTGATTGCCAAAAATGGAGTGCATTTTTTCAGTAACTGTTAACTACCAAACTTTAGCTCTTGCTGTCTGTGTAACCTGCATTGTGCTGTCTATTTTTTTTACCTTTAAAACAAAATAAAGGCATGTCTGCATAGTATACAGTATGTGCCGCCATTGAAAATGCACAAACTGACACACATAAACCTTTCTAAAAAAATTTCTGTGAATTTGCTGATATATTGTCATGGGCTTTTGTGTTAAAACCATGGCATTGGTGTGTCTTTATGTAAATGCCGAACATTTGGCATGATGTATACAGTATATCCTGTGTTTAATTATACTCTGCTTAATACTGTGCTGTTTTTTTTTTTCGCCATTTTCTGCTGCTCCCGTTCAGGGTTGCCACAGCGCATCACACATCCACATATTGATTCTGGCACAAGGTTTTATTCTAGATGTCCTTCCTGACACGACTCTCCCCATTTCCAGGCTTGCGATTGGCACTGAGAATGCACTGGCTCATACAACCCTCCACTGGCTAGCGTTGGTTCCTTGACCAGGAATAGAACCTGGACCATGCTGCATGTTATCCACTAGACCACCAGGTAACTTAGCATGCTTACTATTATGTACACTTTAGCTTTATACTTGTAAGTAAAGCTCTGAACTCAAGTGCCATTCAAAGAGAGAAAAGGTGACTTTATCTTTAACAAAGTGACTTCTGACCTTTGCCCTGACCCTACCTTGACAATCTCTTGTTCTTCTCATCACTTTCATCTCAACTCCATATTTGGTTCTGTCCTGTATTTTATATTCATCCATACACTTGTTAATGAAATTCAAATACTTGTATTTAACTGGTATAGTGAGAGTTATGCCTATAAGCACTTATATAATATGATCATCTAATACTAGTGAATTCATAGTTATTTTACACTATTACAACTAAGTTACTGAAGACTAGTTTTAAAAAACACAACAACTTCTCATTTTCTTTATATCGAATAATCAATTGGGTGACAAGCTGGTTCACAAAAAAGTCATAAGATAACAGAAAAGACAGGCAAAAGTGCCAACACTGTGTAGATCCAGATATCCAGATACTATTAATATGCCTTGACACCACACCCACCACACTGACCAATCAGGTCACAAGTTGGGGGCAAGTAAGAAAAACATACAGGGAGGATAAAGTGCTGATAAAGAATGAGTCTTGTTAGGAAGCAAATCTCAGGAGATTTATGATATGAGGAATAAAACATATTTTACTGCTATTTATCAAATTCCAATGCTGCAATTTAATAAAAAAAAACAAAACAACTTTTTGGGACATTCAACCAATGTGAAAAGCAGCATTCCACTTTAACTGTGAAAGCTTTCTGCCTCCAAACCAGCAGCAAAGGCAAACCACCTCTTTATCGCTACAGTTAAATCTTTATTCTAACACTGAAAAGTGCTGTCTGCACTGGCCACACCCCCTTAGCAGGCAGGTGAGCGGAAGAAAGGCCAGAGTTTCTTCTGACTGGATGCAGCCTAATCATGTAACCTTAGTGAATCTTAATAACATAAGACATTGCTTATTAAGAAGGCAAAAGATATAAGATATCCTGAATTACACATTATGGGCTATATTCAGACTTGTGTTCGGCATGCATAGCGAGGTGTTAACATCAGTATAAAGACTTGATACAGATGTTTGTTTAAATATCTTCTCATTTATATATCATCTTATTAGTTTTTCTCTTTATTTGACTATTTTTCTGTTCTCTCTTGCTTTTATGTTGCATCATATTGCAGTTGAAAACAAAGAAAAAATGCTTCAGTCTGTGTTTTTTTTTTATTCTTTCTCATTTTTTTGGGGTGGGGGGTGGGGGGTGGTTGTGTTTAAAGGTGTTGGTCTAGATGGTATTGAAAACCCCATCTCAGACACCAAACAATCAAACTGCCAATGCGGAGTATAATGAGATGTTAACAATGGGAAAATATTTACAGGTAACAGAATGATCATTGTATTGTGTTACATTTTCAGTGAAGACCATTTCTTTTACAAAGTTCTAACATAAACTTGGACGAAACCTGTAAATTAATTGCACACATACCATTTCCAGTGATCGGAAATGCATGCCAAGGAGGTCGTTGATGTTCCAGGATTAGCAAAGATTAGCTGTTGACAGGGCATGTCAGCACTTTGTCTTTTTGTGTGTTTGCATGGATCTCACTCTGTCTGTGTGCATGTGTGCCTAATTAAGTACATAATTTTGATAGATTATGTATGTGACTATGGTAGGTCCCTGGAGGACTAGTGGTTAGGCCACAATGCTTTCATGCCTGTAGCCCCACAATGATCAACTGTGGCAATGACTAACAGAAGCAGCTGAAAGAGGAACAAAAACATGTATACGACTATGATTCTTCAATTTTTTATGGACTGTCAGGCTGGTTTCCTTCTACAATTAGTGGAGTTTTCACTTGTGCTCATGTCCTAGCTGAGTACTAAAACCAGAATCATCACCTTTTGACCATGACTCCACCTTTGCATCCTATAAAAGGCCCCAGCTATGGCATGGTCATCCTCTGGCCATTCACAGCAACCTGAGTGACTCATATGGTCTGGCACTTCTCCACATAGTTGTAGAACCATGGTTACATTACCATTACAGTTACCTACCATTCTACTTCCTCATGTTCTTGGCCACTAGGGTGCTTCTCTTCTGGAGGGTTTATTACACTTCCTGATTCATTGATTGGACAGTACTTTTCTTGGACAGCACTTACAATAAGTGCTGATACCGTATTCAATGGAGAATGATGACCACTCAAAGCACTAATAGTACTGTACTCTGTTGAGGATGAGAATCACTCAAGGTACTGATACTGATACTGACCTTAGTTGAGAATCACCCGGAGGACTGACGCAGGAGAACTGCTCTACTGAGCCTGAGAAGTGCTCAGGCTCAGAGACCATTCTTGATATAAGGGAAGAGCCATTTAAGCTCATCAAAGAACACGTGGAATGTATTGAAAAAAGATTTAGTCTGTGTTATCTGGTGAATTTGGATGGTGAACTCCATTTCTCTGCTTTACAAATGTCTGCCAGTGACACTCCTCTTAGTGCGACCCAGGACATAGCTACAGGCATGTCAAATGGCATTTAATTTAATAATTAAATGCCATTATTTATTTATTAAATAAATGGCATTTAATAAAGTCTGCATTCAAATATGCTTGCACAGGCACTTCCTTTATCCAGTGGGCTAACCTGCCACTTTATGGCATACCCAAAGCACACAAACACAAGCTGGTTAGTGACCTGCCAGCTGGTGATAACTTCCACATAGTACCTGAGACCCCTTGCTGCACACAAGTCTAGTTTGAACAGGCTCTGACTCACCATAGGGATGGTCAGAAAAAAAAAACTGTCTTAAGTGAAACCAATTTTATGGCAAGATACACAAACTGCTTCTCACCAAGTTCAGGTCCTACTGTAGGACCACTGCTTTGTGTAGGGGTTGGAGATGTTATACACCTACAAGAAATGTCGTTATGAGTGTATGCACTCAAAGCCTTGTGCGTTCAATAAGGGCAATCAGTTTGAGTTTTGCATTCTATGGGGCAGACCCTTGGGTTTGTCAGTGGTCAATGGCAAAACTCTAAACGCTACCCTTCAAAATTTTAATTACAGAGGGGTAAATAAGCCTACTCTTTTTACACTGTAAGCATTGAGCATGAAGGAGAGAAAAAGAGGGAGAATAAAAAGGGGAAAAAAACAACAGAAAGCTAGAAGGTAAAAGAGAAATAAATAAAGAAAAAAAACAAGACAGACATAGTAGAAAGAGAGAGTGTTGTAGAAAGAGTGCAAGAAGAGAGCCAGACAAAACAAGAGTTTGGAACAGAGTGGGACAAAGAGAGAGAAGGGAGAGAGAAAGCAGGGGTGATGGAGAAAGAGAGATGGAAAGACTAAGCCAATTCAGAGAAAGAAAAAGAGACAAAGTTCCCCCCACATACGCATTAGTAGGAAAAACAGCATAATTGAGTTAAACTGACAGGCAGGTAATGGTTTATATTTCAGTATCTCAGGAAGTCCATTGCAATTCGTTCAATCTCTGATTGTTTGAACAACAGAGTGCAGGTTAAAACTCTGTGCGCCTGAGCGGATGTCGCTGCGGCTCGATGATGTGTGTCTTCCCCTGCAGGATTTATTTTAAATGAACCTTTGCCTCAGCTGTCTGTATTTCACCATTTCAAACCCTCTGCCTCCTGAGCAGAGCTGTTCAGACTGTTAATAATCACCTCAATACCTGTCACAGCTTTCAGATGAAACAATGCAGCTGCAGCACCTTGAACCTGCACATCAATGTGCTTAAAGCCACGTGCCACTCGCCTGCACCCCAACACACGCTTTAATGCTAATGCCACGCTTTGTACTCGCTGATATGAAAGACCTTATTAAATCTTATTCTGCATTATTCTAGTTTGAAGGGGATAAATCTATCAAAACTTCGCCTTCAATAAGTTTTAGTTATTATTTTTGTTGTTTTTTTGTTTTCTAAAAATTTTTCAATTACTGCACCACTGTTGTTTATGCGCCGAGAAAATTGGAAGGCACTGAGAGAGCAAAGGAGAGAGTGATGTGTCCACATATATAGGCCATATTCAGAGCTTAATTGACTTTTAGAACCTTTGTGTACAATACTGAACTTCTACCACTTCTACCATTATCCCTGTAGTAATAATAATGGCAGAAATTAATTTATTTGTTTCAACAACTGTGTACAAGCTCTCACACTCACTGTAAAATATGATGATGGATTAGTGTTGCTTTGCATCTGGTGTTCCAGGAGCTCTTGTGTACGCTTA
>CM074962.1:10978163-10990544 GCA_037577455.1 Pangasius macronema
GTGTGTGTGTGTGTGTGTGTGTGTGGGAAGTTGATGGAGAATAATCATTCTGTGTTGTCTTCTTGAATGCACCATGGGAGGACTTTTAATATATACTTTTAATTTATATATATATATATATATAAACACAGATATGTGCACAGGTTTAAAAAACCAAACCTAACAGGGCTTCATTAAATAAAACACAGACACAAAAATGACAAGGCAAAATTAATGGTAAAAAAAACGTTTTTTTTTTTTTTGACACAAGAATAAGCGTAAAAAGTGTAGCATCATATCAAAACAGAAATTATACGTCAAACAAAATAACACTAAGATTAATAAATAGTGACTTTTCCCCCTCCCACACGAAATGGTTTTACTTAATGGAAAACAAAACATGATTCATTAATTCCACTGCCACTTACGAATTTTTTACACTCTCTCAGCTATTTATATCGAACGCTGTAATATTTGCACTATTGTCACTTGGGCACTTTTAAAACAGAACTGCGTACTGGTCGGCGTTGTAGTCATTGTACTGTCTTGTGCGTCTGCACATGTTCGCACTTGTGCACTTTATGTACAATTTATGTCGTCCCTGTAGTTCTGTGTAGTTCTGTGTTTGTCTTATGTAGCACCTTGGTCCTGGAGAAACGTTGTCTCGCTTCACTACGCACTTGTATATGGCTGAAATGACAAACTCCACTTCTTGACACATGAATGGTGTCAGTAAGTGTTTAATTAAACCCCTAAAGCCTTTTGTCCATCTATGAAGAGAGAAACATTCAGAGGTCCACTAGGATCTCCTTGGACATGTTAACTAGCAGTTAGGTAAACCCTTTTAGTGTCTTAAGATAGAAAGCTTAAATGTTAAACATTTCATAAAGTTATTATTATAGAACAATGAGGGATGTTGGATAGTTGTGTGTGGAATGTATTAATGTTAAATCTTAATTGTTTCTAAGTGTGACAGATGCTTACATTTTTTAAGACGTTTATTAAATGTTCCCTGACCCTAATATAGGAACACTGGGCATGAGGCAGTAGTACACCCAGGACACACACATTCACATATTCACATGGGGCAATTTAGCACATAGCCAGACATATTTTTGGGAGTGTGAAGAAACCAGAGAACCCGGAGGAAACCCACATGGACATAGTGAGAACATGAGATACTCCACACAGACAATGTGAGCGCAGTATCAAACCAGGAAGTCTGGACCTGTGAGGTGGCAGCACTACCTTCTGCATCTTACTGAAGATGAATGAATGAATATTTATAACATTCATGATGAGGGTGATGCCATGTCACTTTGCAGCTTTCTGAACATTTTGGAGGACTCATGAAAACCATAATTCTGACATTACATGAACACAATGCAGAGAAATCCCCAAGGCAACAGGCTCTGCATAGCTGCTGCCAGTCAGCCCCTGTGATCAATAACTCTTATCTCAGCCACTCTGTATCACACTTAGGTATGATAATCCAGCTGCATGAACACACACACACACACACACACACACACACACACACACACACACACACACAATCATGCAGACAAGCAGAGACATTGCAAATGTACAATTTAGAGAGATAAGGTTGAGGGTGATAAGGATGTGGGACCCCCTTCACACACACACACACACACACACACACACACACACAGATCATTATGTCACGTAAATGATTTTCCTTCATGTTGTTTAGCCTTGATAATTATTAGGCGTGTGCGTGTGTGTGCGCGCATGTGTGTGTGTGTGTGTGTCATAAGTTAGTTTAATTTCAAGCACAGAGTGCTGGCTGGACACTTCTCTAATTAAATTGTCAGTAGGCAGATGATTACAACTTGCCAATAAAGTATGAGCCCATGGTGCTTTGTGTGTGTGTGTGTGTGTGTGTGTGTGTGTGTGTGTGTGTGTGTGTGTGTGTGTGTGTGTGTGTGTGTGTTTGCATGCACTCAGATAACGTAGGAAGATTTCTAAGAATGCAATTGAAATATCTGGCCATAATTAGCTGCCTGTCAGAATAGAGAAACAATAACACAGCAGTATTTCTTTACTTGTCCTGGCAGAGCAAACGTGAGTTCACCTTACACTGCAGAGGTGTCAGTCATTCCAGTTTCTGATCCCTCAGGAAAAATAGCGAATAAGGCATAACTCCGTAATGACAACAATTAGTGTGCTACACCCTCATCTTCACTCTCTCTCTCTCTCACACACACACATACACACACACGAGTACACTGTAAATTTAAGACAAAACAATGTGTCATTTTCTGAGCCCAATATAACAGCGCCATAAATTGTGCCATCCTTCAGCCTTGAGTTACAGTGCTTTAATTAAGTTACAGGTCAACATCATTGTGTGTTTTGTATTATTTATGATCACTTTCCAATGGTACAGTTTGTCTAAAAAAGAAACGTACACAATTTAGCTCTTAATCTCTCCTTTAAGATAAGTAGGAATGCTAAACTGGTTGCTTTAAGCTTCTCTTACTTCTCTTACTATCAATATTAGCCCTATAGTTCCAGTGCCAAGAGCATGTCTTGGTAAATTGATGTGTCATTTCCTCTGCCACATATAACAGCTCCATAAAGCCTTCCATGTTTTAGTCTTATACTGTAGATTAACTAAGTTACAGTTCAGCACCACTCTGCCTTTCAACCTCGATGCTCTTATTTATTATCACTGTCCGACCTTTAACTCTATTTTAATAATCCCGGAGGCACTTAGAAAGAATATTCAGTTTGTGCTTCCCCTGATTAAAATATTAATCTGCTCAAATAATCCAGCCAAAATGTGCAGAAGGAGAGATGATTATTATTTTCGTAAGGCTGCCTGACAAAAACAGTGTAATCGCATTCCAAGCTATGGGAGGATGAGCGCCGAGATAATTGAATCCTTAAGTGCGAAGGCTGATAAAGTGAAAGATTAATTTATTAAGTGTAAAATTGTATTTCTCTGCTGCAGAGAGACTGTCCTAGCCAGTCTCGAGAGGAAACTAAAGGTACAGAGCATATTCGCATACACATGGCTGTGTGTATATGTGATCGATAAGGTATATCTATTTCTCTATCTGTCAGTCTGCAATCTGTGCAACCCGTGACACATACTGTATTTATATTGGATGATAACTCTACAACTGTGTGACAGATTGTCACATATAATGTATGTTAGCTAGAAGCACGCAACATGTTTGGCAGGTCGTCTGCTCACACATCTTGCCACCATCAGCCAAATATCTGTATTCTTTGGCTCGGGGTCACAAGCAGGTGAATCACTCTCTCATCACATCACAGCCAGATCTGCTACTAAGTGTTTAGCAAGTCTAGATTTATTTACACGTATATACACTAAACTGATAAGTACGTCAACCTAATCTATTTGTTTGTTACATGAGATATATATCATGTAAACAATTTTATATGTGTGTGAAATAATGGTTTGCTGTTATAGGAAAATGCTCAACTACATGATGATGCGATGTGTCCTGACACAAAAGTGGAGTTATTGGATTTTCCAATAACAGCACGTAAAAAGAGCTTTATTCCTCTTATACCACAGCCAATCTGGCAATGACATTTTACAGCCAATTTGCCAATGACAAATTACAATTTATAATTTATTTATGAACAACTTGCCATACGTTTTATCAGTTTATAGTTATTTTGTACGTTGTGGGATGTTCCTGTTAGAGCTTATGATCTAGCAGCTATAAACAGCTATACACAGTCTTTCCCTCATCAGCCTGCCAGAAAAACTCACAGCTTATCATGAAAGGTCAAAGTGCATACCAAGACAGTTCAAAGTGCAAATTCATCTGTCCTGAAGACTCTCCCATGACAGCAAACACTGGAGACTCCTTCCATAATTGATAAAACAAAAAACTATCAAAACTACACCATGTCAGTGATTAGATGTTTTCTTTGTAAAATATATATATATTTTTAGTCTGTTTATTATAATCCTTAGATTATGCAGAGGGTTTGTTATTGCTACAGAAATGATAATAGGATTTGTCTTGCAGCCAGAACCGCTGTCTGAAAATCATCAATACCTTCTGACCAATCAGATTAAACAATTCAGCAGTTTTATTTAAACCAGATTGCAATTCAAGCACAGAGGTAAGCGTTTGAGGATTAAGATTTTTGATCCAGGGCTAAACAGTGGCTCTCTGGCAGGCCTGGAATTTAAACTCACAACTTCCTCATCACTAATGCAGAGCCTTCACCACAGCGCTTTCCCAAGTTCAAGTAAAAACACTCTAATGCCATATTTTTAAGATTTTTGGCTGCAGAGTGGTGCAGCTGTCAAAGGTTTTGTTTGGAAATGAGTTTGAATCCTGACAGTGCCACACACACACACACACGCACACACACACACACATCTGAAGCTTCGTAGAGAGTATAACTGGCCATGCTGTATGGGTGGAGAGGAGTGCTTTTCACTTTTTCCATCAAAGTGAACTATTAACGTCTTATGAGCATGTTAAAAGCTGAAAGTATTATAATGTTATCTTTATATAGTATATCGAAAGGTGATTGATACCTATATAGACCGGGATGTCTATGATTTCAAAATATATTTAATAAATAAGCATTTATTTTATCTGACACAAAAGCATATTGTATATATATAATCACAATTAAAAAATAACGTCAAATGAAATAAAAGTATTGAAGCTGTATTGTTTTATTTTCCTCCCTTTTTGTCTGTCTGCAAGCATACATCCTTTGCAGGGAGAAATAGTCAGAAGCAGAGAGATAACAAGTGAGCAGAAGAGAAATGGTAAGAGAAGATAGAGAAAGAGAGAGTGGTGCGTGTCAGAGCGTCAAAAGCAAAAAATAAACAGTTTTAGCTGAAAGGATAAAATATCTCCGGCTTAGGAGAACTAAGTCGGAACAGGGAGGAGGATAAAGCATGTAAATATCCTTCTGTTTACCTGTCTCCACACTGGAAATTAATCACACACACACACACACACACACACACACGCAGGCACACACAGTGTCAGTGTGTGTGTTTACCTGTCTGTGTGCCTCACATTAATCATGGTGGTGGAGGTGAGGGAGGGGGTTGTTTCACTGAAATCCGCTCTAAGAGCTACCAGTTGGCACCGTTTTGTTTTGGTTAGGCTACAGCATGACGGATGGACCTTTAACTGCACACTGAAAGACTGCCAGCTGAGATTGAGAGCCCTGCGACACCAGTGTGTGTGTGTGTGTGTGTGTGTGTGTGTGTGTGTGTGTGAGAGAGAGAGAGAGAGTCGCCAGTAACTTTGTGTAAAAATATGTCTACTCCTTTCTCATTTTCTTATGTCTTATGTTACAAAATCTGTGAGTGATTTCTGTGTGTGTGTGTGTGTGTGTGTGTGTGTGTGTGTGTGTGAGAGAGAGAGAGAGAGAGTGAGAGAGAGTCGCCAGTAACTTTGCGTAAAAATATGTCTACTCCTTACTCATTTTCTAGTGTCTTATGTTACAAAACCTTCGTGTGTGATTTTGTGTGTGTGTGTGTGTGTGTGTGTGTGTCTTCACACATTAGCATTGCCTCTGTTCAAAGTATTTGCGTTCTTGCTATTTCTTCCAAGAACTTTACACATTTTACACAAACGCTAATTCAGAAGGAAGGATACAAACCCTCGAGCTAGAAAGAACATAGTTTGGTGTCATTTCATGCAAACGTCAGACTTTGGAATATATATTAGAAGTGATTTGGAGATTTCATTTCAATAGTTTTATAAGGCTAATTTATGAACTGGTTTATTTTCATAGTGTTACTAAACCAAATGCAGAATTTTGTGGTGAGTGTGTGAACGATACTACATTCACCTCCGAAACTTCAGAGACCCTAAACATATATTGATTACATTTGGCTTTGAGAAAAATTGTGTGGTTTTTAACCATTTTGGCCGCATATTTCCTATAAATGCTTTATAAAATTTGTGTGCGCGTGTGTGCGTGTGTGTGTGTGCTCACTCATGTAAAATGATATTCATGTGTTCATGTGCCACTTCTGCTTTCTCATCTGCTCTAATGTTGAAAGCTCTGTGTGTGTGTGTGTGTGTGTGTAGATGTGTGTTATACTCTGCAGGAAAATAAGCTGAATTAAAGAACAGTGCACTAGAGCTATACAGTTAGCTCTGCTTCTTCCCTTTATAAGATCTTTACCTGCTGATTATTTTCTGGTTTCATCTCGGCTTAAACGCGGCTCTGTGTGTAGGAGAGAAAGAGAGAAGAAAGTGCAAAGCGCTGTGTTTGGATTAGCGGTGAGCGTATCTATTCAGCAGGGAGCCATCTTAACTCTGCTCATTATCATAGCATTTCTCATACCTGTCTCATTAATTTTTTAAGGGTAGAATGATTTAATTTAATATATGCTGCTGGTTTAATCACTCGCGGCTATAAGAGTGTAGGGCGGATCAGAGGCATACGGTTTGCACACACTCTTACTTTCCAGGAGTGGAGGGAGTGGAGGAAATGTAAGGCATTAGGTAAGGTTTGTAAGGTTTGTTTGTGAAAAGCATGTTAGCACTTTCGTTAGTTTAAGCTAACTCATCCTAGTTTCCTCAATGTTTTTGTAGTCCAGCAAGTTCTCTATTATATCTGTAATGTCATATGTTGTGATGTTCTTGCTTGTACTTTAAGCAGTTAATAATATAATAACGAATAGGTTGAACTACGGCTCTTTTTTTTTGGCTAAATAATAAACCTTTAAGCTAGCTACACCATGTTGGCTAAAACAGAAAGCTAATCCGAATGAATCCAAACTGACTGGTGGTCATGTTTAATACAGCTTTATTCTTGTACCAATTTCCTCTCACAGGATTTTTTGTCAAGTTTCTGAATTCACAGGTCAGCATTTAGCAACGTTTCCATTAGCAAGAACCGTTTTCTTCTTTTTTTTTTTTTGCTAATTCCTCACAAAACATGTCCTAAAGCAACTTCTGCCTTCTTACCAACCGTCACAGCAGGGAGGTTCACTTTCTAAACTTGTGCATGAAATACAAGGCTCTGAAGAAGCTTGGAAAACATTTATAAAGAGAATATAGCTTAACGATGAGCTTGACAAGGTTGGTTCCGATGGTGCTGATGGGAGCTAAAGAACTGAGAGCTGTTCCTTGCTTCTCTCATTGTGTCTCCGTAACTTTAAAAAGGAAACTAATCCAGAGTGCCCTAATTGCGTTCCACCTCCCAAATGAGGCCTAATCCTCTCTCGGTGCATTGTGGTATATACGGCTACACTTCCACTGCTCTCATAATGAGTTTTTAAAACACATAATGCCGGTCTATTAAACATTTTTTTGAAAGTTTCTCTTAAAAAAAGGACAGTTTGTCTTTGCAGGCATCAAATGTCACAGCAGGACGACGCTGGATTAAGCTTTTGGTCTGGAGATGCACCACTATTGTAGCACCAAATCGGCAGATTGATTGAGACTTTTAATTAAACTCCAGTGATTATAGTGGGAATCTGAAATGGAAAAGAGAAATAAAGTTCGTTTCATCTGACTAATTATCAACCCAATGTCACCATCAGGCCCACAGGTCCAAAAATACACACTTGTAACGTGTTTAAAGGCAAAGGACGACGTCTATCTATGCTGTTCCATCCACACCATCACTCGGCTAATGGCAATGTATAACTCATTTCATTCCACAGTTTTTTTTAATGGATGTGGATAAAGAGGGATGATTATAATGTGACTATTGAATGGAACAGAAAGATTTAAAGTTCATTTCATCGAACTAATTATCAGCTAGACTCAGGAGACACGTGGGCTCCATGATCAGGCTGCACAAGTACAAAAATACACACTAGTAACATGTTTAAAGGGAAATGAAGCCCTGTAAAACCTGCTGCAAATGTACTGCATTTATTTTACAGTTTTATTATTTTACAGGAGTGAGAATGCTATTTATGCTAGAGTGCCCTTTATTTTAGAGACTATTCTAGGTGAACACAAACCCTCTTTGAGTTTCAGCATAGTATAAGCTAGTAAAAACTTCAGTTTGTTAAAGCACTGAAGTTCACCTTTAGTGTAAGTCTAATGCAAAGGTGGTTGAATCAGCTAGTTAATGGAAGAGGTGGCTCTGGGGTCAAGCCTTCAATCCAAAGGCTGTGCGTTCAAATCCCAGCACTGCCAAGGTTGGGTTGGATCCTTGAGCATGAACCTTAACCTTCAGTTGATGTATCCTGCCTTGTAAGCAACTATTGCTTTAGATAAAATGTCAGACAAATGTAATGGATTAATGGTAACTCTATTACCATTAAGCTAAATTTATATAAATATACACTATAGAGATGAGTGAAAAAGGCAAAGGACGCCTTCCAATGACACACCATTTTGATAGAATTTCATTTTGACAATACTTCTCCTAATCTATCAATCACTTCATGTATCATAGCTGAAGAGCTATCACATATATTTATCACATTGATCAGTTATGATTGTATTGGGAATTTCGAAGACATGGAATGCAGGGCTCATTTTAATAGTGCTGACTAATTCCACACACGTTATTTTTCTTCCTTTTACTTTTCTTCCACACACCATGTTAAATAGCAGGCAAAATATTAAATATAGTGGGAATATGTTTTATGAAATATGTGAGAACTAAAGAATATCAAAGTAAAAGTTTATTAAAGAATTGAAGTGTCATTCTTTATTATTATTATTTATTTACTTACTTATTTTTTGCTTACTTACTTACTTATTTTTTTTGCCTCCATACTGTATACCTGACATGGAAAACACACACTATAACACACACGAAAAGGGCAAAGAATTATGTCCATCCACACTGTTTATCAGCTATTTTGGCCATTGAATAATTAACCATTCTCTAATGGAAACGAGAGAATTCTAGTAATCTGGCTAATTACCAGCACGGGTTCCTGACGTCTAATACTTGAGACATGTGGACACTGCCATCTGGCCTCTCTGGTCCAAAAATACTTCAGTAAAGCTTACAGGGCAAAGAAGGGAGACAATCCACACTCTTGAATCTATACATTTTTGATAATGGCAATGAATAAATCCCCATTTCATTCCACGCTGGAGTTTTTTTCCCCCCTTTATATCTCTCTTGACATGGCTTCAGAAACTGATGTCCAGAGTCGCTTTGAATTTCATCCGAGAACATCGCGAAGGGGAGATAGTGCTGTTGATTTTGCATTCACGCTCGAGTGAACGAGCGATTCGGGCCAAAATGTTTGCTGACTTCAACAAGAGAGAAAAGGAAAGTGAGAGAGGGAAAGACAGACATTTTTCCATTTCCGCCTCTGATGCCTGCCCAGGTTTACAGGGCAAAAAGTAATATAGGAATCGCTTTAGCTGGAAAAAGAGCATTGGTATTTAGGCTTAGCGCTCAATCTTAGCGTGATGGAGAGTTACCATTAGGCCAACCTGATTAGGAGCTCGACTTAGGCACCCGACTAATGCGTGCCATTTCCCTGATAGTGCTGGAATCTGGATTTCCCGCTTGACTGCGTCCGCATGGCCAAATTCAGCCGAGCGCAGAGTTGCGAGCTTCGAGCAGTGAAGGTAAATGCTTATTTCAGCCCCGGATGCTCTGCGCACACTCGATAGAATCCACCACTGCGGAAATCCAATATAAACCAGGAGGGAGAAAAAATATGAAGATTGCAGAGAGCTCAGGTTTGGTGTAATATAGGAAAGACAAATTAGTATGACGACAGGAGAAGGTTTTAACTCCAGCACTGCAAAAGAGAAGTTATTAACCTGTTACAAAACTTACATGGATCTCACATGGAACATATCAGAAGTAATATTACAGGAGTTAAGAAACACAGAAAGACAAACTACTACTACTAATATTATTACTATTATTATTATTATTATTATTATTATTATTATTATTATTACTACTACTAGTAAAAATAATAAACCCCCTTGCTTTCTCTCTTGTGTTTTTATATCAGGTTGTACCTTTATGGACAAGTGTTGCCAAATTTGAAATTAATATTATACACTACATGTGTGTCTCTGCGTACAATGCCTGCCTGGGCATAATGCTTAGCTCTACAAAAGTGATGCATTACACAAACATCCCCAACACACACACACACACACACACACACACACACAGACAGCACACACAAAGCACTCACACAAACGCACTCCTCACTCAGCAAGGCCAATTCTCATTTCATCATTATTTCATCACCTGTGTATCCTGTGTGTGTGTAATAGTGTATGTGCATGACTGTGTGCGTGCGGCAACTTTGGACTGCAGGGATAGGACTCTGGGTTTCTCCACATGAACAGAACAATCGTTCTTTCTCTGTGCATCTCCTCCTCTTTCTCTCTCCCTCTGTCATCCTCCATTCTTCTGTGCTGTCATCAGGCTCCGCCCACCTTTGGAGCTGTCACTCCAGAACAAGATGGCCATTTAGGCAAGCGCACAATCGCACACTTGTGTGTGTGTGATGAAACGTGATCATGGGTCGTGGCCACTCTGGCCGTCAGGGAAAGGAGGAACAGACCGAAGGCTGTGTCACACTCCTCCTCTCCGGCCTCTTCCCAACAATTACCTTCAATTAGAGGAGCACACAGAGCCTGAATGGAGCCCCATTAGGGGCTGAGAGGGAGCGGCTGGAGACATGCCAGGCCTACTAGGTTACACACACACACACACACACACACACACACACACACACACACCTTCTTCATCATGTCTAGCTGTCTCCACCTCTGTCTATCTTCTATTGTTTGTCTGTCTGTCTGTCTGTCTGTCTGACTGTCTGTCTATCTGTCTCCACTCCTCTTCTCCTTCTCTTTGCCCTAAACTCTTATACGAGTAGACAATTTAACAGTGATGAGTCTCATAACAGTGTGACTGGATTTATCACTCTCCATCTCTCAATCGATTCCTCTCTCTCTGTCTCACTTTCTTTCTCTCTCTATCCTCACATTCCCTTCTTGCTCTTTTTCTCTGGAAAGGAGGAGTAGCAAAATACTGCTATGTTACCGGGTGGTTATAAAAAGATAGGAGAATAATACACACACGCCCGCACACAAACACACATGCACACACACACAGTTCTTTTGAAGTTTTCAGACCACCTACAGAGAAAGGTGAGTTCATTTGAACTTCAGTGTGTGTCTATGTGCATGTGTGTGTGTGAGCACACAACAGAGAGTTAATTAAGGCCTTTATTCCTGAACTCACTGAAGCAAAGTAAAGCAAAAAAGCGTAAAGCATAAAGATACGCTGACTAGCCACTTTAATAGGAACACCCGTTCCCCTGCTCATTCATGCAATTATCCAATCAGCCAATCATGTGGCAGCAGCACAATGTGATTTGGACCATGGCATGGCTGTTGGTGTGAGACAAGCTGGTTTGCAGATCACCTGGAAGTTTCACACACAACAGTCTTAAGAGTTTAGACAAAATGATGAGCAAACAAAAAACATCCAGATGATGACAAAAGCTGAGAAGAAGGCTATAACTCAAACAACCACTCCTTACAACTGTGGTGAGCAGAAACGCATCTCAGAATGCACAGGACTTTGAACCTTGAGGTGGATGGTTCTACAACAGTAGAAGACCACGTTGGATTCTACTGTCAGGCACGAACAGGAATCTGAGGCTACAGTGGGCACAGACTCCCCAAAGCTGGAGTGTGTCTATTTGTCAGAGGGGGTGTGTGTGTGTGTGTGTGTGTGTGTGTGTGTTAGAAAGTGTTTCATGTTGTATGAGTGAGTGGGTATGAGAGAAAAAGATAGTGAGAGGTGTGTGTGTGTGTGTGTGTGTGTGTGTGTGTGCGCGTGTGTGTGTGTGTGTGTGTGTGTGTGTGTGTGTGTGTGTGTTTGTATGCATCGGTGAAGCTGCGATAAAGTTTGCAATGTTTTCTAATTAGAAGCTGGCAAAAATGTGATCATTAGTTTTTCAATTAAATGATACAGCATTCCACAAAGCCTGGTCTAATCGGACTGTAATTAATACAAACATTTTTATTATTATTTATTTATTCTATATTTTTAATTTATTTTTTCCCATTCCTTTAAATGTGAAAGCGAAACACCGTGGTTGTGCATCATAAATAGCATGCTTGGAAATGTTGGCCACAGCTGCATAAGTAGCTGCAGTCAAAGCTTCCTGTTAGATTATGCAGAAATTTTAACCCTTCAGACTTTAGTGTTGTGTCATAAACTACAAATTTATTCATTTACTATGGCTTGCTAGTGTATTGTCTTATCTGAGGATAGATCCTGAACAGGCAGGAGCTATTTTACTCGAATTATGTTCACTGAATAACAGTGCTAACTAGCTACTTACACACCCGTTATGCACGTCACACACGTTATATAAATTTTACACTTTGCACTTAAATTTGCAAGACAATTTTGACTGAACAAATGATGAAATTAGCC
>CM074962.1:11033207-11049389 GCA_037577455.1 Pangasius macronema
AAATGTATTTTTATTATAACACTAAAGAAAAGCTTTCTGTGAGTACAAGTGCATGCACAAAACATGAGAAATGGATTTGGGAAGTGTGTTGGTGGAGGTCGATGTGTGTATATACATGTGTAGGTGTGTAATCTGTAACCATTCATAGGTGCTGAGTGTGCATGTGAGTGTGTCCCCTTATTAGCATGCCATTCATAAAGGTTACAGAATGATTTGTTGATTCATAGAATTTTCAGCATCTACAGCTGTCTGTACTGAGAATTGGCGGATATGAAAATATCAAAAACACACACATTCTTGGAGTTTTTACTTTGATCGAGTTGTTTTTTTCTGGGGGAGGAAAAGTCAGAGCGAAACCACCATCACAGCGGGACACCACCAGTCATTCTGATATGCTCCACTTCCTGCGTGTGTGTGTGTGTGTGTGTGTGTGTGTGTGTGTGTGTGTATGCCTCCATGTGTGTATGCAGCTTTAGTCAGGAACTTTCTGAACCTGATGCAAAAAACTGTATTTTTAAAGTTCCTAAAGTTCTAAAGAGGAGGTCATTAAAAATAAACACACACACACACACACACACACACACACACACACACACACACACACACACACACACTATATCTTCTTAAGTGTGTATGCTCAGTGATAGCCCATTCTTCATATACTCTAATATACTAATATATCACAGTTTAGTGAACTAAGTGACATTGATGGGGCTAAAATGCACACAGGGTCCCTAAAGACCTCCTCCCTTTTTCCCTTCATTCACTTGGCTCTCTATGCTTCCCAACCCCACCCCCTCATACCCTCCGTCCTTCAGCCGTCTGCTCAGCGCAGTGTTAGGTTACCACACTGGGACAGAAAGGCCAAGTTCACCGTCAGGAGCACAGCTTGACAGCCTGTGTGTGTGTGTGTGTGGGTGTGTGTGTGGGTGTGTGTGTGTACATGGCAGGCAGGGACAGCCTATGCATCATCAGAAGCTAATAGTAACTTTTTTTTATATCTCTGGTGACCAGAAGAGATCACCTTTCATTCGAACGTCACACACCTTTCGCGCGAAAACATTCTCTGATTTCACTTTGCATTTAAAGGGTTTACAATTTTAAACAAATTTAAATTGCACTGAACTGATTTTCACCTTACTGTTGAGATCCAAATTCAAAAGCAGCTCTTTTGATAGGCGGCAGATTTTTTTTTATCCTTTATTTAATTTATTTTAGGCAGCTTAACATGAGTCCTTCTTATTGTAGGAAATCCCACAATTCTGTTCACCAGACCATAGCTAGAAAACCAAACTCACTCCTACTGAGAAGCATACGAGTGTAGGAGACCTGCTTGTCTTCTATCTAGGAAATAATCATATTTGTCATACTTATGTTTCTATTTGTGTTTGTAGATTGCAAAAAAGTGTCTTTAAGTACTTTATATGACTTCCTTCCTTTACAGAATAATCTCAGACATATGTTTGGGATTATGTGCATAATATTTAATCACATGTGAACAACATGTGAAGGTGCATTTCTTTCCTTGTGACATTCAAATACTCATTTTCAGTAACCACATTATCCTGCTCAGGGACATGGTGGATCTGAGAAAACTGGCAGGGATGGGATGCCCGTCCATTGTAGAGCACACACACACACACACACACACACACACACACACACATATTCATCCACCCATTCACACCAAAGGGTCAATTTTTGAACTGATCACACTTTACCATTATGTCTTCTGACAGGTGGAAGAAAACCAGAGAACCTGGAGGAAACCCATGTGGCCATGGGAAGAAGATGCCACACTCCAGACAGAGATTAACACAAGCTCAGGTTTGAACCAGTGGACCCTGGAGCTGTGAAGCAGTGATGCTACCCGCTGCACTACAGTGCCACCCAGTCACATGACATCAATGAATAATAAGCAGTGGTGGAAAAAGTACTGAGAAATTATACTTAAGTGAAAGTATAAATCACGTGTCAAAATCATACTCAATGCAAAGTGGACGTAGCCAGCCAACGAGTGACAGTTCATGCTATGTTTTCATGTGAAAAGTCAGTTTCATTATTTATCTAAAACTGTTTTAAAAAGTTGTTTTAAAGCAACTACAGAGTTTTGCCTGGAAACATCATTCGATCAATCAATATGTACCATGAGCTAGAATATGACTTGCTGTCTAGCCAGTTATATTAGTTACTGGAATCGATGCTAGTCTAACCTGTCATTAGCAAAGAAGACAGGATCATTTAGTTCAATCTAGCCAGTTAACCTTCAAATTAGTGAAACTCAACAATACCTCAACATCTTTTTTTTTTTTAATTAGATGGAGTTCATGCCTTCTAGAGAGCAAAGACACGGCTAATTTTATTGTCTCATATTATAAGTCTTTGCTTACTTCAGTATATAATGTATATGAAACATTTTACTGGGCCAGGGCCGCTCATCCTCGAGTCCCACTGCAGTCTGCTGGCTTATCCATATTCAAATGCACACAAGTAGCTATAGCGATGACAAAATTATGTAGCATGAGGTCACTGCAGCTGACGAAATGGCATGATCTTGAGTTTTTTTTCTACATTGTTGAAACTGAAATGTCTAGATGCAAACCTGTGTCCATTAGAGTCCATTAACGCAGAGTGTACAGTCGTTGGTTGGGTAAGAGACCTTTGCGACTTGTAATGAGTACTTTAAAGGTCTAGATAAAAATCTAAAGAGTAAAAAATAAAACTTTTTTTTCTTCAAAATGTAAATAAGATTACAAATATTCAATTTCAATAATAATCAAGTAAAATACAAATATACCAAAATAATACTGAAGTATAATTACAAAGTTCAATTACTCAAGTATTTAACACACCTGATGATATGATGCAATCACGTGAAAAACTATATCTATATTTATCTATCTATCTATCTATCTATCTATCTATCTATCTATCTATCTATCTATCTCTCTCTCTCTCTCTCTATATATATATACACTCTTAAAAAGGTGCATTAGCTACTTAAGGGAGCTACTGTATGCTAATGAGCTAATGTCTAATGAATTTTGGAGTCATTTAGGCCTGAAAATTATTAAAATTCAGTATATTTCTTATTTACACTCTCACCTGTGAACACACACCTGCCAGGATATCAGGAGATTCTTGATTTACAATATTATCACTGATCTGTGTATTCACATTTAAACCTACTGAGTATTTAAAAATTAAATTAAGTAACTATTTTGCTATAGAAATGTAAAGAGATGGCCTGGAACAGAATATTACAAGGGTTTTTGATTTGAGCTCTAATACTAGTTAGACTCTCTTCTGTCAAGTGCTATAAATTCACAGGTTGTTTAATTAATAATTTATCAGAAGTTATTTTTTACAGATTTTATTCCTCGATAAGCAAAGTGACACTGAGTCCGGGTCCTTTGGGAAAGTGGAGGCCTTGGTGAGGTTTAGGTCTCAGTGGATTTTCTTTCTCATACTGTCGCTGTGCATTAGAGCTATTAGACAGACACATTAGTGACGGAACCATTAAATGAGAGAAAGAGAGAGACATATGTGTTTAGTCTATTCAAAGAGTCAGCAGGGGAGGTGACCCTGAGATCCTGTTACACTAACACATGAGCAGCCGCATCATTGGGGGTCACCCGCTCTAACCCAGCAGAACCAGACAAGGTCTCCCCGAAACTCTCTCTCTCTCTCTCTCTCTCTCTCTCTCTCTCTCTCTCACACACACACACACACACACACACACACACACACAGCAAGCGAGTGTGAGAGAAAGCGAGTGTGTAAGTCAAAGCTGGCTGTAGATCCTCTCTCGTCTGTGATTAAATTAGGCATAGGAAATGACAGAGTAACTGCGACCACCTGTGTTCATTCATACAACCCTAAATCCATCAGCACAGGAAACAAGGGATTTGAGGAAGTGTGAGGAAGACGCAGAGTTAGATATGATATAGATGTATGAATGCATGCATAAGACACACACTCACAACCTCAAACATGCAGTTCACATTGTCGTGATCTTATATCCATTGTCTTTATAAGATCTAAATAAACATTTACTAGACAACAAAGAGCATGTGTGTGTGTGTGTGTGTGTGTGTGTGTGTGTGTGTGTGTGTGTGTGCGCATGCCTGAAATTAATTAGAGCTGATTTGTCCTCAGTACAACTTCACAGCTTGTTTAACTTGCCTACAACAAATTCATAGGTGCAATGGCTATTAAACAATCCACCTCCTTGATGAAACTAAATAGAATAGTGAGCAGAAATGGTCAAAAAAAACCTACGCAAGACACAAAGTTGGTCAAAAAAACAGTAGGTAGTTTGGTCTGTAATTTTCTTAGGGTAGAAAAAACAGTGCCTTGGCCAAGCTGGATGGAAACAAAATGCACCTGAAAATGAAGAATTTCCCCGGGTCTGAAATAAGGCTCAGACATGATATGTATTGTGATCACTGAAAAGAAAAGAAGTGAAACACTGATGTAGTTGCAATTGTTACAAATACAACAACACGGTTTGTAATTGTTAGAAGAGTGCTGACTGAGCAATGCAATGTTCAGTATTAAAAAATTCAACATTGATATCCAGCTGAAAGTTTTAAAAGACTTTATATATTACAGCATTGTCTTTGTGTGTTACTCTGTAACCGCTATTTAAATATTACATACAAATACACACAAAGAACAGAATGTAACATTTTGTACACCAAAACTCAGAAGTAATATCACCGCACAACCACCATACCTCAGCGCTGCTCAGTTCTCAATTCTGATTGAACAGAATGGCGTTGATTAATTTTCTATTACAGCATGCCTCAATAACATGGCAAGCTGCAATTTTTTTGCCTATTAACTTCAAGAGAGAGAAAACAAAGAGGCATATGAGGGAATGACTATTTATAGCTGTTATAATGTAAGTGATAACAAGAACTTGTTTAACAGATGTTCCATGGCATTAGACTGGATAAACATTCTTTAATACATTTTAAATAAATGTTGGAGGGATATAACTGCAGTTTAGGATGTGCAGTTATTGGAAGACTTTACACTCAGCGTCCACTTTAGGAACATCTGGACACTTCACATTCATTCATATATCCAATCATCCAATCATATAACAATGCAATGCATAAAATTGAGCAGAAACAGCTGAAGAGCTTCACATCAAGCATCAGAATGAGATACAAAATGTGATCACAGTGTGATCACAGTGACTTTTGTCCTTGGTACGACTGTAGATGCTAGACAGGCTGGTTTGAGCATTTCAGAAACTGCTGATCTGGGATTTGCATGCATAGCACTCGATAGAGGTTACACAGAATGGTGTGAAAACATATAGAGAGTGGTAGTTCTGTGAGCAGAAAACACCTTGTTGATGAGAGAGGTCAGAGATGGATGGCCAGACTGGTTTAAGCTCACAAGAAGGCTACAGTAACTCAACTAGCCACTCTTTACAACCATGGTGAGCAGAAAAGCATCTCAGAACACACAGCACAGCAAATGGGCCACATCAGGTTCTACTCTTGTCAGTCGAGAACAGGAGTTTGAGTGTACAGTGGGAACAGGATCACTGAAACTAGACAGCTGAAGATTGGAAAAGGATCAGGAGATTGCAAAACTGAATGGGTGTGACTGTAAACATTTCTAGCATGTAGCAGTAGAGCTTTACTCTACTAAAAGGCTTTGAAACAATCAAGCATACACAAAGCTAAAAATGGTATTATAGAGAGATATTTTAGTTCATCTACACACATATAATATAAAAGTAGCCTCTAAGGTCATCCAACCTTAATACCTTAATCAAGTTCTAAAAAAAAAACACACACACTGTGTAGGGGATCCGACACATTCACCACGACTTTCAGTTTTAGAGGTAATTTTTCTCCTCTTCACACCCTTCTTTCTGAGCCTCATAAAATCAAGTCTCAATTTGGCATGACATGTCCACTTAGCACCTCTCTCTGTGGACATGTGGTCCCACTGCGTGTGTGTGCGTCTGTGTGTATGTTTTGACTGTGGAAAAAAAGCTCCATTAGGAGTTAATGTGAGTGTTGACTTGCAGATTATTCCCCCGACTCACCTCCCCTTTAACTCCGTCAGCACTCATTACGCCATCAATAACAACATACACACATGGTTAAACGGTTGCTGATGGCAAAGGCTAGTGACTGTTATGAGTCACAGGTCGTTGTTGACTATGAGGTATACACACACTGATGGCTTGAACAGCTGTGGTGTGCGCTTCTCTCTCTCTCTCTCTCTCTCTCTCTCTCTCTCTCTGAAGTGAGCGCTGCATTGTGTGATTTTAAGGTTTTCGTCCGGCGCTTTGTTTTGCCGTGTCTGTATTAGACATCGAGCGGCAGTAAATAGATGAAGCTTCTTCCCTCTACAACAAGGGTACTGGACTTACTACCTTCCACCGATTGTATGTGTGTGTGTGTGTGTGTGTGTGTGTGTGTGTGGTACAGGATGTGTATCTCTGTCTGGTCCCTCTGAGGCCCTGTACACCAGCGCTACAGTTACAGGTCGAGGGTGAAAGTTCAGAGGTCGACTGACAATGACACAGGTGTGCCATTCAGCAGTGCTCACCTGTGGAGCATGCTCCTCTTTCCAATTAAGAACACACAAGTACGTTCACACACATGGTCACGACCATTCCATGAACTTGATGTAGTGAGGGGATTCTCTTTCCTTGGCGTGTGAGTGTGCGTGTATTGATGTGTTCGTCTGTAGGTTTCACTCTATGTGGCAGGTGCGAAAACAAGCCAAGCTTTGTCATAGCATCCCTCTGGACTTAATGTTATGTCTGTGTGTGTGTGTGTGTGTGTGTGTGTGTGTGTGTGTGTGTGCCATCTGTTTTTACTTAGATGGATGGGACAGGCCACAAGAAATGTCCTAAGCTATCTTACCTGACACTCCCACATGCCCACACAGACAATGCACCACACCTTTGGGCTTATTATATTAATAATGCACATTTCATGTAGTAAATTGTCTGTGTCTATGATTTAAACTATGGTACTTACTATGGCCTCATATCTGCAGTTCTAAACCCTTCCTATGTCATGCAGTTGACATGAACATCAATTTAGACCTATGTGTTGGATAAATTGAATTAGGACGCCTCATCCATGTGGCACTTTAGCCAACAGAAAAATAATTGGTAACTGTGTGAAACCATCTTATCCAATTTAATTTACATATTGAATTTGCCAAACAGTAGCTATAAACTAATGTGTTAACTGAGCAGATAGTGGACTATACTGTATATAGGACAGTGATATTTAAAATCAGGTTTTTTTTTTTTTTTACTGGAAACTCCATGAGGTTAGAATGAGATCTGGATGTATCTCTAAATGGCACGTACATGCTTCTTCCAAACCTCGTTCTCTACTTGTGGTTCTTTCTTGGATGCAGTTTAGTGGTTTGTTTTATGCTTACATTTGATTATAGCTATAGATAGACAGATATATATATATAGATAGATAGATAAAGATTTCCTAACACCGTGTCCTTTAATTGAACCTGTGACCTGCACGAACCCACATGCCTTCACACATTTAGGCGTAATCTAGTTATCAGAGAGGCCCGGCTTACGAAGTAGGGAAATTCTAAGATGCTGTCACTTGGTGGAACGTTCTCTTCGTTAGCCTGTCTGAAAGAAACCCACTGTATTAAACTCCACACATGAGTAAATACAAGCAATCATATTATAATCTTTAATATAAACTTTAACTGAGTAACACCCTTTTCTTGATTGTGCGTTGCTACTATGATTGATTCTGTCAGATATGTCTACACAGAGTTTCATACAGGAGCGTTTTGAAGGGATACAATTACTAAGTGTAGACCATCTGTCTGCCCCCATTACCCCATTCACTACATAACTCTCCTGTACCACACAACAGCTAACAACTGGGGATGGTGGGGCAAGCATGTGCTCCCTCCAAGACATGTGAAGTCAACCTCCAAACTGCTGCTTTTGCACCTTCACAGGGCAAAGTAACACTTTCAGAGAAAAGTGCTATCTACCCTCTTCTGCATTCATGAGCTTACAGACAGCTGTGATTGGCTAGTGTTGCTTTGATTGACAGGGGAGAGGAAGTATGCGCCTCCTACCCAGAGAGCACAGTCAATTTTGCTGTGATTTGCTCTGGCAATTTTGCTGTGGCATTCTTGGGATTTTCATATGTGATCTCCGGACAGTAAGGTGAATATTTATCTACTGCGCCACTCAGGAGTCGATTCTGGTGATAATTTGTTGTTGGTGCTCTTTTTTTAGGTAGAGAAGTAGCAAGGGCTAAAGCTACATTCGCCTAAAGCTCGTAAACAAAGTAGCACTTCTCACCTTAAAATGAGTTCAAACTTCTGAAGTAAGACTCACATGAATCCCAAGGACTCCACCACTATCAGAAGGTAGTCGAACTGCATTGTGGGAACTGTTCAACACTGAAAAATAGAAAAATGCTAGTGAAAGAAGTTTAAACTTCTTAAAATTCAACTTGCCATTGACGATCACATTCATTTTAAAGGTTAATATACAAGTTATTCAGTTTGGATTTTTCCTTCAATAATTAAATACATTTGCCTGTAAAAGCTGGTGTGTAAATGCTGGGAATTTAATCTTATGAAATCTCAGGGGGGAAAAAAAAACCCTGCTTCATCTTCTGTTGAGTTGTTGAGGCACACTAGCCATGCTCCATTACCTGTGCATAACACACATGACTTATATAACACACATTCTCATATCCTCTTTTTTTCCACCTGCAGTTATAAAATTATCATAAAGTAACTGTTTAGATCATTTATGGTCCTGCTGAAGTTTTAAGTATAGTGTCAACAGAACTGGATTATTCTCAATGCATTTATACAGCTTATGGTCTGTAATACTGATGGGAATGCCAAGCCAAACATCACTACACACACACACACACACACACACACACACTCATACACTGATCCCTGGACGCCGCTGTTCTCTCTCCGACATAGAGAAAAAGCTTAGGTTCATGCTGAGGTTAGCACAATACAGTTGGCTGGATCCTAAACCAACCCCACCTCCCCTCACACACACACACACACACACACACACACACACACACACACACACACACACACACACATACTTGCTTTCCATTAACTATAAAAACATATGTTGGGATAGTCTTTATAACGTGTCACTCTGCTAGGCTGTTTATTAATTTTAGAACTCAAAGCTGGATCTGTCATCATCTAAATACAAGGCCAGAGGTCAACATAAGAATGTGAGGAACAATACTTACCCATGTCTCTATGCTCTCTACTTCTATTGGTGATGCATTTACTCTCTATTTGACCTCATCCACTTTCTCTCCATTATTCTGACCTTAATCCCTCGTCCACTATGCTCTCTCTCTTTCTGTTTCTGTTTTTCTCTCCAGCTAGTGCACACTTCCGAGCTCACTAATGTTCTGCAGCCATTATAAATCTGAGTGTGACTCGCTAAAGCAAACAATGCTGCAGAGAGTGATCCCTCCAATAACACTTTGTCAGTTCTAATCAGGAATGAAATATGACTCAACTGTCTGTGCCTCTCTCTCTCTCCCTCTACCTGTCATTTTTCCACAGGCTCCATCACTCCCTTACTAATGCAGCACAGAATTGTTTATCTGCCTTTCTCTCTTTCCTCTCTGCCCATCTCTCCATCTCATCCCTTTTCTCTTTAAAATGCAGTAAAGCACAAATATCTACAAGCTATGCATGCATACGCAGGAAGGCCCGGCTTCTGTTGGCTCTACCCTCCTGTAGCGTGTTAGCGTCTCTGAGACTGATAGCATGTAATCGAGTGTGTGTCCTAAAGGGCCAAAGTTTCATTTGTTTCCTCGTCTGTTTAGACCTCACTGCAATCTTAGCCAAGAGGCAACACAAATCAATGCTACCTACACACAGACACACACACATGCCATCACACATGGACAATCCTTCTTGCTCGAATGTTTTGTGAACTGTGTGTGTAATAGAATGCGTGTGTTCTTTTCACGCTTTGTTATGTGTTTGTGGAAAAAAGTACAGGACCACCTTTGTGAGACTTCAAAGACTTCAGCACGGTCGAGATTTCCCTGCTGGATTTAGCTATTGCTAATGAAAAGCCAGCAAAACACACACACACACACACACACACACACACACACACACACACACACACACACACACACACACACAAAAACACACACANCTCTCTCTCTCTCTCTCTCACACACACACACACACACACACACACACACACACACACACACACACACACACACTCTGAAGTACCCCATGCATTCTGCACTAAACCATAGCTGCCTCTGATCAAAGGCATTTGATGAATAATTGACAAGGGCCACTTTTTTTCTCAGCAGCTTTTCCTTTTTCTGTCCTACTCACTTGACTCTCTTTACGCTGATCTATCTTTCCCTCTTATCCCTCCGTCTGCCTCTCTTCCCCTCACTCAGTCGGGGTTTTCCTCAAACAGCCTCTGAGTACTGTATGAATGCTTCCTTCCTAATGGAGCTATAAGTTTACCTGTGCTTCATCTGGATATAATCCACATACTTCATAGCACAAATGTTAATTTACTGTTATAGCTCAACGTGTCAATGTGGCCCATCATGGCATTGCTTTTTTTTAATTTCCTTATATTAAATTAGGGTACATCAGTGTTAGGGAAGATAACCAGGCTATTATTATTGAAGCTATTATTCAGGAAAATGCCATCGTTCATAAATTGAAATGGAAACTTGCCTTTAGAAAGAAATGTAGCTATGTTAAAATAATACTTCAGCAAAAAATGTAGCTACATTAAAGTCATCTGTCTGAAATTTGTACTGTAGCTACATTAAAGTAATCTGTCTGTTTTTAAGTTATAAATAATTTTTTTTACAAACAAATAGTCTTTTTACAACTTACCATTTTCTCTGAAGTACTCAATGATGACATTTAAATGTCACAGGTTATTATTTAAATGTGCTGATTATTATTAGTTCTAAAGGCTGTTCTGTACGTCATGTGCGAGTGAATAGTGAATGAATATTGAATGAATAGTGACACGTGACACACATTACAAACGTAGTTTATAAAGAGGAACTTATAGCATGTTATTAGCCATTTAAGGAATTATTATTAGAGTTCTAATGACTCATTACCACCCTACAAAGAACTATAGGCACAGTTATAATTATTTATGAAAATAGGCTTCCTAGAATGATTGTTAGATGGCTCAGTATAGGTTACTTAGCCATTTTAAATTTTTCTTTTCCTTTTTTTTTTTTTTTTTTTTGAGTGATCACATCTATGTATTGGCATTGCAAAACTACCTAATGCTATTTTTAAAAATTCCCCTCACTTTCAGGTTGAATATCTCTGGAGGGAGACCACAAACAAACCTGAAATTTCGCAGAAATAAGTCGTCTATAGTAGCATTCTGCTGTAAAAATTTTGACTTTGAGATTCTACTGGTTACAGAGCTAGGGCTAGTACAAATCTGGGGAAAAGCCTACTTTATTAATGCATTTTGGGAAATAAACGTAATATGTAATATAAGATGTAATATAAGCATAACAAATAATAAAAATGAACAGTATTTTACAGTAGGTATGATTGGCATACAAGAGCTTAAGCTGGTCGATGAGGTCTAAAATGTTACTACATTTGATATTTGCATGATCTATCACAGGGTTCTTCAAATCTCCAACCAACCAACCTCCAAACTCACCTGCCTGTAATTTTCTAATAATCCTGAAGACCTTGGTTAGCTTGTTCAGATGTGGTTATTAGGGTTGGAGTTAAACGCTGCAGGACAGTGGTCCTATAGGGCCAGATTTGAAGACGCTGATCTATCATGTTGGTACAGGTGTACAGTAGGTATGCGTGAATAGATTTTATCCAAATATGGAATTACCGTGTTCAGTTGGGTGTTTTAGAAATGAACAGGAGTAATATACCCTCCATGTACATTGTAAGGAGCTAAGACCATCCTAAGCCGAGATATTGAGGATTCCGTAAACTGGTAAAAACAGGTTAAATCAAGTGAACAAAAAAAAAGAAAAAAAAAGGTTTAAGCTACCAACTTCACAATTACTGGACCAACTGAGATGGACTGACCGTTTTTCACAGAATCTAGAAATTTAACAGAAATTTTCTCAGATCATTTAGCAACTAGTAACCTCTTGTCAACTTTGCTACAAACCAAAAGACAAGGAATAAAATATGATTGGTTAGAACAGTATTGACTAAAATAATACTAACTGTTAATATTACTATTGTGTATGGGTAAAGAAAATTAATATTTATCAATACTACTCTGCTACTTAGTTGCTAAACCAATTTAACTGTTTAAGCTACTTGATTATAGCTGTGTGTGCGTGTGTGTGTGTGTGTGTGTGTGTGTGTGTGTGTGTGTGTGTGTGTGAGAGAGAGAGAGAGAGAGAGAGAGAGAGAGAATGTAAGTCTTTGGGCCTTGAGTGGGTGCCTTGGCTAGTGCACGCTGGAAAAGAGAGGTCAACTTGCATTTCCTAAAAGGCTTAAAAAGTGAAAAAATGTCTAAGCAATGTCTAAATGTGGAATAGTGCCTGAGGCTAGGCGAGACAGAGCATGGTGTTAATGACTACCGCACACAGGCCCTCACATAGCACGACCGACACCTCCACTCAGGACATGAAAGCACCTCTAATGCACCGTTCACTGGCCCATTAATGTAAATAAAGCAAAATGGCTTCAGTAAATATCAGTCGGAGAGTATCATTTTCTCCCGCACAGGCCTCTATCCAAACATAACTCCTGTTTCTTCTCTGTTTTAGCCTGCAGTGACAGGGAAAGAGTTTGAACTGTAATACAGTATATCCATTACAACCTCTCCTCCTTTTTCCTTAAAAGAAATGATGGAGACAGAGGGGTCGAGTTGATTTATGCTGAAAGAAGGAGGAACTGTTTACAGACTTTCTGTAGAGAGGAAGCTTTTAGAGGTCGTGCTCACTAGGGGGTTGTGTCAATGCAGAAAAATGTGTATGTTTTTGTTTGATTATAATTCAGAGTGTATTTATACACCAGGCTTGAGAATTAGAGATCCTAAACTCTCTTCTCACCATTCTGGCCCTCAGCTAGGTCATTCTTAGTTTTGCAGTAAGTTAAGAGCAGCAGCCAGACTGCCCCCTTTGCCCAGACAGGAAGCTACACTAACCTTTGCCCCTGTAATGTGTTCATTTAGTTCTGGGTTAGGCGTTCAGGTCATTTTGTGGGAGTGGGGGCTTGGGTGTAGCCAGGAATTGTTTTTATTTACATTAAAATTTGTCCAAGCTATCCTAAATGAACTTCCAGGAACTCAGACAAGTCATCTCCTTGATAACCAATGTACAAGACTGGTGATGTTTTTATAAGGCTGTAAATACCATTTAATCATTTTCTATTTCATTTCATTCTCTTTCCTGGTCCCCTAAAGTCCCCAAATTCTGTCCCCACATTCTGATCATACAGACATTGAGAACATTTTTTTATCCGACAAAATACACCTTCGCAATACACATCACAAAGACTTTGTCATAGTCAGGTGTTACAGCCGAGACAAGGATTTTTTTTTTACCTATTTATTTTTAGTGTATTATTGTGTACCTCCTATTCAATTTGTTACAATTCTTTAGTTGACTGTTTAACTCACAGTACAGGTTACTGTCTTTAGGTTTCTTCCATGTTCTCCATTTCTTCCCACCTCCAAAAACATGTCAGTAGGTGGATTGGCTAGGCTAAACTGCCCCTTGGTGTAAAGGTGTGTACTGTACATGGTGCCCTGCAAGGGACTGGCATACCACCCAGAGTGTATTCCATGCCTCACAGCCAGTGTGCCAGGATAAAGTGCTTAATGAAGATGAATACAAATGAATGACTGAATAACCCCCTCGAACTTACACCCTGGAACGAACATTGGCTAAATTAGACAAACTAATTAAAACATTTGCTGGTTGTATCACCGACCCTCCCACTCTCGCCGGTTCAACACTTAGTAGAACCGTCTTTGGCTGCTGTCTTCTTTATCTATTATATATCAATCACACAATATATTCAAAAATGTAAAAAAAATAATGTATAAAAAATCAACATCCCCATGTTTTTCTAATGTAAATAACGTTGTAATCACTGAATGATAGCTTGATACAATTTATTAGTTTTAATGCTCAGCTGTCAGTCAGTCAGGTCTGTCCCATCCTCCTCACTGGTCAAAACATCAGAGTCCTAAACGTTTACTGTAACTCAGACTGACAGATGTTTATAAGGAGCTACTTAGATGTACCGTAAAACAAAAACCCCTCAATAACAATTATGTTCAAACATCCATACAAGTTCTATTTATTGATCACCATGTCCTTGCAGACACAAAGATTAACAAATGCTTAAAACAAACTGCCCTGCCAACTGAGTGAGACTTAACCTTAACCCCTAATTAACATCCATAATGATGCTTGAAGGGCAAGTTGCAGGACTTGCTTTGGTGTTCAAGACACAGCCGTGATATCAGAAGCCATGTTTACTTTGGCATCATTTTAGTTCTTATGCTGTGAGTAATTTTTATTTTGAAATAATAACAGTAATAACAGAAATACATTTATCGATGATTTTATCATGGCAGACAAAAATAAAATCTTATTAAAAAAAAAAGATCTCCCTTGCCAGCTCATTGACACTTAACCCCCAATGAACATCAATAATGACTTAGCCTTTCGAAGCACTTCCATTGGTAAATGTTTACTCTGGCATTGTCCTCTTTCCTGTCTTGTGATTGACTTTTAGTACTTAAAAGCAGTATAGAGAGCAAAAATAAAAAACCTCTTGCTACCAGCTATCTGAGACAGAACTGACCTTACAGATCTTTGAGACTGAACCCAAACCCCTAATGAGCGCTCATAATGACTTCAGAAGGGTCTCTTAAAGAATTTGATTTGAGATTCAGCCACAGTGATACCATCTCCAGAGTTATTTACACTGTTATACATTTTCTACTACTTAAAAAAAGATTTAAAATTGATTGCAGACAAAGCATACAATCATGTTTCCTTTTTTTCTTTTTTTTGAGATTTAACCCATCAATACGTTCGAAACGCATTGGTACTCTGGCAAGATCCATCTTCTTTCTGTGACGGATTTGCATTGTTTAAAAAAATTACTGCTGACTCTTTGAGGTTTAACCCTAATCCCTAATAAGTGCCCATATTAACCTTAGAAGGGTCTTTTGAAGGACTGCATTTGAGACACAGCCACTGTGATACCATCAGCAGGCATGTTTACTCTGGCATCGTCCCCTTTCCTGTCCTGTGATTGGCGCCTGGGTTGTGTTATGAAAATGACCAAGGCGTCCCATGGGAGGATCTCTGTGCACACCAGTCCCCCACGGGACACCCTGAAAAATGCATTAGTAAATTAACGTCCTCTTGGGGAACACTTCTCAACTATGGTGGAGTTAACCTGCAGCCTTCCCGGGTCAGGAATCGATATGGTCCTGTTTCGATCAGCTAATTATAGTTAGCCTTACCAGCAGCCAAAGAAAATGTACTTTATATAACTATCTTGAGAAAACATTAACCCTGAATCTTTCATTCAATTTCTTTTCCTCCTCCACTCCGTATCTCTCTCGTGCAGTAGTGTGCACTCTGTGTTTCTTCTTCTGTGATAGACATTGTAAAACATGTAGCTTAACAATAGGAAGATGGTTTCCAGATATTGAGATTTAATTTCAGTAACATCTTTTATTACAGTACATTTTGATCTAAATCAGTAGTGCTTTGTTATTTTTGGCGGGGCAGAAGGCAAGGTGTATGTGTGTGTGTGTGAAAAAGAGAGAATGACTGACGTTGTGCCTTTTAGGAAGTGCTGCATATGCTTTAGATTAAGTGTGTTATAAAGTGGTTGATATTAACATGCAGTCATTCACACTCCAGAAAGGACATGAAGTGCCTTTGAAATGTTGTGGTTTTTCTTATAGCTACTATGGTGTGTGTGTGTGTGTGTGTGTGTGTGTGTGTGTGTTTATAGGGTGGGGTTTGCACCTATAAAGCTTATCTTTTTATCTTTCTCAATTCTTTATACTAAGTTGCCAGTTATAACTTTAGGAAACCAGTCATGTGCTATAAGAGCAGATCAAATGTCACAGAAAATGTTTTCAGATTTCAAATATCAAAAAAT
>CM074962.1:11074502-11090766 GCA_037577455.1 Pangasius macronema
TTTTTTTTTAGTTTTTTAATTTTTATTTTTATTTTTTGAACTAATTAAAGTAATAAAAATCCATAAAAATATTTTTATGTAAATTCATGCAGTAGAGGGTTAAAAATTGTTTGTAATTGTTGATATGAAGTTTTCTTAGCATTTCAGGAAGGAGTCCCCAGTGTCAACACTTTAAAGCTGTAACTCAGTTTTCAGACACATGAAAGTCTTCAGTACAGCAGCTTCTCTGTAACACAAGCAGCCGCATCTTAGTTAACTTAAAGAAAGAGAAAAAAGAAAGGCTGGTGAGAGAACAACTGTAATATATGTAGATAGCTATTATATGTGATAAGCTATTCCACAACATTAACTGTAAATGGATAAGAAGTATGACAAGTTATTCTTTAATAAATAAATAAATTGTAAAAAAAGGAATAAAGCTAACATTGTGGTGGTAATCATCCTCCGCCCCATCAGACACCATCTCGTTGTTGATTATTGTCTTATAACAGCAGACCTTGATGCATGTAGGATCTGTATTTAGTCTCGGTGTTTTGATAACCACATTATTATGAGACACAGAATCCTGTAAAGATGCTTTCATCTAAAGATTTGATGTGGTTTATGTATATGTGCTCATCAGGCCTTTCTAGTCAATCGTGGCATGACCAGCTGGAAGACCAAACAGGACACAAGAACATGGAAATGAAAGGATATAAGGCCACTTATAGCACACACACTCTCACTTATTTATCATAATAATATTGTGAAAGGAGAGAGAGGACATGGTGGGGTGTATAAACATTTTTATATTATTTTTACTTTAACATCTCTCTCTCTCGCTCCCTCCAAAAATACTGCGTTTATCAAAAAGAAAACCAAAAAACTGCGTTTGAGGAAGTGCTCCAGGATACTAGAGGCTGAGTTTGTTTTCAGCCAGAAAAACTACATGAAAAAGAAAAAATTATAAATGCAGTTTTTGTCATTACCTTGAACACTGCCAAAATATTTGTCTGTTCTAAAGAACCACCTTTTTTAGTATTTTTGTTCCCAGTATTATGCCTCATGTACCAATATGTTTTAATAAGTAAGAATTACAATTTAACAGTAGCATTTATCACAAGAGACACCTATAAACTGTTTTTCTTTCTAAGTACCTAAATTAACACACACACACACACACACACACACACACACACACACACACACACACACACACACACACACACACACACAACCGAGCATCCTCCATCCTCTTTGCAATTTTTTTGCAGGTTTTTGCACATTATATTATGCTGCTACAATACTTATTATACTGTACATAAGCTGCTACTCTTCTGTTTACACTGTTTCAGCTAATTGTACTGTACTCTTGTACTCTTTGCACTATTGTCACTAGATTCACTTTTAAACAGAACTGTGTACTGGTCAGCGCTGCACTGGGACTTACTGTGCCCATTGCCTGTCCCAGTATTCATTGTACTGTCTTGTGCTGTCTGCATGTGTGTGCACTTGTGCACTTTGTGTATAAATTGTGCAGGCCCTTGTAGTTCTGTGTTGCTCTGTGTTTGTCTTATGTAGCACCTTGGCCCTGGAGAAATTTGTTTCATTTCACTATGTACTTGTATATGGTTGAAATGACAACAAACTCCACTTGAATTGAATTGACTTGACTAAAAGCAAATAAAATTCACTGACATCATGAGAGATACATTTGTTTCTGGAAGCGGTTAGTTTTGTTTCTGTAAAAAAAAAAAAAAAAAAAAAGAAGCTGCTTACTGTTGCTTGGCACACAACTGAAAACAAAACAAAACAAAGACTTCATCTTATCTATTGACATATTCTAGGGTTTTTTTTGTAGATTTTGTTCCCTTTGCCTGCTAGAATTAAGGCAATGTTGACAAGTTTGGTGCAGGAATATTATTTAAATAATAATAATAATAATAATAATAATAATAATAATAATAAATTGCTTAGCATGAAGTAGAAAGAAATAAATTGTCTTTTCACATAGCTTCATTTCTGATAGAGTTTATTTATTTATTTATTTATTTATTTATTTATTTATTTACCAGTTAATGTCCATGTGTTCTGCCTCAAAGTTCTACAGGACAGTATCTTCTGCTACTACTTCCAATAGTAATAATAACAATGCTGATAAAAAGACAGAGAAGAAAACACAATTTCTTCATGGCGCCCCATTTAAGCATGTTTATATATAATTGCACACCTAAAGCCTCTCTCTGTCTGTGGTCAGAATGGCAGGTCTCTGCCCCCTCCTCCTCATTCACTCGCTCCTGTCACCCAGGTTTTATTTAGAGCTTATCTTTCCAGTGCACAGCGTGTGTATTTGTCACGCAGTGGCGTGGCGTTCCTCCCCCCGAGAGCCTCAGTAGAAAATTCTGCTGATGACTTTGTCCGATACGGCCGAGCCGAGGCCTCGTCACAGGAGAGAGACTTGTTATCATCGTCGTCGCATTGATTAGGCCATAAAAAATGCCTTCTGAAGCCTGGGTGTACGTGCGTTCTGAGTGATGCTGACATGCCTTGATGTGGCTATTTTTCACCCCATGTTGTATAAGTTTTCATCATCTGTTTTCTTTCTTTTCTGTTGTGCATAATGCAAACTTGGAAAATGTATAAGCATACTCAAGTTACAGGTTGAACAGACTTATGTATTGGTGTGTATTTATAATTACTTGCTCATGATGATTTAGGACATTCATTTGTATGACTGTTTCAGGTGTCAGAAATTCAATTCAATTCAATTTATTTGTATAGTGCTTTTAACAATGAACATTGTCTCAAAGCAGCTTTACAGAACATAAGAAATGGAAAAACATGCAAACAAACAAAACATGCAACAGTCCTAGATATTAGACAAGATGTTAGAAAGGCTTCTTGTTTACCTCACACTTCCCGATTTCTAGTATCCAGCTCTTCTAGATCTGTTTTGTTAACAACCTCACATCTCTGTTTACACCTGACCCTCATAATTAGTCTTGCTTTTTATTGTTTTTATTTTATTAAGCAATGTATTTCTAATTCTGTGAAAGTCTAAAATCTTTAGTATTAAAACCTTTCACAGATGCAAGCATAAAACACACAAACATACTGTACATATAGTCTCAAATACTCACATTTCTACAAATACATCCAAAGTAATTTGTATCTGGAGCATAATATTAAAAAAAGGTGTAGAATTGAACATTTAACATTTACTACTACTACTAGATTTTTTTTTACAGACATCATGTAAGCCACAAGTACACCAGGAGTTTTTATCTTTACATTCAGTATTAATAAAAATTTGTAACCGATTGTGACAAAATATGCATTCACTGTGCCCTTTCTGTATCAAGATTAATATACTGTATTTGTTAATATATTTCTGAAAGCTCATCTGGTGAATGTCTGCAATGATAATCTCATAACAGATACAGGCCAGGAGTGTAGAGCAAGCTAAACCTGCGTAGCCTAAATAGCTAGCTCGGAAACCAGGCAAACTTTCATATTTTTAAAAGCATTATAAAACTAATTAACTAATTAACTAAAAAACACCACATAACTGAAACCTTTACCAAAGTTACTGGTATTATGCTGCATTTGACTTGAAGTTGCAGCTTGTAATTTTCAGCCTACAAATGGTAAAAGCCACCAAAAACAGCCCCTCAACTTGAAATTTCAACTTGTCAACTTGGGGTGGACATAATGTCATATTTTCTGAAGCCTCTCAGCTCAAAAAAAAAAAAAAAAGGCTTTCAGCCTATTTTGTCTACAAATGTAAGTAGCTTGTTATTGTTGTTGTAGCTCTCAAATGATTACTTATCTTTGCGATTTTTTGACATTATTTGACATTCTGTATATGGTTTGTTTGAGTCTAATGACTTTTAAGTGTTTAATGAGTTAAAAATAATCCGACTAGCTAGCCTACAATCCTGCTTGAGGTACCATCACAGAAAAGTGTGTTATTAAGCTAGAACATTTATATGACATATAATGTCAAAGATATGAAATTGTGTACATGATATACTGATTCATGACCTAGGGAGCTATCGAGCTGATTGACATGCACCCTTGGTTAAATCTATAACACTGACTATACTTCTGAGAAGGTAATCATCAATTTAACGTTATCACTAATGATAACAAAATGAGGTGCACCTCAGTGATAACAGGAGTACATGATGATGTACCATATACATAACAAACATGTGATTAAAAACCTGCAAAATTCACCTTGTCATTAATGAAAGTAACAACGCAGAGTGTTAGATCAGACCATTCTTATTTGTGATACTCACTACAATTTATATTCAGATTCTAAAGTACAGAGATTATTGTCTTGTCTATTACATTACATTATATTTGTAATATATAATACATGTTATGCTACAGCTTCAGATAACTTGGCATATATTTGTAGAAAGTAGTGTGATCATGTGATACTTTTTACAGTTTTTTTTTTATTATTATTTACTTGTGGAATGAGTTGTGACTATGTGATTATTATACATTTTACACTTTTACCTGTGAAAGGTTTTGACACTGTGTTACTTTTATGGAAAGGTAGTTGTGAACTGATGAAAGATACAGGCATTCATTTTATCTCACCTTATACAGTACAAGGTATCTAACTATATGGAACCAAGTAGCACTTAACAAAAATGTAACAAATGTGCCGTCATGATGTTGTCGCATGCCAAAATGATGATGCTGATAATTTTACTGTCATCACCACGACCATCCCGTCATCTATGTAAAAGCTGGATGCAAAATAAACTACAACTACAATAGACTGTAAAATCGTTGCTTCACCAATAAAGCAACAACCGAACTGTAAAGAAAAGAAAAGAAAAGAAATCTGAAAAGGAAAATGTTGCCAGTAAGTAATATATGAATAATATATTATTATATAATATTTTTAAACACTCATTATTTTTTTAATCAAACAAATTGCAATATGCAAGCTATCGTATCCCTCCATGACCAAGTTCAATACTTATTATCAGTGTACACAATGTGAGTGCACCTCAGCCTGAACTGACCTATCTGGAGAATATCAGGACCATGCTACAGGTACTGAAGAGGTATTTTTCTAGTGATGAATACAAGATTACTGAAATGCAAGGCCAAGTTATCAGTGTTTGAGTGTGAAAAAATTAAACAGTAAAGGATTCTTGTTTGCCTGAAACCTATGCAAACTGGAAACAAACATACTTCTGAAAATACACACCATTGTGCTTAATGTGATTGTTGCTGAGAGTGATCAGGAGTAATAGAGTTAGATGTTGACTATTTTCTGTTAAATTATTGCTTGAAGCAATGAATTACCAAAATAGGTAACTGTTTCGACAGAGCACGGTAGCCGGCCTCAGGTATAGTTTAACCTAATAGCTGGTGTCAATTAATATAAATTAACAAACAATGATGAGAAGCATTATTGTTCAGATTGCCCAATCGTAGCTTTTAATTCAACTTTATATGGACTACAGGTATTTCCAGATACAAACTGAACCAAGAATAGTGAAGTGAGCTCTCTGTAGCTGTTTCTTTTTTGATGACTGTTATTTTACAATTAAGTAATGTTAACTGCTACTTACTCAGAATGATTTACAAATTGAAAAGCCAAACACTGTATATTTTTCATGGCATACCCTGTACAAAGCACGTAAATTTGTACATTTTGTGCAAATAAGTATCTGTACAATAAAATTAAAAGTTTTACAGCTGATCTTCCTTACTTTGACAAGGTAGCTTCAGTGTAATTAGTTACTTTTTCAGAGTAGTTTGTAGGGTTGCTAGCTACTTATCAAAATTGTTGACTGGTTGTAGCTTAGCTATTTATATCATGAATACCTTGTACACAGCTTGACAAGTTAAAATGCAAAGTAGTTTCTACAACACTTCTCCTGAAAAATTAAGAGTTAAGACCTTGCTCAAAAACCTAACTATTAAGTAGTCTTGGAACTTGAACTCATAATTTTCTGATTACCTTCTGATCACAACCTTAACTGTTGATTCACTACAAGAACTAGAACCCCAAGTTGCCTTTGCTCCCATTTGGGCCAGGTTTTGAATTTATCAGCTCTAGTTGTCCTCTCTCTGAACTCTTAGTGCTTGTATTATAGTTGATCCGTGTTGCCTGGTTTTCAAAGACATGTTCTAGTTTAATGGTTTTGACCTCTGCTTGTCAATATGGACCCCAATTATTATGGATTTGCCACTGATGAAGTCTGCCAGTGTTCTGGCCACTGTTATGAACTGTGATTATGATTCTTAGATATGCCAAACAGAAACTTTGAACATATAGCTGACTTCCTCTGGCTGTCTGATGCTACATCAGCATTGCCTGAATATTATTAGGTTGGAAAGGACAGTTATAATTACTTCCTAACGCGAACTACATACTTACCTGTATGTATTTATTTTGAACTTAAGAAGTTCTTTATAGTCAGGGACTTATATTAAATTGAATCTAAGTATAATGTAACAGCTTGAGAGGAAAAAGGATCTAGAATTGCCTTTTTAGAAAGGCTTTTGTTTAGTTGGAAATACTTTAAAAACATAAGAACGGTGTCTGACCAGTGTCTGATCAGTTTGTTGTGCTAAGTATATTCTGTCGAAAAGACAATTAAGCCAAATTGCCGATTTTTTCTTCTTCAATTGAAGTAACAGCCATGGACATGACCATCATTAAACTGTAATTATAATCACAAACAAGTCCCTATCAGCTCCAAGCGTGACATCAGAGGAAATGGCTGTGACAAAGAAAAAAAATGCTGATCAGATAGTGGAGAGTAGCGGCATAATTTCTCCATCCCCTTTTGAATAATACCATTATCAGTGACTAATGATGATGTGCGGAGAGGTGGTTATGGAATAAACCAATTATGACAAAAAAAAAAATCAGAGAGGAGTCAGGAAGCTCTCAGGGAGGCTATTTGTCCAGTCTCACTGATGCTCACTTCACTTCGTTTCTCTCCTCTTCTGCATCTTTCTCATGTAGACTCTCTCCATCTCCTCTTTATCTCCCTTCATTCCTTTTACTCTCTTTCTCTCCCTGTGCAATAAATCGATGCAGGCCCTCTCCTTTCACTCTATATACTATTTTACAAATGGCCAAGAGCATCATAATGTATTTGATTTCTTCTTTCCATTTTTCTTTCTATCAGCTCTCTGTGTGTGTGTGTGTGTGTGTGTGTGTGTGTGTGTGTGTGTGTGTGTGTGTGTGTGTCTAGGTGATGGCGGTGGAAGGAAGGGCCCATGGCCGTTATCAGTCTATAACATCTGGCTGCGTGTCAGGTGATGAGAGAGAGAGGGAGAGAGATAGAGAGAGTGTGTGCGTTTTAATACAGGGAAGGGAGAGGAGAGAGCGAGGATGGCTGGTGTGCAAACAAACAGTGGCTGATATGGTCTATGCTTGTCACAATCGCTCAGGACGCTCATATATCTTCCCCACTCTCGCTTCGGCAGCCCCTTCCTCTCTCCCTCCCTTTTTTAATCTTGTTCCCTCTCTCCCTCTCGCTCTCACTCTTCCTCCATCTCTGGTTCTTTCACTCTTGTCATCTTCCTCCTGTCATCTCGCTCTTCTCTTCTTTGCTTTCTTTGCACTCATTTTTTTGTTTACTTCCTGGTTTGGTACCCTTTCATAATTTATATATGTGTGTGGAAATGTTTACAGTTAGAATAAAAAGCAACCACTACATCACACCATTTAGGAGGCAAAACATCACCAACAAGAGCAGCCATCACTACGTGACTACGTGTAAGTTTTCAGCGTGAGGCCTTTTTTCATCTCCACAGACTTTGTGCAGCTCAGCTCAACAGCGGCCCCCAGAACAGACAAATAAAAAGGACAACTGGAGAAACTCTGCACTGGGGAACAAGTGTACAGTTTGTCATATGGAGTAAAACCCTTTTAATACAATTCTCACAAAGAAACAAAAGGAACTCAAGTAAATCAATATGGCGTATTCCTGTGTTCAAGTCGGCCAATGTTTCAGGCTTGCTGGCCCCGCAGCTTAAATATCCACTAATGGACGTGTGTGTAGATCTAATCATGGCTGTAATTGAAGTTAACTTTAGAGCTCTCAGTCTGGAGGAATATTTAAAGACAGCAGAGGAAGACTGAAACTCAATATAGCGCAGCAGAGACCCCCCACTCTCAATAATAGATGAGCACGCCAGACATAATTTTTTAATTTTTAATTTTTAATTTCTTCCTCTGTTGCCATGCTTCATGAATGCATCACAACACACTTGCATTTTGGACAATTCTGTTAAGCCTGAATTGCATTGGCAGGTGAAGTGTGTATTTACTGTTTGGTGAAATGTCAAGAATAGCACAGTTAAATGTCTAACAGGACACTGTGACTTATTAGCCTCTCAGTTATCTTGTGTTTCTGACATTTCTGTCTTAAATCACATTTTAACTAATACTTAAAATTAAGTGTATTTATACAGAAGACTAGTATATACAACATATTTTTTAGGGTTGTGTACATGGTTTGAATACAGCTTTCTACTTAAAGGTAATGTATATGACAAACAATAATGCTTAAATGCAGTAAACATTATCTGATGTTATGCTACCTGGGAGCTTGGATTTTCTTCCTTTTTTTAAATTACTACTTCCCACTTTAGAGCATTCACGCATGCTTGCCTGTGTAGTATCAGAAAAATGGACATCACCAGTAAGCCAGAATTTCTTTGGCTTTTGTGTGGTTTAGGAAGCTCTCAAATAGCTCAGTATTTCACAATTAATAGTACTGAAACAAGGAAGGATTAGGTTGCTCAAAAATCTTTCAATAAATGAAAGAAACTTTCAATTACCATCCTCATACAGTGAAACATGATCATACAGTGATCATGAAGCACATTAATCACTGATAGTCTTAAAACGTTCTTGTATTTACTTTGTACTACAATCCTAGGCAAAAAAAGGGGCCAAGTCCAAAACACTTTTAATGGTCTTAAAAACAAATCTCTGGTCAGGAAATCAGCAAGAATTAAGCAAACAGATAAAGGAAGTTAGAAAGGGATAGCTTTTCCCCTTGATTTCTTTAAATATTTAAGCCTTGGAGCACTTGATGGGCTGCATCAGGTGTGGCAGATAACCAAATGATGACTAATCTTTGTACACCCAGACATGTGTTAGTTTGAATTTTACATCAAACATTTTAATCATTATCATGATTTTTCCTTTGGGTACAAGAAGACTATAAAAGTGAATTTCTCTAGCTTCTAGCTTTTCCCCAAACTGTTCACTGCAGCCAAATTAAATGAGCAAATGGTGGCATGTCTCAGGAGTGCATTTGTTTAATTCTTAATTTTCTGACCAATGATTTGTTGGTAATACCATCAAAAGCTTACTATTTGCCATTTTTGGGCTTAGCCTATTTTTTTCCTAGGAGTGTATTGGTCCCAACGTGTTGAAATGACATAAGAAATAAGAAAAAAAAATTAGAGCTCTTGAGAAAATGGAGAGCCAGTCATTATCAGCCTTGCTGATTCTGTCCATTATCTGCTACAAGCCCTTCACCATGTGTTTTTATAGTCCATGATGGGGCAAGTTAGTGCAAAAAGTGTCTATTGCGCCACATTTTGTCAGCAAATAAGTAGATGATTAGTAGAAGCAACACAGCTTGTGTCTCTCCTTGTAGGTAACATAATGAAGAAGAGTTAAAATTTATTCCTAATGATGTCTGTATTAAACTATCGTAGCCATTACTAAACAAATGTAGCCATTACCATGGCAAAATACACATCAGTGATCCAAAGTCACCTCGCACTAATCATTAGTCAATTGTGTAGTAACATCACTAAGAGGAAAAGTGGCACTGAATTAGTACAGATCCCATATTTATCATTTCTTGTTATTTCCTGAAACTCTGCTTCTGTACATTGCTCTTATTCTACACACACACTTTTTTTTTTTTCATTTATGTTGCACTATGACTCACGATGCTCCGTATGTCTTTTCACTGTATCTGACTATAAGGACATTATAATAATAAAAACTGACGTGACCTGTTCTGACAGTGTCGGTCCAGATATCATGGTTTAGTGTGGGCCTGGCGTCCATGCTAGCAGCTTTTGCAGCACTGGCTCTGTGTGATTGATCGAGCAGGCCATTGTGGAGCACGGTGTGAGTTGTAGAGGCTCCTGATATGGCTCCTTAGAGTGTGTGAGATGCTCCGAGATCTCCTGTGTGTCAGATTGTGATAAGGTTCTGAGCTTTCTGTCCACCATGCGATTAGCTGTCCGCTTGTAGCAGACTGGAGTTTATTAGCTTTAACAAACGACTCTGTTCCTGGCCTACTGAAGAAGCCTATCCACCAGTAGCAGGGCTCCATAACTCCTGAACGGAGAAGAGAGGGANTCTAGAAAAAAGTTAGTTAGTCAAGAAGAAAGAGAAGGTGTCTGTGAAGTGAAAACAAACAAGTGAGTATGTGAAGCAGTGAGTTGAGTAAATAAAAGGGAGGAAATTAATAAGAAAGTAAGTAAGTCAGTAAATAAATCAGTGGGTGAGTGGAAATTAATAACTGTCTGGAGAAGTGAGTGAAAGTGAATAATCAAAAATGAAAAGAATGAATAAGGATGAAGGGCGGGATAGGTAAGCAAGTGAGTGAAACAAACAAAAAAACAGTAAAAAGTGAAAGAGTGTAATTGAATGTGTGAATTACCTATGCTGACTTTGAACAATGTGCTAAAGAAGTCCTGTTTAATGAATTATGGACCAGTTTCATTTATCAGTGCGTACAAGAAAATTGATCTTTTTTCTGTAAGAAGATTTAACAGCCGAACAATAATAAATCTTACACTTTCTAATATATTCTCTATTCTTCCTATAACCACATTTATACCAAGCCCAAGAAATGCAGTTATAACAGTGAATAAGAAAAAAATAAAGCTTTCAAATCACTTTCCTATAGATTGTAACTGTCTAACTGTTTTATTGGCTGTGTTATTGCCTTCATTGTAGTGCTTCCCTTCTCTCTCACCATATGCTGAGTTTATGGAGATAAAGGAAAGAATATTTCAGGAAGAGAAGTAATTTAATAGATGAGTGTGTGATCAAAAGAATGGGAAACTGGAAAAAAAGTGTAAATCACTATGTGTTTAGCTATTTAAATGAAGTGAGTGAGTGAGAGAAGCAGTGAATGAATGAATAAATGATAACAACTGAATGAGTGACTGGGCATGTGAGCAAAATAGTGAGAGAGGCTAGTTGAAGAACAAACGAATGAGTGATCCAGGGAATCTGTAAGTGAATAAAGGAGTGAGTGAATGAGTGAGAGCAAATTAATGAAAAATGAGTGAGGAAAAGAAATAATGTGTGAATAAATGAATAAGTGGGTGAGTAAAAACAAGTACAACATTAAGTAAAGTAAGTAAAGCAGTGTTAATGTGAGTAAATGGTGAGTGAGAGTTTGAAAAAAGATCAGTGAGTGAATGGGTGAAGAACTAGTCATGAGCAAAGCTGTATAAGAATGAATGTGACAGGAAATGAATAAGTGAGTGGGTGAATAAACTGGGTAGTGGGTAGTGAGTGCGGCTGAATAACTGTAAGCAGATGAATACATGAGTGCAAATGAATGAATGAGTGAAAAGGTGAGAGAGTAAAAAGTGGAAAAGTCAAACATGAATAGATGAGTAAAGTGATGATTGTGAGAGATTTGATAAATGGGAAGAGATGAGGGAGTGAAATACTGAATGAATGAATGAATGAATGAATGAAGAGGTGAGAGTAAATAACATGAGTAAAGAGGTAAGACTGAATCATTGAATAAGAGTGGGTGTGAGTAACGAGTGAATGAATAAATGAGTGTGTGAAGCAATGAGGAGATAAAGTAGAACCAAATAGATGAGTGAAACAGGGAATGGTTGAGTTAAGCAGTGAATGAGTGAATATGGAAAACTGACTGAGTGAACTACTTAAAAGTGAATGAGAGCATGTGAATGGGTGAATCGATAAGTAAGCATGATGGAGTGAATGGGTGAGTGCATAAGTAAATTAGTGATTGAAGCAGTTAAAAGATGAAGTTAGATCAAATGGATGAGTGAGTCAGGAAATGGGTGGGTGAACCAGTAAGAGATGGAGTGAGTGAGTGAATATATCAGAGCAACTGCGTGAATGAAAACAGTCAGAAAATGAATGAGTGAATAAATAAGAGCAATGATATAGGTGAATGCATGAGTGAATCAGTGTAAAGATGAAGTGTGACCAAATAGATTGAGTGGGGGAATGGGTGAGTGAAGCAGTGATAGAATGAGTTAGACAGTGAGTGAGTGAGCAAATGAAAAACAGAGTGAATGAATAGATGAATCAACAGAAACAAAGTGTGATCAAGTGAGTGGGTGAGTAAATGATTATGTGTAGCAATAAAAATGTTGAAGTCAGAATAAATAAGTGAGGAAGTGAGGGAATGAGTGAGTGAGAGAGTGAGTGAGTGAATGAGTGAGAGTCTGGTTGTTTGTGGGAGGGCAGAGCTGCTCTCTGTCATTGCTAATGAATGGTCTGTGATAATGCAGAAGCAGTAATGGAGTACTGGACTCCTCCCGCTCCTGTCTCCTGTTTCAGCTCCACGTCGATGAATTATCCCTCTCCACAACTCTCCCTTTACTTATCAGCTTTCCATCTCTCCTCCTCCGGCCCATAACCCCTCCACTCCTTTTTTTATCTGTCCGTTTTATCGCTCTCTCTCTGTGCCATTTCTCCCTCTCTTCCCTCTGCTGTGATGTCATGGGACTGTGTGTCGCCAGATGGAGCACTCACCCACTCTCCCTCATTCTTTCTGCACTTACTATCTTTCAGTCAGAATGCCATTGTTTGAGCTGAAGCGTCTGACCCATACCACCACTGTCAGGCCACTTTCCCTGTCACCACACACACATACACACACAAATATGCAGAAGTGCCTGCCATCACCATCATGATTAATCATCAGGCTTGCACAGCACAGCCTGAACATTCCACCGGGTACTGATTGATCAGCACTCAATAATGCTGTCCAATTCCACACGTTACAAACATATGTGAAATTCCACACACACAAAATGTTTATCACCTGAAATCTGCGAATGTGTACTCTCCTTGACCCCAGTCTTCCTGACACTTTTTTCACACACCTCAGGTATGTGAATACACAAAATCTTACACCTTTGAGTGTCTCTGAAAAGTGTTTCACTGCATGTGTGGTACTATCACGTGCGAACCCATGTTGCTCACTGTAACACGTGTGTTCTATTTAGGCCAAAATGTCAGGCCTGAATAGAACATACATGTTCAGGCCATCATTTGGCCACTATTCAGACCAGACTGTATACATACATGTATATATATATATATATATATATATATATATATATATATATATATATATACATCAACACTGTCCAAATACTTACGGATAATATATATATATTAGTATGTGTGTGTGTATATATGTGTGTGTGTGTGTGTATATATATAAGTGTAGACTTCCAGCTTTAATTACAAAATACTGTTTGTTTAGGAACTCTTTTGGAATTACAGCCATTTTTTACATAGTCTCTTCATTTTCACAGGCCCAAAAGTAATTGGACAGTTGACTGATTCATGGAAAGGTGTTTGGCCTGTTTCTTCACTATTTCATGACCGTTTATTTTCAGCATTTGGTAGCTGTTCATGGGAACTCTCAATATGAGGTGTTGATGCAAGTGAAAGAGGCCATCATTAAGCTAAAAAAAAAACAAAAAAAAAACTATATATGTGTGTTTGTGGTAAAAGTGTTTACTATTAATCATCAAGGGCTATATTGGGGATTTTAATATAAATTACATTCCCATAAATTCTGAACAGACAGCCTAGGTCAAGGGACATCGTTGTTCAGTAGCGAATGCAACACGTGTCAAATACAAACTCCCCTGAGCTTTTTCACTATGCCTTTTAAGATGAGTTCAACTGAACATGCATGCCTGTGTTTCTGTACAGAGCTTTTGAAAAAGGATTGCAGATTATCTTCATTTTAAAACTCCTATGTTGCTTATGTGCATATTTTTTGCATTTTGTTTTTATGAAAAACATCTGTCTGTTTTTAGCCTTCAAGTCTTAGGTAGAAGCTCTTACAAGAGAAGAAAGGAGATGTGAAGAAATGAGGTTCGGCTAAAGCTTTGACCCTGCTTAGTTTCGCTGACATTCTCATGAGTGTGTTGAAGCATTATTGTCAGTAGTGTTTAAGCCTTGTGGAAAATATTTTTCTCTTTTTCCCTTCTCTTTTCTGCAAAGATGGTCAAATACATTGCAGAATTATAGTAAAGAAGAATGACATGTTATTTAGTTTTCCAGAATAGTGTAATAGTGTGTGGCTATAAGTGTAAGGTTCTGATTATTCCATTATTACTTCTTTGCTTGACATGGGTTGAGTTTATTCTGTGTCTGTTTGCTTGTTTTTGCTGTACATATATATATATATATATATATATATATATATATATATATATATACATACACAATATAAATGAATACATGTTAGTAACTTACAGAGAATTTGTTAATAACTGCTTATGCAGATGGTTAAAGATGAACAAGAAATAAGACAGACAAGTGAAGAATGGACAGTGAGTTAATAAACAGAAAACTCAATTAGAACTTATTTGGAGAAATTAAAAAAAAAAAGATTTTACTACCTTATGTTAGAAAATCCAGCATTCAGGTACAGAAATGTTATGACTCACACACCTGCTAGTGAAATCAACAAATTACAAAAATATGTTGTCTATATATATATATATATATATATATATATATATTGTAATTTGCTGATATAGTAATATAGTAATAGTAATATAGTCTATTCTGAAAAAGATAAGATTTTGCAGCACTGGCCACATATAGCATTTCCCTCCAGGGGGACATTCCTGTCAATCAGCCGCTTGGCAGTTTTTAGCATCAATCAGCGGAACAGGCCCAAATTCACTTTGTCCAACCCTCTTTAAAATGATCTAATTGATGTAATGAATTGGATTATCTAATCGCCGGGATCGGGACGGATCCCCCACCCAGCCTTTATCTAAACAAGCTTCCTGGGCTGCTTGCTTACTGCCTGCATAGCATTTTGGGGCACAGAGACTGCTGACTCTGATTGACAGAAATCCTAATGCCCGATGTCCCCCCGTCTCGGCTGCCATTTTTTTTTCAATTTAGAACGGAAATGTTCTAATTTGAAGATTGGCTCATTTCATTCTTCATCAGCTGTGTTTGGTGCCATTTTATGGCTTGTCAGTTCCTATAGCCTGTAGCAATCACTCAGGAAGTATATTAATGTAAAGTCATGCACAGAAATAAACCATGTTTTTTAAGAAGGCATAACAAGAAATATAGAGATAATATTGATTTTGGGTTTGCATTTTTTACTGGATTATCTTCATGTTCTTAGAAGAGTGCAAGTCTGCTCACGGACAAAACTCAGTGTTCACCATTTTAAATCTCATGATTTCATCTGTGTTGGAAAACCAGACCTAAATATTTTTGTATAATGGCTGGTAGACTATTTAATAATTGACAGTGGATATCACATGGAGAAAATGCCCTTTATGGTCTCTAAGTGAGCTACAATTTCTGTAGTGAAAGCGTCAGAGAACCTCAATGGGTTGAACAACACTGTCATCCTGTGGCAGCCAGACAAATTACAGGAATTTTTTTTAAAACATTTGTTACTTGCTTGTTTGCATTCTGGCTTTCTCTCTTTCCAGGATTGGTCCTAACTATATTAAAATTACTTCATTAGAAACACATGATGTTATAAAATAAATGGTTCCTTGAGGGTCCTGTTAGGCAAAGACTCTGTTGTATGTTTCTAAAGAGAACCAGCTGTCCATCCAGAAACACAAAGAAAAAACTGTTAAATGTTCTAAATTATTTTCTATGGGCTGACATTATCTGACATTGTCACTGGAGCATTTTATTGCTAATCATTGCTAATTCTCACAAAAGAATTGTGGACCTCCACAAGTCCAGTTCCTCCTTAGGAGCAATCTCCAAACAAATCTTGGGACCACAAAGACAGCATCATTGAGGAAAGAGGCACAAATAAAATTCCACGAATGAACAAACTTCAATTGAACCCCATGACAACAACAAAGGAACTGGTGAAGAAGTTTGGAGGCATCAGGTACCAAACAATGTACAGTCATGAGAAAAAGAAAGTACACTCTATTCCAATTATATGTTTTTATTTATCATGGTCCAAAGAATAATTGTGTGGTGCTCAACCAACTTCTATAAACAAACAAATAACCT
>CM074962.1:11090826-11115409 GCA_037577455.1 Pangasius macronema
AAAGTTTGGTGTTCTGTAGCACTCAGGTGTGTCTACATCATGCCAAGAAGAAATAACATCAGCCATGACCTCAGAGAAGCAACTGTTGCTGCTCATCAATCTCGGAAGGGTTATAAGGCCATCTCCAAACAAATTCAAATTCACTATTCTACAGTGATAAGGATTGTTTAAGGTCAAGGTCAGACCGTTTAATGCTCAGTGATATAAAGAAAAACCTGATTCTCCCTGTCTCAGTTGCATATCATGGTTGGGGGTTTTCTGCTTTCTATTTGGGAACCGAATGATAATAGTCTTATTCAAAGTAATTCCAATGAAAGAACTCTATCTCTCTTGTTGACTCACTGGTAGAACAAGAGAGACAGAGAGAGAATGAAAGGCTAGAACAACAATTACTGTGAGCAACCCATCAATACACAAGCACACCATGTTTACTGGTCACAAGTAAATAATGATCAGGGCTACAGCTGGAAGTCTCCTTTCTCTTTCTTTGAATCTAGAATAACTAAAGCCATTAGGGCTGGACATAAGGAAACATTTTTGAGGTGTGAAATAGCACAATCATATGAAATTATACAAGATATATTTGTACAATTTATACTGTATATGAAACACATATATGCTCTCCTTGTTAAGAAAATGCAATGAATTCAATAGTACTCCACTACAACATGTAGAAGAAAAATATTATTTTCACAATCAAAATATGAATTTAACACTTTGCACACTTGGCCTGAATATTTGAGTCCACACCCAGGATCAATTTTGTGCTTGTTTGGGTGGTTTGTTTTCACATTCCTTCTGAACCATGAATTTGTTAAGCAATTACATATGTCACTTTTTCACAAGAGTACCAGGTTGTGTTTTTATTTTCCCTTTGGTACGAAGATTTAGGGGGGTGAAGAACAATGCTTTAGGATGCATGCCATCGTACACGAGTACCTACAAACGAGTGCTGTTCTCATATAAGAAGTTTTTAGCCATGCAGCCCGGCATGAGATGAAACTTGGAAATAATGTGAGAATGTGAAACTTGGAAGTAGATCAGTTCTCCAGGGATCAATTCTCTCTCTTGGGAAACAGTTTTCAGACTTGACCAAACGTACCAAATTCTTGGCCCGAGGTCTGGAAAAAATAAACGTAAATATGAAAACGACCTAAGATGAGGCTACACTATGAGTGCTTAAGCAATCTATCTGAGAAGTGCAATAACCAGGATGATAGCATAAGATCTTGCTCCTCTGTCCACAGACTTCATGATTTGTTGCATCTCACCTGATCAGTCCCTAATTGCTTGAGATGTAAAAAAAAAGTATCAGCTTTTATTTTTCTTCAGCCTTTATGTCATTAATGTGACTGTACAGTTCTTGTGGACACAAAGCAAGTGAGCATTATTGAAATGTTATTGAAAAATGTTTGTTGCAGATAGTGAAAGATATTGGTGCAAAATTCAATCCATCCCATAAATGGATCGAAAGTACAGCTATCACATAGTGTTCTGTGTATGCTGTGTATTCTGAATTTACTGTGTCTCATACATGGAAGAAAACATTTGGAAAGAGGTTCAATGTGTAGTTTATATCACACTATCATGGCTTAGATATGAGAGAAGGCTCTAGCCTATGACTCTTGAACTTGAATAAAAGCTTTGGTCTTTGTTCTCTTTGTTGCCACATTCATCACAAAAGCATGAAACCCTACAATTGTATGCTGCTTTCATTAGCGAACTCTATCACAATGGACCAAAATCAACTTAAGCCCATCCATGTAGGCCTTTTTCACTTCACTCTTGGAACAACATTCATTGCTTTTCATTTCTTTGTAACTCATGACCTCATTAGTAGCTTCTGCAGTGTGTTAAATTAAATGCTGCTTTGATGTTCTCATTATAGTCACTGAAGTCAAACAAGTTTTCAAATCGGTGCAATTGTCTTGCATGCTGTTTTAAGAAAATAGTCTTACCTTCAATTCTCAACATCCAAAAATGAATAAGAGGTCCAAATTGAAGTGTAAGCCGAGGATAATAGCATGTCTGTTAGCCTGGAAATAACACCACTTTAGATTAGCTGCATTTTTAACTAGAACATCACAGTAGACAACCTGATCAGTGAATATTGTTGGTGAACATACTTAACCTGCTTTTCACTCCGGTGAAAAATCATCTTCTACATATGACCTTCTACCGGATTCTTTATCCTGCCCTCAACAACAAGAGAAGATATTTTCTGCAACCTGCCATGGATACGTCAACATTTTCAAGCTGGACATTCTCAGTGATGAATCTTGCAGTGTGAGCACCTCTATGACTAGTAGCAAGTATTGCAATGAGCAACAGCCAGTGAGAGTCAAAGAGGAGATGAAAACAGTTCTATCTATATCTATATGTGTTGTGTTTACAAGGGGTGTTATTACTAGGCATGAACGCTAGGGGGAGATATAGGCCTAGATAGGGAGAAATGAGTGCAGAGCAAGAAAGCATAAGGAAGTGGGTGTACTGAAACAAAAGGGTTCAGTCTGGATTAAAAGTCTTCAAGGGATTCTTGGGCTTTACTGTCTTTTATTGCATGTTAAATTCCATCTGCAGCCCAACAATCTATTTGCATCAAATGTGCTTTATACTATAGAGAAATACTTTTTAAACAGTTAATAAGAAATTAATATAATAGCTATCTTCATTAAGGTAATTGCTATTTTCATAAATTCAGACAAAAATAAAATCAGAGTAGCACCTGCAAATGGTGAATCTATCCCAAGTCTCTATGTAAATCTATGCCCAACTAAAAAAGTGGCTAAAGACCGAATATATCATGTCCATATCTGCACCCGCTCAAGACACAACACACTATCAAACAAACTACAATACCCATGATTCCCAGCTAACATCCAAGTCAGCTGGATACCACACCCAGCCATGTGGTCAACCAGCAGACTTAAAAAACATTCTACACAATCACTGGCCCTCTCGTACACTTGTTTGCAATCAGTACCTATGCTTTACACACTTCAGACTGATCACCTTCAGTTTGTGAAGTCTCACTCCTGTCATTTTGTCTGTGATTGCCAAGATATTATTGTTGTTACTCTCATTGATTTGCTTTGGTTTGTTTGTCTCTTACCCTATTTAGTCCTGCCAAGTTCATGCCTTTTTGCCATTCGCCTGACCTTTTGCCATTACTGGTTTTAAGTATTGCCTAGTCCTCATAATTTGGCTTCATTTAATAAAACATTACATCCCTCTGACTGAATGTCATAGCACTCTCACTGTTCATTCTCAGTTAGAGAGGTAGAACATTGAAGATAGAATAGTATAAGATTGAAGATAGAAATTTTCAAACGAACCATCCTAAATACACTACATATTAGTTTTAATATTCATTTTTAAAATTTTAAGTTTAAGTATTCAAGTTTTAAATTTTCATTTGAAATTCAGTTTCATTTTAGTTAGCTTTTTAGTGTGATTTTGCTCATTTCATGTTCATTTTTATACAGCATGGTCTTGCACATGTAAATTCATAACAATTTGTATGAAATAATTACAAAACTTAAGAACCATATTTCCATTACTGTTTTGATTTTTTAGAACATTTTTACTTAGATTTCTAAGGAAATTTTTTACATAGAATCATACATAGTATTGTGGTAGTTCTATTTTAGTTTTTACATATTTTGATCATTTCTGTCCTAAAGACAGAGATTTCCTCTTTCTAGAGCACAACACAGTATGCTATTCGGAACACCTTGGACCTATATTTGGTAATTCGGTGCACTCCATCCAGATGTAAAACAATGAAACAACACATAAATACAGAATTTTGCTGTGAAAAGAAGAGTGAGTTGTTGTAACTGCCATGGAACTGTTTCTGCTTATACGCACTGGGTTATGATATGAAACAGTTCATATAAGTGAACCAATATTTATATTATAGTTTTTTTTAAAAAACAATATTACAGTGATGTCACTATGTTTGTTATAGTAAGCAAAGACTAGACCTCAGGCTTGCACACAATATGGTTTCAATTCTTCAGGCAGCAATTCAATATTTGATGATGTCACTGAATCTGCTATGATAGAATACAATATGATTCAATTTTGTAGCCTCCAATCAATATGTGACCAACTTTGTTCAAAATCTGGGGTAGGCCTACCATTAATTTGAGAAAGATGATCACTTAGAGAAAGACTAGTATAATACTGTAAGAATCAGAATCAACTTTCTAGCCTATTTACACATTGGTTTTAAAAATATTGATTATTTCTTACCAGTTGCCTGGCCTTGTTCTAATAATTGGTTTATCATCTATTATTAATAATAATTCTATTTTAAATAATCAATTTGTTGGGAAAAAAAATCAGATTTATAATTGTTACCTCAGTTCATTTCAACTGATGTGTCAATTCAAATTGTCCAGTGGTTACACACCTAGTATAGGCCACTGATTTTTTTCCAGCTATTTGTGGAAGATAAGATTTTGAAGACAATTTGGTTTTATTGCAAAAAGTGATTTCACATAAGCGTTGGCGCAAACTTCAGTAAGACATTTGTTCAGTCATTTAGGATTTCATGCCTCCAAGGCCTTGCAAAAAAGCCACCATTGCTCCATGGGCTCCACTCTACAAATGGTGCTATTTTCAAAAAGGCTTATGTGCTTAAAAAGCCCTGTTGGAAATGAAGTGGCCAGCTGGAGGATTTCATTAAAATGGGATTCTAATTTAGTTTAGTTCTTTCAGAATTGGGGTAATCTTCAAGAACTGCTGCTATGCCCTTAAGCAAGACATTTAACTACAATCTGCACTGAGGGAAGCAACACTATATAAATGACAATATGTTCACATGTACTTTTCATGTAATATAAAAATGTCAATGCCTGCTACAGTTATTCTAATTTATATAATGACTACCAAGATCAACAGAAAACCTAGAGATAGAAAATCATCATAATCATGCAACAGTTCTGAGGGCACCACCAATGCATTCACTGCTGTAAAACCACCCATGTGATGCTGATGTACCTTTTGGCAGCTCATTTTTGATGAAAAATGATTTGATGAAAAGATATATTTAGCTCAATGTACTGCATTCGAGAATGTGATATTATTTCTTGTGGTGAGAAGTTGTGAAATAAGAAGAATTAAAAGTGACTAGGCTTCTGAAAGAAGAAGGTACATTTTATTTTACATGAAAAATGAAATTCTTCAGCATTTTTTCAGCATTTACACCAAGAACAGACTTCAGCCAAAACTATAAATGTGTGCTTGAAGCCACTGGGTATGAGAAGGATAAAAGCCAAATGTGCAAATAATGTTATAACACAATAATTACAGGATTAGAGAGATGTAAGGCTCATGGGGGAATAAGGAAATTATATGTGCATGTGTGCGCGTGTAGACGGCAGCTGCAGAGACCTCCAGCTGCATCCAAGCTCATATTTTGTGGCCTGCTGTGGTGCTCCCACTAAATGCCAGCCGCTGATGAGTGTTTGTTTATGGCAAAGCTGTGCCTAAACCACAGATCAAGTGCACTCTATGTCACCAGTTCAGAGATTTTTCCTTTACCAAACAAAATTTATCTTGTCGTTTTTACACTATTTGTTTCTGTGGTTTAGCCTGTTATACAGTATTTACAAATTTGATTTGTTTTCATTTCCTGTGTAATTTTATTAAGTGTATTTTATTTTACTTACTGGAAGCTTCTTTGTTTTATTCAAATGCACTATATGAATAAAGCCATGCACTTTATTCCAGGAATCAACCTCATAAAGTCATTGTTTGACTGACCTTTTTAAAAAGCTTGCTTGCTGGCTTGCTGAGTACTTTGTGAAAGCATACTTATGGCTCAGAGAACAGCTTGTTGATGAGCCAGTTGGGCTGGCACAACCCAATAAAACTTCCAGCTTGATAACTCAAACCTATCCCCACTGTTCAGGCTAATAATCATGCTCACAGCAAGGGCAATTTTTTTCCTCTGAGAAGAATTATTTTTCCCAATGTAAATATTTAGCAATGAGTGATTTAACTCCATACTTCATACAACCATTGCTAATATCCAGGAAATGTCTCAGAGGCTGCTGGGTAAAAACTGGCAAAAACTTGTCACCAGCATACTGAAATGTCATAATGCAAATATAATACAATGCTCACAGCTATGTTAAAAGTCAGGTACCCCTTGCTGCAGAATCAAAAGTCCAGTGGGTGGAGTCAGACCTTCTCCAGTTTCTCCTAACTGGGTACAGTCAAACCTAAGTTCCAGGGGGTGGAGAAAATCAGTGTATTTCAGGCTGGATACGTGTGTTGTTAACTGTGTTGTTCTGTGTTGTAGAGCATCTCATGGGTTAGGGGTTATGGGTAGGGTTAAATTAGGAGATAGATGTCAAGCTCTACCCCTAGATTTTTGGTTCTGCAGATCACAAAATTAGCTACTTTCTACAAATCTTACAAGAATTTCATCACATTATTCCCTGTTTAAGCCCCACCTTTGTCTTGTCCCCACTTTGAACTTATAATTTTATACATTTTGTCTCGCTTTTTTATATTTTTCCATGACAATGTCAGTGTAAGCAAATTTTGCTGGGATGGAAGAGCAATAGCAAGCAGCGTGTTACTGAAATCAGTAAGTGGTGGGAAATTCAAGATTTTTATTCCCAGCGGTTTCGAACCAGTTTACACATCAAGATGTCACTAACTCACATGTGACCCTAACAAGAATTTTTACATCATCAGTGTGAATCCCACAAAGAGATCTTAAAGACAGAGGATTTCTCATGATTCAGTGGAAGCCTTTTAGTTAAATGAAGACATGTTTTTATAGATGAAACAACATTAGTCATATCACCATGCCTCAGTTTCAGCTGCTAGATTATTGTAGTGAGATCAGCAGACTGGCTGGTTCACTGGTCCTATTTACTGGCGGTTGAAACTCCCTTTGGGCGCAAAGATATTTTAAAAGATGTGAAAATGATATCAAAAAGATGTTTTTGGAAGCCAGATGTTGTTTTCCAGATTATGGCTCGGGTGAATGTTTTTCATGCATCTTCTGAGAATATTGAAAAGACTTGAAGACAGCACCATCAAACTTCATTTGGTCCAGATCAAGGCAGAGTGACTTACAATGACCCAATAACAATGTTCTTTTAGTCAGGCAGGCTGGTTCAATAATGGATGTCCATGGACATCTAGTAGTTGGTTCTCACTGGGTTATTGCTTGTACATGCGTGAAAAAGCCTCGATTGATGCCGTCAGATTTTGCATTACTCATCCTTTACCCCTAGATGACACTGTGGTGCTGAGAATAGTCCAGTCGATTTAATGAGGTAGTCTCTTCTCATTAGTGAGCCTCTGATGGCATGAACTCACATTAGATTTGAAATTCAAATCAGTAATCGGAATTCACAGAAACTGTAACAACCCAGACACGCTAATGGATCTGACGTGTTTAATAAGCACTCATTTCCTTAAACCCAGTAGTGATTTTTAACGAGCAATCGGTGTGGTAATGAGGACATTTTGAGGACCTTCTTCTCCAAGGGGAAAAAAAAAGGAAAAAAGAAAGAAAACCCCCTCAGGTTTTGACTTGGTCGGCTCTGAGCCATTCTCAAAAATCAACCCTCGTAGCAATATTGATTTAGCTGTTATCAATTCCCCAGGCTGCGCTTATGAGACGAAAAAGCAAGAGGCACAAAAGCCTCCTGCTCAACACAACTATTCAGCTCACAGAAGAGGAGTGTTCAACACCTTAGTGCAAGTGGACAACAGGAATGAACCGGGAGAGAGAGTAACAGAGGATAAGATACAGAGAGAGAGAGTGATACAGTGAGGGATTGGGAACTCACAGGCCCTTTCCCACCAGCACGGTTCCAGTTGGAATTCCTGGCCTGTGCCAGTTCTCAAACCATTACGCGCATTTTCACCACAGAGAAAACGGACCCCAGGACTGGTTACATCAAGGGGCAGGTGCGGTGCAAGGCTGAGGGCATGTAGTGTCAACAGGAAAAGTTTTCTGAACAACAGTTTTGACTTGCTAACTACCCCACTAACATCTCCAGTAACTATCATAACAGAAAAAAGTTTCAAAATGTCTGAAAAAGTAGTTTAGCAGTGGACAGACACAAAGGTAGAATAACGGGAAGAAAGAGGGAAAAACAGTGACAGATAAAGACTGTTTGGGAGAAAATCAGCTTCACAGATATTAAGAAGGAATGATTCACAGAATATGAACCTTAGTGAGAATGAATGAGAGAAGGACAGAGAAATAGGTAGAATATAGAACCTTTAACTAAATAAGCGCTTTGTCATTTCAGTGAATTGAATTGAATTGAACTGAATTGAATTAAATTGAATTGAGAAAGCTGCCTGTTTTTTCTCCATCCATCTGTTTGTCATCGTCTTTCTACTTAACTCTTCTTTCATCTACCACATTTTACAACTAAGAGACAAACACATGGATTGAAATAGAGCAAAACAGAGGAAAAAAAGGAAAGAGGAAGAGTAATAATGGGTGAAAGAGTGAAAGGAAGACAGAGAGAGGGAAATACAGAAACACTGACAAATGGAGTGAGACAGAAAGAAAGAGATGACATTAAGCAGAGAGAAATACAAAAAGGGTGGGGAGAAGAACAGAGAGGAAAAATTGAATGAAGGGGTGACAGAGAGAGGAAGCACTAGAGGGAGGAAGTGAGATATTGTGGGAATAAAAAGGACAAAGAGAAACAGAATAAGGCAGTGAGATGGGGAAGGTAGACAGTTGGAAAGAAAGAAAATATGAGGGAAAAAAGGAGGGACAGTGGCAGAAAGACAAGAAGCACGAGAGGGAGGCAATGACTTTAATGAGGTTTGCAGATTGCTGTCCCACTGGTTAAAAAAAAAAAAGTTATCTACAGATCAGAGATGGATTACCGATGGGGCCTACTGGGCATATGCACAGGGGCCCTGGCTATTAGGAAAACACTGATGAGGACAGATTTGACGTGAATAATTAGGACACACACAACAAGATACATCAAACCACAAGCCAAAGAAGCCTATTGGGTCTGATTATAAACAAACTCAGATGGGTCAAAGAAGACTCAACATGCTGTAACTGCTGGGCATTGAATGAGAGCTTGTTAAACAGCTACATAGATTTGTTGGATGAGTTTGTGAGGTGAAAAGCACGAAAGAATTCAGTCACCTAAGATAAGACTGCCTTTTGCATATAACAGAGACTGGTCAAACACTTTAATGTAGTAATGTGTAATGTAGTTGTTTCTCTTTCAGCTGCTCCCATTAGGGGTCGCCACCATGGGTCATTGGTCCATGTATTTGATTTGGCACAGTTTTTACGCCGGATGCTCTTCCTGATGCAACTGTCCCCAATTTTATACAGGCTTGGGACCAGCACTGAAAGCACACTGGGGTTGGTTCCCTGGCCAGGAATTGAACCTGGGCCACAGCAGTGGGAGCGCTGTGGCCTAACCACTAGTCCTTCAAGGAACCTGAATGTGTAATGTAAGTAATGCATGATAAATAATGTAGTAATGTGATAAAGGAATGAAAAGACTGAAAGAGATAGTGGAGAGAGACCAAGATATGGATTTGGAGGAAGAAACTAAGAGGAACAGTAAGAAATATAGAGAAAGGGGGTGAAATAATGATAGGCAGTAGGAGAGAGACAAAGACATATACTATCTATCTATCTATCTATCTATCTATCTATCTATCTATCTATCTATCTATCTATCTATCTATCTATCTGAAGGAGAGAGAGCAGGTGGAAATAGGAAAGCCAGAGGAGGTGCGCTAATGAGCCCAGGCTTTTGAAAAGTGTGTGCTGTGGCGAGACATTGCTGGACAGGAGAACCATCTTTAATAAGTGAGCCATTGATCCAGCCAGCAATTAAGAATCCAAACTTTCTAATGAGCTCCAATTGGATGGCTGGCAATTACAGAGCCAGTGGCTGGAAGAGCGAGCATGAGGCCGGCGATCTGATTGGCTTCAGTGCTCTTAATGGGATCGTGGCTCCTCTCAGCTCAATGGCTGAGCAGTAATAGCAATCCGGCAGCAGATAGATATCTGTGTGAGACCTGATTGCACCCTGCTGTCAATAAGAAGTCCTCACTTTAATAGGAACGTGTATGTGTGTCCCTGTGGTCGCCAGGGTCATCTTGTGTCATAGAATGTTCCAGTTGCACACGGGGGCGTATGAATCCTCTGTAATGAGGGGAAAAGTATCAAATGCTTGTGACTTATGATGCCGCCAAGCTGTTTTAAAGCCACTCGCTGCTGAGAAACAGACATTATTCTTATTTTGTGCAATCATGAAGCTATTCACACAGTGACCAACTGGCCTTGGGAAACTTTTGAAAGAGGATGATGAGCTGGATAAAGAAAGATATGATGTACAGGAAGCTAAGTCGCAAGAACAAATTGAAAGAATGTACTTTCATCAACTATTGAAAAATTACTGTGAGAGGAAGAGAAAGACTAACACACATCTGCATTTCTGTGTGTACATATAATATTGCAACAGATTGTTTAAATTCAGTGGTAAAATTGTAAAACTAATGTATAAGGGGTATGGTAGGTTGAGCATTACAAGTAAGTTAGCTACTCAAATAAAGTTCATTAGACTGATTAATGTGAGATAGTGAAATTAATTAATTAATTATTTCATTTGTTCATTTCTTTCCAGTCAAGGCCCTGGGGACCAAGAGATTATTCTGAGAATACTGGGAGCAGGACAAGAATGCACTATTGAACAGATAACAGTCTGTCATATGATAGTAGAATTAAATATTAAAAATTGACTCCTGGCACCTTTTACCAGATACCATTGGCTACCATGGCTACCCTGTTGTTTTGTTGTTGTTTTTTTAGTGAGGTCAATTTGATTAAATCCACTATATATGAAGGTCAGTGCTGAATTCAGAAGTGTCATAACCCCTAACTTATGAAAACCATCACTTTATTGGTGTGACAAACTTAGGCTTATGTAATATGTTGTAAAATCTCAAATATGGATTGAATTGAAATAGTGCTAATAGTCAAATTCCATAAGACATTAATCCAAAAAACATAAAAAGGGAGATATTACAATGGAGATGATTTTAGTCTTTTTTTAACCAGGGGTATAGCTTTCCCTGACATCATCATCTGCAATTTGAGTCCCTTGTTGATGAGAGAGGTCAGAGGAGAATGGCCAGATTAGTTTGAGCTGACAGGATGGCTATAGTAACACAAATAACCATAATATACAATCATGGTGAGCAGAGCAGCATCTCAAAAGGCACAACATGTCGAACCTGAGGTGGATGGGCTACAACAGCAGAGGACCGCAACAGGTTCCACTCCTGTCTCCCAACAACAGGATTCTGGGGCTACAGTGGACACAGGTTCACCAAATATGATAGTTGAAGCTTGGAAAAATATTGCTCTGATGCTTTTTGCCGGAACATGCAGATGGTAGGTCCAGAATTTGGTGTCAAAACATGAGTTGATGGATCCAGCCTGCCTTGTGTCAAGTAGTGGTGGTCCACATTACAACGTCCCCTACAAAAGAACCGTGTGTAACCCGGTGAATTATCGTTGACTCGTAAAAAATTAACGGTACGCCTATCTGAGTATTGTTGCTAACCACATTCACCCCTTTATAGCTGAAATTTCTATCCATCTTATAAGGACAGTAGTGGTGCAGTGTTTAAAGTTCTGGGTTACTGATAAGAAGCTCAGGGGTGCAAGGTTCTTGACCGATGCCCTTAACCCTTTCTGGGGTTTTCTGGGTTAACCTTGTATCATGGCTGACCCTGTGCTCTGACCCCAGGTTCCTAACAAGCTGGGATATGTGCAGAAATTAATTTTACTGTACTGTAATTTACAATATATGTGACAAATAAAAGCTTTCTTCTTCTACTTCTACCATGATAATGTGCCATGTCACAAAGTACAAGTCGTCACAAACTGGTTCCATGAACATGACAATGAGTTTGGGGTACTTCAATGGCCCTCTACACCACCCCTCACTTCCCCCAACACCCTTTCTATGCCGTGCTGTTATCCATAATGCAATATTACAAAAAATAGAGGCCACACTGGGGAAATCCAGCCATATTTAAAAATTCCATTGTTGACTTGGGTTTGCTGAATTAGGATACTGCTACTCTACATCTGCACTATATGTTATTGTCAATTACATAACTGCTAGTAAACTAGCACACATTTGCCACATTTGCCACCGCAGCAGTTATCCATATGTAATCCCTTCCACACCTTCTCGCAACTAGATCACAATGTTCTCGGCTTGGTGAGGCAGTTTGTACTGTGAAAGCTCTTTGAAAATGCCTAGCAACAACTAACTCAGCGTGCTTGCTCATATCCTGTCTGTGACATCAGCATAGTAAGGCTCAGTACATCTTAAAAATGCTGTTCAACTCTTATCTCAACTTGAGGACCAGATCTAGCAATATATATCCAAAAATAGAATCAGCAACACCATGTCATATCCGTGTCTGCATCTAATGAAGACTACAACTCCCATGATCTTCAGCTCCCAACCTTAAGACATGACTTCCAATCAAGCTCATATCCCTGTTAATTCTCCTCATTACTAATAGAACTCATCTGTTTGTGATCACACGTCTCCCTTTAAATAACCCTGATTCTCAGTGTTAATTAGTTAAGTTTTGTTCCTGCATTGTGTTTGTGATTCCAAACTTTTACTATCTTCCTGTCTTGATTGGTGTTTTGAGCATAGCCTGCTTTATGTTTCCTGATTTGGTCTTGTTTGGTTTACGCCTGTTTGTCGATCTCCTTACTTTTTGCCTGCCTCATGTTTCTGAATATTGCCTAGTTCTTTGTTTTGTTTACTACAATGGTTTTAATAAAACCAGAAAACCTCACTTGTATCTGTCTGTCTGCCTCATGACACACCAACACCTTAACATTTAGAATATTACTACTAGATTCTAAATCCATTCTTATAAACTCTTATTTATTCTTTCTCTCTGTACAATTTTTCTTTTTTGGGGTCTAAAATAATAATTTGCAGTTCAAGTTAAGATAATTTCTTTTTTTTTCTTATCTTAGTATTTCTAGCATTTTCTGTTTGATTAAAAAACAAAGCTGTTTAAGATGATGTGTAAGATGCTGACAGGTGATACATTAAAAGAACTACAAAAAAAAAAGAAAGAAAACAACTTAGCAAGGTTTTGGACCACCATAGACTGCCGGAACAGCTTCAATGCACCTCAGCAGATTCACCTCAGCTAGATTGTCCAAAGGTTATTCGCTCAGCTGGTCTTTTGAAGATGGTGGTGGAGAGTGCTCCATGTCAGTCAAAACAGGGTCTTCATTCAACTGCGTTGAGATCTGGTTATCTGGTTGAGATTGTGAAGGCCTGTGTAGGTAATTTATATTATTTTCATCCTCATCAAACCACTCAGTGTCCAGTGAATGGGGAGACTGTCATCCTTGAAGAGACCACTCCCATCAGGATAGAAATGTTTCATCATGGATAAAGGTGATCAGTCAGAATAGCTGGGTATTGATTTGACTCTTCGAACCCAAACTATAACAGCAAAATGTCCTCCACAGCCTAATAGAGCCACTGGTTTATTTCTTTAATTTTTCACCCCTTAGTATATACTAACATAACGCTGCCATGTTTATGAAAAACCAACAACCGATTAACCCAAAGCTGTAGTACTGTAGTGCTCACATCAGTCAGCAGGTAGCACTAATGTTCTTCCTCTCTGTTTGTTCTATATGCTTCTCTGTCATTCACTGCTGTCCTATATGTCCCACTTACTGAGATGTTGATGAGATAAATTGATATCTAGTGGGAAAAAATGGGCCATCTTAGCTGAAAATATGACTCAGATGTCTGGGAGGAAGATCTAAATACTTTCTAAACTTCACCAAGTGGACTTCTGTTTTTTTTTTTGTTTTTTGTTTTTTATATTTCTAGTCTCTTATTCTTATTATTTCCTTTATTTTCTTTACTTTTTTGGACTATTTTCCTCCTTGCTTTCTTTTCAAATTTCCTTATCTTTCATTAATACAGGAATCTTCTTCTCAATGAAGTCCTCTCTAAAGTACATTTATTCCATCTAATTATTATCATTATTGTTATTCAATTCTTATTCTTATTATTTGCTGTGGTATCTTGCTAAATATTTGTTTTGGGAAACTATATATATATAAAAAGCATCAGTGAGTAGGGGATATTTATGAATCTCAGCAACCACTACTGAGTTTCTTGCTAGGTTGCCAGGCAAATCAGTAAGATATATAAAAAAATAAAAAAATAAAATAAATAAATAAGCTAGATAGCTATACACTGCCCCAACATGATCCTCCCAAACTCACACCACACCTGGAGCTCCCATAAATTGCCTGACTTTAGCACAAAATGAAATCCGTTTTACCCATTTTGTATTTTTACTTTTTGCCATAGAGCCTTTGCCTTAGACCTTTTTGCTCTAAAGAACTTTTTTCCTTTTCAAAAGCTTCAGAACATCAGCCAATCCTACTCCTATTCTGAGCACAGACGGCACTGCCAAGAACCTTTCAGAGTGAACAGTAGGTTAGGACACTGCCACTATCAAAACCTACAGAGATATACAGAGCAAAAATATTTATTATTTATTAATTAAAAAATGTATTTATAACAAATTTACCCAGCATTCAGCTCCAAGCCCAATGAGCTGGACGACGATGTGTGATAATCTCTAAAAGCAACATAAAGAATCAATACAGATGTCAAACTAAGCTGACACAGCCTTTTAAAACTACATCTAGACTTAACTTATTTTGGTCTGTATGTGTTATTCTGGTAGTATTCTTACTTACACAGTTCAGTGTTTTAGCCCATACTTTTATATAATAGTGTTCTGTATGTACTAATGTTTTACAGGCCATTTAGTAGTGGAGGCCTACAGTACACTGTAAGAAAATAAACAAGAAAATATTTACATTGTAATTATGTAATTGGCAACTACATCAACTTTCAATTATAAACACTTGTTAATTTTTAAATTTGGAATAAATTTTGCTTATAGTTATAAATGACCCACTAACAATGTATACATTCATGAGCAAATACTAATGAACTGTCATTTTAATTGTCACTTAAACATTTGTTAATCTTTAAATCTGAATATCTAATGATTCCTTCGTGACTATTAAATGATTAGTTAACTGTATACAGTATACACACTAACAATGATATGAACTAGAATATTTGCTAATTATCACATTCAGAATAACATTTTTCTGACATTTTTCTACATACATTTTCTTCCCATAATGTTTGGTATACAATCAGAAGATTGAAGGTACCAGCCGGTAGAGATTCAGATGAGGTGTAGGTAACGTATTACGCTACATATGAATTTTGTTCCTAAATGTTACTAATTAGAAAGAATAGTTTATTATTTATGTCATTCATATTCATATGTCATTTAAATTGATTTCTTGTGTATTTTCTAATAATTTATGCAGTAAAAGTGTGAATCAGTTAATTTCCTTTTTGCTACTGAACACTATAATTAAACACAAAGGCTAGCTTGTTTGTTTTTGTTTAATGATTGACTTAACCATACAGCTGATTTTGCTTTAAATCAATGGACATACTCTAGATCAATTGATGATGATGTAACATATCACTGAGTTAGGGTCAAAACTATTAAGCTACAACATTTAGACTATACTGGCAATATATTTGGTACTACGGTACAAAATACCTACTAAATGCATTGGTTGTATCACAAAATATCACTCCGTTCTTTGCATGGGATCAAACATGCTGGCATGAAATTAAATAGTTTTATTGTCCAGAGACACAAAAAAGAAATTGAGGCAGCCTGGAAGAAGGACAGGGAAATCATAAATAAATTTGAAAATATGATGCTTTTTGTGACATTAAATTTTGACATTAAAATCAATCAATCCTCCATGGATTGTTAAAGATTTGTCTCTTGGTCACGAACCTGGAGATGACAGAAAAATACTGATAGATAAGTAGACAGAGAGAGAGAGTGAGAGGAAGCCTCTATTTCCTCTTCAGTTCATTTACTTGCTGTCACTCATTCCTATCCCTATTTATTGTTTTCTGTTAGTGGCTGAGTGATCAATAGTATCCTTTTTTAGAACTCGCTGTCTCTTCAGTTCCTTTTACTGTCAGGTCAGGAATGAGCAGCCTTTATTTATTGCTCTTTCATATTGTTAAGACGGTGGATTACCTTTGCTCGTGTTCATTTATGGACTATATTTTGAGGCTAAATGATGCCATCTCAGTATGGGGTTTTTAAATGAACAGTATTGGAAGGCCAATGTGTGCCATGAAGGAGTGTGATGCATGCTTAGTGGGTACTGAATACCCTTCACAATTTCAAACCCATAATGAGGACAAGAACATAATGAGAATATTAAGAATTTAGCTCTACAAACAGGGTTAGTATAATATTGGCCTACCTTAGTACATAGTGGAATATAGTGTATAATATTAACCATTTTTGTATAAATTGCTAAACACTTGAGGCTAATATTAAACATCCAGCAAATGCTGAAATGAAAAAGTAATGTAGAAATGTGATAAAGACTGTCCTTTGCTTATCCCAGGACTCAAATTCACAATATTCTCATACTTAAAATCTGTTCAACACACTTTGTATTTGATTTGCTGTTACTCTTATACAATTCTAATGATTATTAATCTAGTGTCAGTCTAGTGGCCTCCCTTTCTGAGTCTGGGACTTCTCAAGTTTTCTTCCCCTGCTTGGTGACAATGTTTCTTGTTAAAAGCACTATATAAATAAAATTTAATTGAATTAAAACTCTGCTCAAACACTGACTCAATTCACCTATCAGAGATATCTAAGAATTACCCAGACATGGCCTAATACTCTAACAAGCATGCTTGACTGATATCCCTCTCTCTGAGACTGCCAGCTTGTTAGCAAAATTTCAAATCATAGGAGAATGGGCAAAGAACATGTTATTGTAGTGATTTCAGTGTGTGTTTTTCACTTCCTCCAAGTCAACCCTGACTGCTCCTGAAACTTATTTAGCAATTGTAGTACTTTAAAGTCTGACCTTACATTTGAAGAAGCTCAGTAATGATTCTACCCAGGAGAAGTTGCTGTGAAATAGAACCATAGTGTTTTAAGTCCAAAGTGTAGTAATTCAAATTGAGAATAAACTAGGTGATTTAACTTTCATTTAAGTGATTTTCAAACTAGTCTTTGGCTAGTTTGATCATAGCTTTCAGTAGCACTTTTCTGATACATATGAACAATAGGAAGGTTACTCTGATAACTAACTTGCTACTGAAATAGCTAAGTGATATGATGGCTTCTATCCATCATATTTTTTAAACACTATCTCTTCCCTCTTGGGTTGTATAACACCATAACAATAACAATAATAGAGTCTGTCTACCATTATAACCTATAATACTTCTAAGCAAATCTATATCTGCACTATTTCAGCACTACACACACACACACACACACACACACACACACACAATAATTGAAGGAAATATGACTATATACCTTGGTGATGCACAAAGAAAAACAATGGCAAGGCTTGGAAATGTAAGTGTGTTTGTGGCTTGTTTATGTAGTCATCCATTCAGGCACAGCTGATGAGTAGCACAGTGACTGGTTCGGAGTTTGTTCTGACTATGATTGTAGTTTGATGAGGCTCTGAATGTGACAAGAGTTAAGGAAATCATCATAGTATTTAGTAGGTTATCAAAACAATAAAGAAAATCTCAGATTTCAATGGCCATGATAAACCTAGAAATAAGTATTGTGTGATACTTTTGCACCATTATACTCCTAATGTGGTCATACTATCACTGTTTAAACTGCATCTATATGTGGCATTTACAGCCTAATTCTTTTTCTGTTGATTAAACTGTTCATTTATAATTCCAGTTGTCAGGCACTGATTTACTGGTTAACCTTCCCTTCCATTAGCTTAATGGATATCTATGCAAAAGCATGTCATTTCAATAAAAATGAGCAACACACCAGAGACTTAGAGAACAGTGAAAACACAGAGAACAGTGAAATAAACCATCAGCACAGAACATGCCAGTCCTGAAATAGCTAGCAGGATGTGTCCCAGTAGACAGAGAGATCTCCACAAAACAGGTCACAACGCTCCCTCCACTACCTATTTGAAGTTAATTATCGAATGAATAATTAATGTTTGATTGTGCGGTTTCCCATGGCTGTCAACAGAGGATCATTTATCATAAGATTATAATTCATTACTAATTGGTCTGGCATGAGGGCTTTTCATTAAAATAATTTGCTTATTTAAATGAGGAAATTTGGTAAGCTGGAAAGTTTACAAAAAAAGCACACAAGGTCATATCAAATTAAATATACATGCTTAAAATAATTCAATAGCAATACACAGCTCGGTACTTAACGAAATTAGTTGAAACAGATTAATAGGTACAAGAATATCTAATCGATCAAATGGCCACACAGTGTGACCTCTTGCTCATGTTTTACACATAGCAGGTTTGAGACACACTAGCCTGTTCCAAGCACAAACAGATGAGAAGTTATACATACAGAATACAATTATAGTTGCTTCCATGAACAATAACTTAAAAAGATGGTTGTTAAAGGCAATGATTCAGTTAACGTTGTTTCACCAACCTACAGGTAAATAGTGAGTGTGTCCTAAGTCCTTGTGTTTGATAGTTGATTTTTTTTAGCTTTCATGTGAAAAAGTAACAAAAAAAACCACAAATGGCAATCTGTAATCTGCCCTTCGTGCTGACACCCAGTAATTGCTATACACATCTGTGTCATTCAAGATTGTTCATTAATTTTAGCCCCAAAATGAATTTGAGATGATGAGAAATAAGAAAAGGAGAAATATGGGCTTTTTGTAATTTTTACTGATGTAAAGCCATTTTCTGCATTTTGTTAGCATATAATTTTGCATACTTTTAATACCTCTGACACTAAGTGGTGGAGGCACTGGTTTGTTCTTCTGTCATTGGCTGGATGAAAAAATCAAGAGACATTTATGGTTTGTAATGAATACTTAGAAGATATAAATAAAAATGTAAGGAGTAGAATTTTTTTTTTCTTGGAAATGCAATTTCAATAATACTCAACTAAGTATAAATACACCAAAATAAATGTTAACTATAGTGAGAATTACAAGTGTAATTACTAAGCATTTTCCACCCCTGCAAATTCTCAGTGGTGATTAATTCTGGGACAGAATGTCTTAAGGCAGCTGAGATAGTAGAGGCACTATTGTGCTTTCCTCACCATGGCTAGAGTGTGTGCTGACCGTGTGGACACGGAGGTATTTTAAAGCTGTTGACCCTCTCTGCTGCAGCTCCATTTATGGTGAAGGGAGCATGTATTCTTACCTGCTTTCTTCAGTCCATGATTAGTTCCTTGGTCTTGTCAGTGTTCAGGAAGAGGATGTTTTCCTGGCATGACAGTGACAGGGTTCTGACCTTCTCTCAGCAAGACGCTGGCAGACTTTTTTCCAAGTAGGTCAGTATTACAAAACATGGAATGTAGTCAATCATATTGAGTAAAAACACTCAGGGTGGCTACTGGGTGCATTTTTGTATCTGCTGCCATATTATAACCTTTATATTATAATGTTTTACTTCTCAATTGTTTTTAACCCAAATAAAAACTGATAATATGATAATATGAAGATAAAAACATGCTCATGACATTTTTCTCATATTATTACTGTTACTCTCAGAAAAGTGGTTCTTTGTATAGTTGGAGATTCTTAGCATCCTAAAAGGGTGATATATTGGAACCCTTTCTGAAAAAAAAACACTTTCTAAATTATTTTGTAGGATTTATAAAATATTTAAATATTATAAAACATTTAAAGTGTTCAATTGTGTTGATATCTGGTGATTATGAAGGCCATTGCATATGACTTGCATCATTTTCATACTCATCAAACCATTCAGTGAGCACTTGTGCCCTGTGAATGAAGCACTGGCAAGCGAGCACTCTCATCAGGATACAAGTGTTTCATCATAGGATAAAGGTGATCAGTCACAATAACTTGTCCAAGGTGCCTTCACAGCATAACACAACTGTCTGTGTATTTGGACTGGATCCTACTTCACTTGTCAGTCACTTTGTCAGCCTGCCAAATTAATAACATGATGTCACTGTGTTATTTAACTAAGTTAGTCAAAACCGATTAATAGGCACACAATAATTGGACTGATTACCTGGTAGTACAGTGTGACCTTTGTTGCAATGTAACTTGTTGCAGATTGAATTTTGAGACTTATATACACAGCTGAAAAAAGGTATATTTAATATAGAGAATACAATACTAATGAACTAACTTGTGGCCATATTCTATCATGTTAATTTACTACCCAGTGAGCCTCATTTAGCATCCATTTAGTAAAGCTGTGTTTAAATGTTTGTGTAGATGTACAATAATTGCTGCTTGTAGCCAATCATAAAAGCTTTTATTGGTTTCCAGTGAATCTACAAGACAAGGCTATGGAAGGCTGAAGGTGCAAAGATAAAAATAAATAAATTCTTCTTTATAACATTTTTTTTTCAGTACCTTGAAGTTTGAGGGTATTCGTTTATGCACAGCTTTGTTAAGATCTGCCACAGTATCTCAATGGGGTTGAGGTCTGAACTTTGACATTGCCCATCCAACACCTTGATTTTTTCTTCTTTAGCCATTCATTTGTTCAATTGCTGGTGTGCCCGGCACCATTGTCAGGTTGCATGACCCAATTTCAGCCAAGCATAAGCTGCTGGACAGATGGCCTCACAAGAATATTCTGGTGTGAAGAGGAGTTTATTGTTGTCTCAATGACTACAAGTTTCCCCAGTCCTGTGGCTGCAAAATCCACCATCCACCATCATGCTTGACAGTCAGTATGAGGTGTTTTTTGGGATGTCCTGTGTTTAGTTTTCGCCAAACATGGTGCTGTGCATGATGACTGAACATCTCCACCTTTGGTATCATCAGTCCAAAGGATATTGTTCCAGAACTTTTGTGATTTGTTCAGATGCAATTTTGCAAATCTAAGTCATGCAGCTATATATAGACAGCTATATATATATATATATATATATATATATATATATATATATATATATAAAACTAATACCACCCTACCCACACAGAGCAGGAATGCAGTGACCAGAAAAACAGACCAATGATCGATAGCAGCAATGGTAGGTAAGCAATCCTGAGTTATCAGCTGCAGACATCCTCGCTGTCACTGTGTGTGTGTGTGTGTGTGCAAGATTACTGAATTTGATACCGTATATTGGGGTCCATAGTAAAGTTTATGACTCATTTTTACTTTAGAGCGGTTACCATTGGTCTGTTCCTGATGGAGTAGAGATGCCTGGGGCAGTGAGAATGTGTCTCAATAAAACAAAACAAAATCAAAGTTTCAGGTCATGAAGCATCCTGCTCTTATTCACACTTTGACTTGGCTGGAGGGAGCCACAGGAACAGGCTATGAGTTATTATGGACCAAATAATTTCACTGTATTTGGTATGTACGTGTATTTAGTGTGAAGGGACGTGTGTGTGTGTGTGTGTGTGTGTGTGTGTGTGTGTGTGTGTGTGTGTGTGTGTGTTGCACATTTATCCACACTCAACCTAAATCAGATGATTCAAGAATGATCAAGGCTAAGGGTAGATTCAATTATGTTGCCTCCAAAGACAAATATCGGTTTGCTATTGAAATGCAAACCAGGACATTTTAACACAGAAAGGAAAGAGAAAAAAGAGAAATAAGGAGAAGGGGAATATAACAAAGGAACAGAGAGATAAAGAGATGCAGAGTAAGAAAAAAAGAAGAAAAAGAGAAGGAAAGGGAAAAGTAAGTCATAAAAAGATCAAGACAGTGGGATAGAGATATCGTAAGAAAAAAAACAATGAATGTAGGAGAAAACAGAAGGACTGAGAGAGTGGAATAGAGGGAATGACAGAAAGAAAGAAAAAAGAGTCAGCACATTATTTACTGGAACTAAGTCGATCTTTGCACTGTGTATGTGTGAATGGATTCAGGATGAAAATAGCAAATTTCCTGTTAATTGCAAATATCCTGAAATATCCTGTTAATTTGCTAATTACAGTGTTCCATCCCCTTTAGCTTTCATTCTCTCAATCCCTTGTTCACCATCCTTCAGGCAACTCTACTGCAATGTACAGGTAGTGCACTTTGTTAGATCTGGAAATCAAAAATGGACTGCATCTCTAAATGGGACTTCTTTGTGGAAGAGAAGAGGCCTTGAATGGCATCAATAAAAGCTGAGAGTGAGAGAGCAAGGATTGGCAGCTTTTTCGTTTTCCGCTAAAATACAGTCAAGGAAACATTCTGCTTACACATCACTGAAGAGTCTTTCAAGGTTTAGAACATCTGAAAAAAATTCTAATAGCCTGAGGAAGATCATAAAATGCCTCACAAAACCCCTTCTCTGTATGATATACCAGAGACACAGCCAGTATTTCAAATGTAGATGCTATACAGAAACTCTTCTGGTGTTTGACCTGAACATATTAAATGTAGAAGTGCATTATGCCTAGGCTAGGAAGGGCAGATATGAGTTCTTCCAGCTGTCTTTTTACAAAGTTCTCCATCCTGAAATCATTTATCATAGCAATACAAGCTGAAGATTTTTTTACTGGGCTGTTCAGATGAAAGTTCAGAAGCTGCAAATCCAACATGACAGTAATGTCAGCATCCCTTTAGCATGCATTTCCAGTCATTGATGGAAAGTGACATTGCTGCAATCTTGAATATAGGAGGTTTCAACTACAACACTGTCTTCTTTTCAGCAGAATCCAATAATTTCTGTGATGTGATAAGGTGGGATTTTCTGCTTTCTTTCTAATCACACTCACTACACCATAGAAATGCCCCAAATCCAAATGTTATTGTGGGACTCATAATTGTAGGATTTGTTGTGGTTATGGAAAATACCAAATAAAATTTCTCAATATCCAAAAACATTGTATGAGGGAAAGATGAATAACTTTTATTAATGTAACTGATGTAGCCAGAAAAGAGAGGTCTATTCAGTCATTAGCATTTACAGGCAACCAAGACCATATTCTGAATTTCTGAAGGAATTTTCAGACTTCCTCTCAAATAGAGTTTTTTCAGTAGAAAAAACATGACATTTTTAAATGACATAATTTGAAATATTAGACAGAAAATGTAGATATCAATATAACCACACCAGTAGAGCCATTAGCGTCCATTTCCTCAATCAAACAGAATTAATGTAACTGATTTTCTCATCAAGATGTGTATACTACATCCAATAATTTAACAAATGTGTGGCAGCCTAGAAAAACTCTTTGGATGTCACTATGGCTGATTTATGGCAAATAGACAAATATATAGAACTATAAATATATTTCACCAAAATAATCTTTTCTTCCCCCACTTTCTAATGTTGCCTAATTTATCTGCATGTAAAAGTCCATTGTGGGGGTCAGTACACAGCAAGTCAGCAACAAAGTAGGGTAATCCATCTAATAGGCAGAGTTTTTCAGGCAAAAAAAATTAGGAACAGAGAAATTGAAACTTGGAAATAAAGGGAGCTAAGGCTCTGACCTAACAAGGACAAAACAATAAGACTTTACATGAAACAAAGTCACAACAGGGTATAAATATACAAATTAATCACAGGCTAACATAAACAGGTCAGCACAATTGTTAACAGACCAATGACGTAACATGTTTAGAGACAGGACCAAAACAAAGTCCATGGCACTTGGGGGAAACACCTGATGCAAAGGGGGAAATGTGATCAAATGAAATTTCCTCCCTTTATATTTTTCGCGGGAGCCAGACTATAAAATGTTATATTTTACTTCTTGTTGAGAGAGAAAATGCAAAAGAAAAGAAACATATTTTAGTTCAGAAAAACCTCTAGTTTTTTGTTTAAAACTTCTTAAAGTATAAAATGTCACTCTTTCATCTTGGGAAAGGGCATACCCCCACATAGCCATCCATCCGTCCATTTTCTGTAACGCCTATCCTACATAGGGCCATGGGGAGCCTGGAGCCTATCCCGGAGGACTGAGGGCACAAGGCATGGGAAACCCTGGACAGGGTGCCTATCCAGTGCAGCCAACAAATATCACCAGAAGCAATTGGATATATGTTAAAAATACATAAATAATAAACATAAACTATTTAACTCTTATTTATCTAGTTTATAGACTTAGCATGATCTAAATCTTTAAAACTACAAGTTATCAAATTGCTGTTGTAAAAGTAGAGGCCAATATCAAAACCTCCCACTAATCTCCAAGATCCTAGCACAGTTTGTAGTTTCTCCTACTTAATTCTGATATGACAGAAGCTACTGGCAACTAGGAGTAAGCATTTCGATGATGTAGCAACTCTGGATAGCCCAGTTGTATCATGTGCAGCAGATAAAGACCTTGGTGAGATTATTCAATTCAATTCAATTCAAAATTGTATTTGTATAGTGATTTTTTACAAAGGTCATTGCCTCTAAGCAGCTTTACACAAACAAAAGTATAGTGAAGTGTGTGTGTGACATCTCTGATGAGCAAGCATGGCGACGGTGGCAA
>CM074962.1:11121778-11132573 GCA_037577455.1 Pangasius macronema
GTGTGGCCCTGCATAAAACCTCTGCTTTGAGATGCATAGATAAATAGCATGTTATAACAGTTTTGACCACAATGTGAGGCTCATTCTCAAAAAATTAACTGTATGTACACTAGGTCATGGGCTAATAGCTAGCTGATAGTTATGTCAAATAGGTTTTAAAGATGGAAAGGTCCTGTGTTTCTACATTTATCCCTTGAATTCAATTTCAAGCATTATTGCATTCAATCTTCTTGGCTTTAGGAACATTTTATTGCTTAAAAATAAGATATGCATCTTATCTAAAAGAAGGACAAACTGTTTTCTAAAATAGATTGGGTAGCAAATTCCTAGATAGACAATGCACTATTATATTAGATATTTCAAGTATTATGAATAATTATGAACTGATGACAGTAAATTCCCATGTCTTTCAGAATTATACAAAGAATAAAAATGAATAAACAAAAAAGTAGTCAAATTTGTGCTGGGCAAAAATGAAAAGCCTTGTTTGCTTTCAAAGAACTTTGGCAATAAGCATGAAACCAAGGAGAGACAATATCAATGAAAAATATTTCTGTATACTAATTATATATTCTTCCACAGTACTAAGACACAGATTAAGCCAAAAGTTTGTGTTTTCCCAATTCACAGATAATCTATTCTTAACGTTTCATAAGGACTCCAGTATCTCCACTGGAATCACAGCTTTCTGCTATACAAAAATGCACTAAATTCAAGAGATGGAAAATAAACTGATATTTCTAAAAAAAAAAAAAAAGATAAACAAAATAGTATAGCAAATAATGACAGATCTCAAGGAATAAAAGACATTTAATGTAGGAATTCCTATAGTGGGCAGCATGGTGCTGCAGTTGGTAGCAATGCTGCCTCACAGTTCCATGGTCCCCAGTTTGATTTTGAGCCCGGGTTACTGTGTGTGTGGAGTTTCATATGTTCTCCCCTTGTCCAAATCTGGTTCTCCAGTTTCCTCATACCCCCTAAAACATGCCAGTAGGTAGACTGGCTACTGTAAATAGCCTCTAAGTGTGAATGAATGTGTTAGTACGTGTTTGCATGGTTCCCTGAGGGGGGACCCACTGTTCCCATTTGTGGGATCTGGATCCAGCCTAGCCAGGATAAACCACTTGATGAAGGTTTTTTAAAAGTTCTTAAAAATAGTCTAAAGTTCTAAGGGTTAATGTTTTTGTAACTCATACAAACAATTTGAATGATTGCTGTGGGAAATACTAAAGCATTGCAATGTTTCATATATTAATGTTATTTTTTACCCCAGAATTCAGCTTCAGTAACATTTGCAGTCTTCCCAGGCCATTAAGCGTTTGTAAATAAGATATAAAATGCAATTGTATGTATAAGATGTACAGGATAATTAAAAAATAAAGAAGGAAATAACCGCCTCACTGGATTTGGTGTATGCTTGGATGAACAATCTCCATTTTTTTTAGATTTGTTAAACTGGGAGTGAACAACAGGGAGACTTTTTTAGCCTACAGATGGCAAGTTCCTAAGGTCAGCGGCCCTTATTCATTAAAGTTGCAAAGAAACAACAAACTGTAGATTCGGTGCATGAGATTACATATGATACATATGATAGGGTTAGGGGTTTGTGCTTAGGGGTTTCCTCCGGGTACTCTGGTTTCCTACCCCAGTCCAAAGACATTGTAGTCTGATTGGCATCTCTAAATTGTCCGTGGTGTGTGAGTGATTGCGCCATGTGATGGGTTGGCACCCTATCCAGGGTATCCCTAACCTTGTGCCCCGGATCCCCTGGGATAAACTCCAGGCTCTCCTGCCACTTGTGTAGCATAAGCTGCACAGAAAATGGATGGATGGATGTCATTTACATCTAATTTGTATGCAACACACCCTACTTTATGTTGATGTTGCAATAGTGAGCCAATAAAAACAAAGCATTCAGCAGGCCATCCATGACCCAAGGAATATCCGAGGAGAGAAATAGCCAGCAAAGATCAGAGGAAAGAAGTAGAAAAAAAGAAATTTTAGTGAAACCGAGTTAGAGGTGATTTTGCAGAGTTATGGAAGCTGTTGATGGAAAACTGAACGGCTGTTGTCACCTGTAGTTAAGTGAACTCCATTTATAGCAAGGTTTTTATTTATTTGGAGTCAGATGTAATTAATGTGTTATTTATAAATATAGGTGCTCCAGGTTTTAATCTTGAACAAATAACAAATACTTATTCCTTATAAGCAAAGAAAATAAATTAATTAGACACTGGTATTCAAACTATCAAAATAGAATAAAATTGCACCTGGAGTGTTTTAGATTGTATTCACACTTGTGTTGTTTTTTCCAGACCTGGGGAAAGATTGATGAAGTGTGAAAGCTGTTTTTGAGCCTGGGAGAGGTTCAGAAGATCTGTGCTGCCACAACGTTGGAAGCACACAATTGTACAGGATGTCTTTGGATGCTGTAGCATTAAAATTTCTCTTCACTGGAACTAAAAGACCCAAACATGTTCCAGCATGACAGTGCATTTGCAAAGAAAGTGAGCCCCAAGAAAACATGGTTTGTTAAGGTTGGTGTGCAAGAACTCGAGTGGCCTGCACAGAGCCCTGACCTCAACCCCATTGAACACCTTTGGGATGAACTGGAATGCTGACTGTACACCAGGCCTCCTTGCCCTACAGCAGAGCCTCACTAATGCTCTTGTGGCTGAATGAACACAAATCACCACAGTCATGATTCAAAATCTAGTGGCAACCTTCCCAGAAGAGTGGGAGGAACAGCAAAGGGAGGACTAAATCTGGAATGGGATTTTCAACAAGCATATATAGGTGTCCACATACTTTTGGCCATATATTGTGCTTGAGCTGAGAGCATCGGCAAAATGTCTCTTATCAGGCTGTGGGGCTAAAAAATTTCTTATACAAGAAAAGCACATTGTTTGCATCCATGCATCCAGAAAGTGCTGTTTTAACCATTTGTGTGATGGTACACAAGGAAAATTATAATAATAAAAAAAACAGTAAATGGAAGACCCTAGTGACTACCTGCATGCACAAAAGTGCCATATGGAATCGCACAAGTGATCCACAGTCAGAAGGAGTCCTTCTATGTGAAAACAAACCTGTGATTATGAGTCCCACCCCAAAATGAGCCAAGAATCAGTTCAAGGCCAAGTGTATTGCTGATATAGATTTACATAATGCTATGATCTCTAAGTGTCCCATGTATAGTGCATCTGCCCAAGACTCCATCCAGGGCATCTCTTTGTGATGTCTCTTGTACACAAATGGGCCTATTATTAACCATAGGACTAATAAAGATTGATCTCTGTGCATTTTGGCATTTTGGTTCACATTTACATTCATGGCATTTGGCAGACGCCTTTATCCAGAGCAACTTACCATTATCTCACTTATACAACTGACTAGTTAAGGGATAAGGGCCTTGCTCAAGGACCCAGCAGTGGCAGCTTGAAGGCAGCTTGAACTCTCAACCTTCCGTGAGCTACCACTTCCCCATGTTACCAAATTACACGTTGATCTTAATCCTTACTACCTACAATTCTGATTCTAATGCTCTATTCACTCATATATTGCTTATGATTCTGTAACTACAAGTCAAGCATTTTTTTGGGTTGTTAGAATATTATGTTCAAATTTCCTTGCAAACTGACCAGATATGAATTTGTGACATTGTACAGATACACCAAAGATTAATATGATGAATGATCAGATTTTACTACGTGCTCATCTCTTCACATGTAAGAATGTGAACCACTTCTGCAGCTCAGCAAATTTCTCTCTCTCTCTATCTCTCTCTCTCTTGCCTTTTGAGGATAAGCAGATGTTTTAAAGCAGGCAGCTTGAGCGTTATCATATAAATAAGATGCTTTATTTATGATGGAATGTGAGCTCCTGAGTGTGTGTGTGTGTGTGTGTGTCAGGAGAGTAACTGCAGTTTTCTGTACACTCCTGCTTCAAGGGCCATGCTGAAATAAGATGGTGTGTCTGTATGTGTGAGCATGCAAGTGTGTGTGTACACTTTGTTCATTATTCCCTATGTTGAGGTCATTCTTCTGGGTTGGACAGGCAAAGCTAATCTTCAGAGGAAGATACAAAGGAGTGGAGGATGGATCAAAACCAATCTGATATTTAGGGATGGGGGAGAAAGGGAAACAGAATGAAAGGGAAAGATATAAAGAGAAAGGAGAGAGAGAGTGGGACAGAGAGGGAAATAAACAAGTAAAGAGGGAGAAATGGAAGGAAAGGAAATTTTACTTCAGTGATGGCCAGTAGAGCTAAAATCTAACATATACCAATAGCTTGACAATGAAATTAGTATGACTGAGCAATGAATTATATTACAAGGTGTCATTAATGGCAAAGTAATAATAATATGGGTGAAACTATTACACACAGGTAAAAGCTGATAGGCTTCTATTTTTTTCCCCAATTGTTTCACATCCGTGATGCTCTACTGGAAAAGTTTGAAAGCTCTAGAAACAGAATTCTGTCATCTGTTCCTTAATTGGACAATGTCCACTCAGTAGGTCTATTTTTACTTTCTACTCCAATAGTATTTTGAGGGTGAAAAAACACACAACTATATTTTACATGCACCTTCTCATGCTCTGTTAATGACGTGTTACAGTGTTAAATCAAATCTAGGGGGCATTTCACTCTTCACAGGACTATAACTTATAGTTGCATGAATCTACAGCTTAGGCTAAAATCAAATAAAAATTTAATTTTATTGTTGCATCCCTGTATCCAATCAGGGATTTGTAAATTTGAATATTTCCCAGCATGCTTACAAGTTATAGCCTTTAGCAAATAGTTATATGATCTGTTTAAAAACACAAGTTAATTTTCAGTTTCTGTTTAAAAATTATGTATATGGAATGGTTTTGCTAATGTTGTTAGCCATGTTGTGCTGTTTTTGTGTGATGTGTGATGTTTCTCACTATTCCTGTGTAATGTGTGTATGTGGATAGTGTGACTTATCCAAGGACTAATTTGCTTTAAACTCACATTAGGCAAGATTTGATTAAATTTGGTAAGATTAAGTTTCTAATGGTTAAATAAATAAAGTTGCATAAAATGTGGATATATATTTTTTAAATCATTTATTCTGTCCCCCATCCCTGCTAATTTGCACAAATCTCAGTCCCTGTCACATAGCATGCTTGTGTTGAGGCGATCTCTTAAACCATTATTTTATATCATGATGTAGAATTTTTTTAATATTATTAACTTGACCTCCATTTCACATAAGGTTGTGATGTGTTTATTCACCTTAATATATCTAAAGAAACCATCTTTGCATAACAATCATGTCGTTTAAGTTAATTCTATTTAATTTAATTGGAAATGTGGCTAATTGGAGTGGTTCTAATGTAACTAATTGCAGTATGCTACAATGCAGTCCACTGGTGTTAGCTATGTTATCAAAGTTTTATCTTGACAATGATACAATAACAGTGCAACTATGGCCATGTTCACAAGGTATCCGTTAAACAAACAGCAAAGAAACAAACAAACACAGTAGTATGTATTGCTGGTAAGCAGTAGGCATGTTTGGAGGCAGATATTGATATTAGGTAAAATACTGTATATTTATTTTGTGTTGCACACACATTAACAGTGTGCAGAGCCGAGGCTCATCTTGAGTTGCACTTGCACATTTCACCGGATTATATAGCTTTAAATGAGAGCTGACAAACATGAGACATATCTTCCTCAAAACTAGAATGAATGACTGAAGCCGTGATAGGACCATCTCCTATTGACTGACATGTATGTCTGTGTTCTTTCTGTCTAAAACTCAATTCTTGCATCTTATTGGACAATGGAGCATCATTTTTATGCATCAGTTTCCGCTAGTGTGCGCTGTCCATATATTCTTATTGAAATGAATGTTAGTGCTGACATATACCAAAAAGTCCTGATGAATGCAATCTATTAATTTAGCTCTTTAGAGACAGAAATGTGCAGTGGAAGTGAACATGCCTAAAAAGAAAAACTTAAAAGAAGCATGGGAGCGTTTCTTTTGTCCTAATACTGGATTTTCTGTTCCAGGTTACCAGATAACTATTCCCTGATTAATTTCTTAGTCTCTGTACAGAATTACTCTACTCTGCAATTTTGCTGTGATGTAACATTTCAGCTCGATTCCTTTGCAGTTTTCCCATTTGACAGGCTTAAGGTTCAAGAAAGTATATTAGAACAGACCTCAAACAAGTGTGTTTTAGTGTATTATTGGCTAAGGTCACTGAAAGCATATGGTGTCTTCTCCAAAAGATCTCCAATCCTCCCATGAGCATTTCCCCAGGGCTTTATCATCCTTTGTTACCTAGAACCAACCCTCAACCCCTCACCCCTGCAGCACTACCCATCTGTGACTCTTGCATCCTAGGCACAGTATTTACAAAGACCCCGTGGCATCACCAGGTGTCAGCCAATATGTTCAGCCTCTTCACCCACCTAGGGAGGGCAATACACAACACAGCATCAGTATTTAACACAGTATAGTCTAAAAATCGGAACTATATTTGTTCTATTAGGTAACAATCACTAATCTCATTACAAATTTGTATAAATTTGAAGGCATGAGGTAAATGTGGAAGGATTTAGTTGGATTTCTTGAATAAAGTAAGAAAATGTAGTAAAAAAATGGTATAGATGCTTCTGCAAATTGAGTCTTTTGAATTGTTAGAAACATTATTGTAATAAAGTGTGTTATTAAGTGAAAGCAGTAGGGACGAATACACATAACACATACAATCACTGGCTACTTTAATAGTAACACCTGTACCCCTGCACATTCATGCAGTTATCCAATAAACCAATTACGTGGCAGCAGCGCAATACATAAAATCATGCAAATACAGATCGAGAGCTTCAGTTAATGTTCACATCAAATATAAGAATGTTGGATAAATATGATCTCAGTGACTTTGACCATGGCATGATTGTTGGTGCTATATAGGCTGGTTTGAGTTTTTCAGAAACTTCTGATCTCCTGGGATTTCACACACCACAGTCTCTAGAGTTTACATAGAGAGGTGCAAAATACAAACTAAAAAACAGCAAGTGAGCTGCAGTTCTGCAGGCAGAAACCCCTACTTGATGAAAGAGGTCAGAGGAGACTGCTTCAAACTAACTGGAAAGCTATGGTAACTCAAATAAGCACTCTTTACAAACGTGATAAGCAGAAAAGCATCTCAGAATGCACAGAACACTAAAATTGGGCAGCTGAAGATATCTTTTTCCAATCTTCCACTGTCCAGTTTCAGTTAGCCTCAGATTCCTGTTCTTGGATGCCAGAAGTGAACTGTTGTAGCCCATCTGCCTCAAGGTTAGTTGTATAGTAGCACACAAGTCTCATCCATTCTTCAGTGGATAAGTTTACCAGATACTATAAATGTAAAGTGAGAAACTTTTCTGAAATAAAAAAAGACCCTGATGCTCATGTTGAAGATTCTTTCAACACACTCAGTACTATTTGACTCTATAGCATACAGTTGTGCAAGAGAAATGACTTATAATCCCACTATCCGGTGTCACCCAGATGAGGATGGGTTTTCTTTTGAGTCTTGGTTCTTCTCAAGGTTTCTTCCTCATGTCGTCTAAGGACTTTTTCTTTGCCACTCTCACCTCTGGCTTGCTTATTATGGATCTAAATCTATATCTAGATTTCTGTACAGCTGCTTTGTGACAATATCCAATGTTAAAAGTTTGAATAAAACATTCATAGGATCTCTTTGAAAGCTGTTGTCATCTGTGATATAAATAATTAATATGAGCAAATATTTAAAGATGAACTCATGTTTTTGAGGTATTGAGACAGAGTATTGAGAAAACCTAATATAAAAATGATGTAGGACCTCAGAGCAAACCAGGCAGTGATGGTTCTCCAAATCTGTGAGACAAAACAATAAACAGGATCCCATGAGAGGCCCCAGAGCCACACCCAGTGACCATTTGGGTGGTAAAACCAGAGATCCGGCACCACAAAGTCAAATTTAAAGATGAAGCTATGCAGATGTGGATGTTGATGTTTTAAACTGTTGATCTGGTTACTGTGCAAATAAATAGTGTTTTCACTATACTTAGGATGTTATACATGGTTGCCAATGGAAGAAATATGCCTAGAATTAATAGCTATGCTGATATCAACTTATTGCTGTTAAATTAAGTTGATTATTCATGAAAACATTGATTCTGTTAGGATTCCCTGGAAATTCACTTTCTATACCCCTTTGAGCTCAACCTACAGGTTTTCTCTTAAAATGATTTTATTTTATAATATCTGCTGATTGGTAATAATAATTTACATACTCTGTTAGGGAAAAAAAACATGCTTCTAGGGGGATTGGTGACACTAAATTGCACCTAGGTGTGAATAAGTGTATGTACATGGTACTCTGTGATCAACGATGTACTTCTAACTCATGCTCCAGATCCACTGCAACTCTGACTAGGTCAAAGGGCTTACTGAAGATGGATGGGTGAATTAATATATCTGGCAACCATCCCCTGTTCCATTCCCTATTAGCAGTTAGATTTCTGTCTAAAATCATACTTTCTAAACCATACTTTTTGCTGTAAATGTATCCATTGTTGGATTTTGTTGCTATAGAGACAACTCATTTCCAAGTCCAAGGAGATGAAAACTTACAAGAAGAGTTCTCTTCATATAATTACAGTAATCCCAACACCATGAGAACACACTATAAACATGAGGAACAGGTGTGAACCATTTAGATGCTGGTGCTAGAAGTGATCAACATGGTTACACTTGCAACCTCAGTGCAGTTTGCATGACTCAATGGTATATGGGTTATGGGTTGGGATATTACTCATAATTGTTTTATAAGTGAGGAATAAAACATGATGGGATGTGCTGTTATAGGAAAATAATCTTTTAAGGGTATTGTGACAGGGTTATCACCTCAAAGAGGATTAATTTCTGATAACAGCATGGCTTGAAGTGTTTTGCACATCATGCTCCCTGTTATACCACAGCAATTTCCCAAGATTAAAATTTTAATTTATTAATAAACAACACATCATGCTTTTTGACTATTTATAATTACATTTAAAGTTGTGGAATGTGTTTGGGACAAGTTATCACTCATGTCAGAGCAGCTTTAAACAGTCAATCCCATACCAGCTTATCTTTTTTCTCTCTACTGAAGTTAAGAAGAAAAAAAAAACAAAAAAAGCAGCTTGTAATGTTAATGAGAAACCCAAAAGTGTTAGTGTCCTCTCTCTGAAGACTCTCTGTGTCTAAACTTTACATAGCGCAGACACCCGAGCCTCTGCCCATAATGTTAAATAAACATCTATTGACAGAAAGTTTCACCATATCAGTGATGATATGATGAAATAAACTGATGAAATAAAAATTGTGCTGTACATAGAGAGGAGTCATACTTTTTTTTTAATCAAAATGTACTGTAAATATTTCTAGGAAGCGGAACTCCTTAGGAATGACTAGCAGTAGATTCATTTAATTCGAGGACATATACGTCATGCATTCTACCTTGTTTGTCCTCTCTTGTTTTTGTCTACTTCTGCTTCATTTGAATTTGTAAAAAAAAAAGAAAAGAAAGAAACACACACACCCACACACAAGGCCACAGCACATCTTTTGTGCTTCCAGGTGACTCTTTCGTTCCTCCCTCAAATGTTCGATCTCATTTAGTTGCATCAGGCCATGTGCTTTTCCTCCATCTTTTCTTTTTCTCTCCCACGTCTAAAAATGTAGCTGTGTGAGGGTGTTGATTAGGAAGGTAAAAATATAGCATGTAGGATTTTATGCTAATTAGCCTTTAAACCTCGCTCACGTCACTGAGAGCCCGTAATTAGCATGTTCGGGGGGAAGTGGAAAAATGTGTGAACGGGGGACTGGCTGAGCCGTGCAAAATTAGCAGTGTGAAAATCAGGACGTGGCACATTCACTCCTACCTACACCTGCTTCAGTGAGTGAGAGAGAGAGAGAGAGAGAGAGAGAGAGAGAGAGAGAGTGATGAGGAGGAGGAGTGAAAGACAGAGAAAGAAAAAATATCAGAAAGAGAGGGATGGTGAGAAATAGGAGGTGGTGAGTAAAGAAAAATAGGCCATAGTAGAGAAAGAGAGGAAGAGAGAGAGAGAGAGAGAGAGAGAGAGGGGAAGAGTGAAACATAAATAAGAAACATGGAGAAAGGAAACAGAAAGAGAGAGCAAGAGGGTGTAAATGGTACTTTCCTTTTTTTTCTATCAATGGGCTTGCTCTGCAGGGGGCTGTCTGCTCAGTTCATTTTTTCGGTCCACTGTTCCAGCCGTCTCTCTCTGTTTCCTTCATGTTTTATCAGGAAGAAAAACTGTCTAAATGAGGTGTTTCCTGCACCAAGCTTTTGGCTCTACCATTTTGTACTTAGTGTAGTTTTCCCATTATTTCTCAGGCTACACCGCACAGACACCTTTATCAAATGGGCAAAAATTGATATATAGTCAGTTCTCAAAGGTGTTGTGTTGGAAACAGGAAAAATGTTCAAGCATAAGGATCTGAGCGACTTTGACAAGGGCTAAATTGTGATGGTTAGATGACTGGGTCAAAACATATCCAAAATGGCAGGTTTTGTGTTTTGTTCCCTGTATGCAGTGGTTAGTACCTACCAAGGAAGGACAATCTGTGAACCAGCAACAGGCTCATGGGTTCCCAAGGTCCAGTGATGTGCACAGGGAGCGAAGGCTGGTCCGATCCCACAGAAGAGCTACTGTACCGTAGCTACTAAGCTATGTATATATGTACACACACATTATATATATATATATATATATA
>CM074962.1:11144057-11166752 GCA_037577455.1 Pangasius macronema
TTGATCAGCTGATGACCAGCCTGTTTGAGTTTAAATGCAGTTTTCAGTAAATTGCCTACTCTCTATTTTTTGTCTCTATTGCTTTTGTTTCTTCTTTCGGCATTTTGAAGAAGTACTTACAACCTGGTTACAATCCACCAGTGCGAAGTGTGCAATATTTTTGCAATATTTTCCCTGGTCTTAAGATTTTGATCAGGAGTGTATGTGTGTATATATATATATATATACACACCATTTGGGCTTTCATTGTTAGTTTCTGTTTTGGTGTTCTACTGTCTTCCTGTCCTTGAATGGTTTCATATGTGTTTCCATTCTATAGTGTGTAGACATGTATGGACTTTTGTCTAAAATATTTGCTTTTTTATAAAGTTTGTATGCTGCCAAGAATGTCTTCACTACCACTTGGTACCTTGTGGTTTTCCCTTCATAAAGTCCATGCTTAGCACACACACACTTTTGTCCTGCATCCAACTAACACAATACATTAAAGGCTAATTATATAGTATTAAAAAGAAAAATGCATTTCTTCAGTATTCTGTGTGTGTGTGTTTGTGTGTGTGTGTGTGTGTGTGTGTGTGTGTGTGTGTGTGTGTGTGTGTGTGAGAGAGAGAGAGAGAGAGAGAGAGAGAGAGAGAGAGAATGGTAGACATTACTTGAGGTTATACTATTCAATCACACAAATGTCAATAACACATCACTCATCACTTGCAGTCATATGCAGAGACATGTCCTAAAACAAGCCACACACACACACAGACACACACACACACACACACACACACACACACCATACAAAATTGAGGCAACACACCAACCATGACACAGCACTTGTCATAATAAACCACGGTTGCCTTTTCAGGCCTCAGGTGTCTCCACAAAAACTGCTCAGCCTTCCAAAGATTAATGTTTAAAAATAAATAAATAAATAATCTGAAATCAACTACAAATCATACAGATAGCTTGCTGTAATATTCACACTGGTGCTTTTATTTATGTGATTTCTTGATTAATGCATGCCACCCTACTGAAATATACTTGTAATAGCAAAAGTTATTAATAAAAAATGACAAAAAGCCTGAGTGATTGGTAGATGTGTGGGTGGTATGTGTTGGTTGTACGTTGGAAACAAAGGTGGGTTTAGAGCCAGACAGTGAGCTGTGAACAAGATGAGAGTGACCGTTCTCTAGACAGAATAGACAAGAGAGTGTAGGAGTGGGCAGAGTGGAGAAGTCTGATGTCTGCCACGTCAGCTGCCAAAAACAATGCAAATGGACATGTGGGAGAGAAAAAGAGAGATGGAGAGATGAGAACAGACAGAGATGCTTGGAGTCGAGAGGACATTCAGGTAAGAGGAAGTTGTTTTGAATTTATTCACACATTTTGTTCCATTTAATACTATGTTACATGTTAAATACTATGTTAAATACTATGTTAAATACCATATATTTATATGTTCTCTCTCTCTCTCTCTCTCTCTCTCTCTCTCTCACTCTCTTCCTCTGATCAGTTTTCTAGGTTTTACTCCATATGTTACTCCAGCTGTGACCCAACCCATTTTTTCTGATTGGTCCTATATGCCAATGTTGCAAGGGATTTTGGGTTAGACTCTGTGTTTCTTGCGAGTATCCTTTTCGAACCCTACATACAAAAATCAGAAAACTTTTAATCTTGAAGACATTGAGGGCACACTCAAATAAGAAGGGCAAAACAGCAAGTGTTCAATAGGAGAGAGAGCAATGAAGGCAGAAGAGCTGGTGGGAGTTTTTCCTGTTCTGGTGGAAAATGGACAATGAAAGTTATTACATGCCACAACCAAAATATAGATTTTATATTTTAATTACGCATTAGTTTGATACTAGCCAAATTGCTTGCTATAATAGTTGTCCAAAAAGTTAAACTACAATGCATTTTTTGTTTGATTACTGTGTTACTTTAAATATTAAAATATTAAACACAAGGTGTCATAAAAAATCTGACACAGAAATATAGATGATTTTCAGGGAGCAACCAAATAGCTAGATAAGAATGCTATTTATTACCTATTTAATGCTATGCTAAAAGGCTACAAGAAAAGAATGATATGTTATGATGCTTATGTACTACCTCTCAGTTATATAACTCATGGAAGTGTATCTATCAAAATAAGGTGTAAACAATGCATTTTAGTATAATTTTCTGTTAAATGAATGAAGCTTATATTTTAGCTTTTCTCAATTAATCACAAATGAATGTGTGTGTATTTTAAGTGATTACACACTTCTCCATTTTGATTAGTTCTCACATTCCCAAGAAATTTTTTGAGAGAGCTTGTGTTTACTGGTATATATTCCCTAGCAGGTTAAATTACCTTCAGTGCTAAAAATCTGAGTTTGTTTATTCAGTTATTGATTAGTCAGGCTTCGACACCCCCCCATCCCCCACACTCCCAAAAAAATCCTGCCTTAGTCTCACTACACTGAAGAAAAGGTATGAACTCAGATTCTCATATCTACCATCAGATTTTACAAACACACCTCTATTTTCTCTATATTCTTTTTTGTCTCGTCCCTCCATTCCAGAAATAAAGGGGTAATAATGCTCCCTCTGAGATTGGCATCTTGGAGGATGTAGGCTGTCAGGTTACATTAGGAACCCGCTGAGGTTGTAACACACACACACACACACACACACACACACACACACACAAACACACAAACTGAAGTCAGAGACAAACATTCTTACACACTCAGACCCACCAGTACATGCAGCGATTGCATGCTGATGTCAGACAGTTTCAGAGTAAGTACACACACACACACACACACACACACACACACACACACACACACACACACACAGAGACACACACACAAACAAACAAATATCAGGACACAGTCATATGAATACATGGCTTGTTTCAGGCCCAAAATAGAATGAATATCATTGTAAAATATACAGAGAGAGTTACCAGTATATTAGTTATGGGATACCACCATACCACAGTTGATCAGATCTTATTTGGGTGGTGAATCATTCCCAGCGCAGCAGTAACACTGGCATGGTAGTATGTATGATGTTAATATGAGTGTATCTGGCACAGTAGTGTTGTTGGGGTTTTTAAACATCCTAACATTATGACTGGATTGAGAAACAGTTCACCAATCACCACTAAAAAAAATCTATCTGCAGTGGTGCCCTGTTCAGGAACTGAGACTAATTAAGCACTAGGTTACATTTCAAAGCTTTTGCTGACCAATTACTATGTCTCAAGGCCCAGACAGAGCAGGTAATTTTGGTAGACACACTTGGCCAGCTAATAAGATAATGAACTATCTATACCAGGTCTGTTCAACTGAAATGAATATCCAGTTACATAAAATTACTTATTTTGACTAGAGCTATGTGCTCTGAACAGATGAGATAACTATTTTGAAAGAAAGGAGAATAAATGCACACTTCTTTGCCCATTCATTTTTAAATATATTCTGTTTTCATTCTGAACTTTTTAAATCAAGCAATTTTGTCAGTGCACTAATCAGACCAGAGATGGTAAATAAACACGAATGCTAGGAAATATGTGAAAACTCTCCCATTTCTGACATAATATCTCTAGCCCTGTAGCGAGTCTCTGGTCTTCTGAGGTGCCTTCTCTTACATATTTTTTTATGCATGTGACTGGATAAGCCACAACAGAGAAGCAGGGCTAGTTCATGTTTAGAAAACTAAAATCATTGAGCAACAATCAGTTTAGTTTAATGAAAGACATTGCAATGTTCATGTCCAGAACATGAACATACTAATGCAATATTATAAACGTTTGACAAGCTTCCACAAGTTTGACAAGCTTCCACAAGTACATATAGGCCTGAAATGTGATTATAATATGTAGCTTCTGGACTTAGTGATGCACAGAATGAGATTTAAAACCATTCATTGAATTAGATTTCTATTACTGCTCATTGGTTCTGAAACACACATTGCTTCACACAGTCCAGAATGAGCACAAAGTGACACCAGCCAAATAACCCCAGAGGAAGAAATGGTTTCAGTTCCATTGAATTTCATACACTTTCACACTTTTACACTCTGATCTTATTGTATCAGCATGCAGAAGATATTAAATATGCTGGAACTGCGGCACATTTTTTAGTCTCTGAACCAAGAATTGTTTTTTCTGTTACTTAAATAAAGCATTATTTCAAATCATGCAAACAATCCAAGCAGGGGAAGAGATGGTAAATTTATATGAACCTTTCTGTGTGTGTGTGTGTGTGTGTGTGTGTGTGTGTGTGTGTGTGTGAGTGCATTGTTGTATAAATAAAAATAAATTAGATCCATTATACTGGTATGAAGCTATAGGCATATTGTGGGAGATTGTTACTTTTGCAAGAGACTATACATATTTACATGTATAATAAGGCATTTTTCTATGCAAATGTACAGTCCCAATAATACTTAAGAGTGTGTGTGTGTGTGTGTGTGTGTGTGTGTGTGTGTGTGTGTGTGCGTAGCATAGCATTAATTAGCTGCATTAATAATTATATCAATAGAAGGTCCTCATACGGATGGTAAAACAAACCTGTGTGTGTGTATTTGTGTATGTGTGCGTACAACTCCATTAATAGCCACAAAAAAATAAAAAATAAAATAAATAAATAAATAAATAAACAGAATTAAACTTAAGTTGGTGTTAAGCTGTGAGGAAAACACTAACTTTATAACTGCAGTGAGTCATAAGATGCTAAAGTTGGAATAACTTTGCTGGCAGTGTCATATGTAGGCAGTTGGTTTCAGGTGGTGTGTTTTTGAGTCAGTGTGTTGCAGCATTTCCAAGTGCTGGTTGTCTGAGGAATCTACACAGAGTTCCAGGTTTTCTTGGTATACAGATTTAGTACCTCTGCTCTTGATTTTCTAAAATCCCTAGTAAATAGTGTTGATTTACATGTGCAATCTGATTAGCAAGATGATTCTGATGATTTACAAAGCATGATTAAGTAAATTACATCACATGCAAAGTGAGTGGAGAAACTGGTATTTAAATGAGGTATTTGTATGTGTTAATTTTTCTTTAAAATGGTGGTGAGATAAGAGATACCTGGAAGACTACAGCTGGCACAAACATGCAGCAAATATCTAAAATGAAACCTTTGAAACTTTTGATAAATTATAAACTAATAATATCACTTAGCTCTCAAAAGGCAGAAATGTTCATTTATTCATCATTCATCTTCAGTAACCAGTTTATCCTAATCAGGGTTCAGAGCCTATCCGAGGAATATCAGGCAAGAAGTGAGAATACACCATGGATGGTACAACAGTCCATCACAGGGCAATATGCACGTGTGTTTTTTTTTTTTACACCTTCATACCTAGGGGCATTTTAGACTAGCCAGTCCCCTTATTGGCAAGTTTTTAGAAGGTATGTAGGGGGAGAAAATCTTATGCAAATTTAATACCTGCCATTAGATCTTACTTTTAATTTGTACACACAATTAGCATTACCAGAGTAGGTCTGCGAGATTGTGTGCAATGTAAGATGCTATTATTCTTCCAAACTATCGCTGATTGACGATAAGGGGGCAACTTAATTAATTGCACATATAGGATAGAAAATAAGTGTGGCAGCATGGGCGTGGTCGTGTGTCAGCTGTTTTTATTGAAAACAAAATAATTCTTTACAAATGATGCAAAAACAAAATTTAAATTTTAGCTTTAAATTTGCAAATTTACATTATCATATGTTTATATGAGTAAAGATAAAATAAAGGAGCAAATAGTCTGAACTAGCCCACAAGTGGCTAGGCTTGGTATCAACAGACTAAGGACACTGAGCGTATACTTCGCAATGTACTGTTGTAGAGTCCAGGTATGAAGGTGAATGTCACAGAGTTTGTGATTCTTGGTTGCTGTAGTCCTCATTGACAAAGATTGACACACAACCAGCATATTACTGGCCCACTTAGTTATATATTATGCCTTGATATTAAATAAACAGAGTTGTTCTCATGTGAACTTCAGAATATTTTGAACTCCCCTGAACTGCATTTGAGAAGAGGCTGCCTAGGTAGGTAGGATTTACAAAAAAAAAAAAAAAAGTGCTAGCACTATTAAAAATAATTCTAGATGTAATTTAAAAAAATATATATATTTTTAAAAATTAAAAATTAATTTTTATCTAAATTGAGAAGCCACATGAAATAGCAAAGAAAAAAAAAAAAACACTGAATGTCGAATGAAATGCTACCAAGTCTCATTTATGGCGTCCAATGAAACAGGTAAGCATAGTGTTTCATTGCATGATTGTTGCAACGCTCTAATTTCACATGAATCTAAAATATTGGCACATGACTAAAACTGATAAAGCAAGCTGGGTATAAAGATGTCTAATTTAACAATGTTGCCAGAGGCACTGATAAATGGAACAAATAAATAAATAGCCTAGGTGTTTTTTCCTGCTATTCAGTGTGAAGCGTGTTTAGAAAAATTGTTGTTTTTATACATCCATCTCTTACACCTGACTCCTGAATGCTAAAGGGGCTATTTACAGACAAAAAGCTCCACAGGGCTAATAGTAGGGAGCATATCCGAGTGCAAGTGATTTCAAGCTTTCCAAAAATCATACAGCTCAGGATTAAATCATATTGGAGTAGCTGTGGGTGGTGCAGTGACACAGCAAGTAGCACTGCTGCTTCACAGCTTCAGAATTGATCCGGAGCTCCGGTTACTGTCTGTGTGGAATGTTACATGTGTCCCCCATGTCCACATGAGTTTTCTCTGTATTCTCCAATTTCCTCCCACCTCCCAAGACATATTGGTAGATGGACAGGCTAATGTAAATTGCCCCTGGGTAAAACTGTTTCATAAATTGTAAGTGAATATCTATTTTAAATATCCATTTGGTCATATAATAATGTAAAGTAAATGTCAAAAAAGGACTGTAGAAGTCAAAATTGTTTTTATGTTATTAATAAAGTAAAATCAATCAAACAAACAAACAAATAAAAACTAACCAGAAAAATATAATATCATATTTTCCTTTTGTTTAAAAAAAAATTAACATGGTAATGTATACAGATTAAGTAGTAGACTGCATACAATTTGACTACTACCATTCCTTATCAGGCCACTCCCACAGGCAACAACATTAATGGTTGCTCCACACCCCAACAAACTGGGAACTACATTAGTAATACTAATAATGCTACTATTACTAAAACTACTAACAAAAAACACTGCTACTGCAACTACTATTACTTGTTAATATTGAGAACCTAAACCTGTCCTGTACATGTCTGTGTGTAAGCTATCAATATAACACCATGTCGAAACTCCTAGCTATTAGTATGCTTTGTGTTAGTTTTATTCACTCCTGAATTTGTGTTGTGCTATATAATTATGGGACCTTCTTCTTGGAGTCTGTTTTCTCTTTTCAGGTGAAACAAATCTAATTAAACTAAAGGCTGACATTTTGATAAATACTCCTGAAGAGTGAAGCCAGCAGGGGTGGCAAACATACACAGGTAGACACAGATTTATCAGATACAATTACATTAATTTCTTCACCCAATGCTATCATGTGTGCATATTAGTGTGACATTTTAGACATGTATCAATGTCATTATTCACTTATATCATGACCAAGGAAAATAAAATAAATTTGGAAAAGAAAAAAAATCAACAACACTTTAAGACCATAAGGTAATAATTTAAGTATAAGGAGCTTGCATGGAGCTGCATGACACATTTACAGCATGCTTAGTAACTCCTTCTTAGAACTCCTCATGCTTAGTAACTTCTGACCCTAGTACATATGCATAATTAATTAATTTTGTGATCAGATACTGTCAAAATATTAAAATGTCCATGATGCACCTGTGATGTTATATAATCATCAAAATGTAGAAAAGTGCTTGAACACTCTGTGTAGATGACAGCAGACAATGTTTGAATGACCTAATTAAAAATATGGAAGACTTAGCTAACATAACAAAGCTCTCTCAGTTATTACAGAACCAGTGTAAAAGTGTTCAGTGACCAGTCGAGTGAAGAGATGATGATGAGACTTCTTCATCAAATGCTGTGACAGACATTTACCTCACTTGATGAGACAGAGAATGATGTACTTATTAAGTTAGCTTGTTTGTGTAACTGTTTAGCAATTAGCAATTACTCCTTTTTGACTTTATCACTCTTAAGATGGTGAGCTTGTGGTGCACATTTAATAGACTGAAAGTTCATTTAATCAATAAAAAAANATGTTGACTTTTAGCTAATGACCACCCAGTAAAACTTTTCTGCAGTCCTGTTTGTTGTTGTTTAATGATCTTTCTGATTAGGTTGACTAAATAGGTAGCTAAAGTCTAAAGTGTCCTTTGTGCCAAGAATGATCTGGTTGGTGTTTTTGTGCATATGAAAGGTAAGAAGACTATTCCTGCTTAATTAAGTAGCAGAATTGTGACAGATTTTATTTTTATATTCATCTGGCTAAGAGAAGGTTGTGTTTAAAATTTTCAGATAATTTCAGAGTCAGATAATAGGGACTTCGTCATATATGAACAAAGAAGAGGCCTGGGAGTCTGTATCAACAGGAAGTGGTGCACAGATATAGTGAGAGTCGAGAAACACTGCTCAACCAGTCTGGAGTATTTAATGATAAAATCCTGAACATTGTACCTCCTGAGAGAATTTACAGCCACCATTATCAGGGTTGATGCATTTGCCTACAGGCACTCAAAATTCTCTCAGAGACTACTGGCAAACACTAGTCAGTAAACACTTTATTATTTCAGGTGATTTTAAACAAACATCCTCCTGCCACGGTTCATGGGTTCACTTGCCTCTTCTGGCGGTGTTGTGTACTACTGCTGATTAGTTCATTAGTTTCAGCTGCCACTCATTTACTGCTCTATTTATGCCTCAGTGTTTGTCCTATCTTTGTCAGTTCGTTGTTTTTCGTGTCTGTGTTTTCTGCAGCTTCTGTGGTTGCTCTGTTTCCTGATACCCGGCACTCCGGTGGATTACTGTCATCTCACCTGGATCATAGGACTGTTTAGTGCGAGTTTTCAAGGACACCTGCCACCACTGCACCCACATTTTTCCACCCACAGTACTCTGTCTGTAGCTCTCTCTTCAGCTCATTAAAGAATAAGTCAACTTGCACTTGAATCTGCCTTGCATTTCCTGACAGAACGAACTGACCTTAAACCCTCAGGCACAAATAACCAACCCGGTGGGCACCTGGATGGAGGTGTTACCTCTTGTAACGCCGTGCGGACCTTAGACTCAATCTCCCAAGTGATAGTGGAGACCACAAGTTTCTCAGGTAAAATAAGCTTGGGAGTGGTCTGCCGATCAGGACGATCAAAAACGCGGAACAAGGCTTTGGGCTTGATGTTTTTAGAGCCCGTACGGTACGAGATGGAAAAGACTGAAAAAAAGAGCCCACCGAGCCTGCCTGGAGTTGAGACATTTGGCCGACCTGATGTATTCAAGGTTCTTATGATCTGTCCAGACAATAAAAGGCACCCCCGAGCCATCCAACCAATGATGCCACTCCTCTAAGGCTAACTTAATCGCCAACAACTCTCTATTACCAATGTCATAATTCTGTTTGGTGAGGGATAAACGAAAAAAAGGTGCACGGCTGCATCTTGCCATCCGCGGCGGAGCGCTGGGAAAGAAACGCACCAACCCCCACCTCCGAAGCGTCGACCTTCACCACAAACTGACGTGAAGGGTTGGGGACAATGAGAATAGGGGCCGAAACAAAGGCTCTTGAGGTTAGAAAATGCAGCGTGGGCTGCGCTAGACAACCTGAACGCAGTCTTGGTGGAGGTCAAGGCGGTCAGGGGGGCAGCTAGTTGGCTGAAGTTGCGAATAAAATGCTGGTAAAAATTGGTGAACCTGAGCAACCTCTGCAGGGCTTTGCAGGAGTTAGGGGTCGGCCAATTCACCATAGCCTTGATCTTGACGGGATCCATGCACATCCAATGAAACGATGAACCCCAAAAATGGGACTGACTGTGCATGAAAAACGCATTTCTCTGCCCTGACAAAAAACCCATTCTCGAGCAGCATAAGAAGCACTCGCCCAATGTGCTGAACATGTTCCTGGAGAGAGGAGGAAAAAAATCAATGTCATCCAGGTAGACATATATGAACTGATCAACCATGTCTCTCAGCACGTCATTCACGAGTGTCTGGAAAACTGCCGGAGTGTTAAACAGGCCGAACGGCATAAGCAGGTATTCAATCGCTCCATGATAAGACTGTATTAGAATGCCAATCAATGTGAGGGTTATGGAGTGTGAGCCAGGGGTGACCAAGGACAACTGTAACGAGCAGGGAATGAGTAGGAAGCGTATTTCTTCAAAGTGATTCCCCAACGTGATGAGGGTTAACGGAGAGGTGGTGTGAGTGATAGTGGTGGACCGGTTCTGGAAGGCGGCCCATTTTATTCCCTTGCCCAAATTACCTTCTGCCAGGGAGTTGGCGGCTACTGTCATTGACCACGTCTTTTGCATTCATGGCCTCCTGATGGATGTGGTTTATGACAGGGGTCCCCAGTTTGTTTCCAAATTTTGGAGAGAATTTTGTTGGCTACTGGGGGGTGATTGTTAGCCATTCTTCTGGTTTCCATCCTCAGAGCAACAGGCAGACCGAGTGAGCCAACCAGGATCTTGAGCGGTTGTTACGATGTTTGGTTTCACAGAACCTGTCCTCTTGGAGCCAACAGCTCTATTGGGTGGAGTACGCAGACAATTCCTTGCCAGTGTCATCCACGGGCCTCTCTCCATTTGAGTGTAGCTTAGGGTACCAGCCACCTATTTTTCCTAGTCTGGAATCCAAAGTAGCAATTTGACTTTGGAAGTTACCAGCAAGCCAGTCTCACGGTTATATCTGAAAACAAATGACTCATGAAATAAGCATCAGCTGCTGTTTAGGGACACTGGACACAACTGGGCTATCAAACAACTTGCTAGTCTCAGTAACATTTCACTTCATTCACATGCAGTTTGAACCTTTATTTGCTGATATCCTCCTGACAAGATGCTGCCTCTGAGTTTTAAATGGAGCCTTGGAGCCCAATCGATTCTCTGGATACGGATGCCCCTTCATAGGTCTTCTGTCTAAGTTAAAAGCAAATGTATGGTCACTTCGGTGGTTTCTTTACATTCAAAGATTATAAACAAAATCTAAGGGCTTCTTCATTTTAGGGAGCCTGATGAGATTCTCTGAAGTCTCTCATCCAAATTCAGCACTGGTGCATGGCTTATGGTCAATATACAGCTCTGTTTTCATTTGTGAGAGTTATTATGGCAACCCCTAACTGCAAAAACAATACCAGTTTTCAGTGAATCCATAAATATAAATGTCAACTATGAGATGTTAAATGGCAGTGTCGATAGATGCTGTGATGAATACAAGCTAGTCAGCTTAAATAACCAGAAATGGCTAACTGGATGTTTTGCACAAAAAAGACCGAGTCCATAGGAACGCTGAAAATAAGGTGGATATGGCACCAAAAAGAAAAAAAAATCATACTATTAAATTACTTTTAATTTTGATTATCCAGACAGCACAGAGGTTTGTGCTTATAGCTAACTGGAGAAGAGAGACCTTACAATGGGGTGATGGTCATGCATTTCATCATCCCCTGTCCACCATCACTTTACAAATAGCAATTACAAAAGTTTCTTACTTGTTCTTATTTTTACTTATTTGTGTCTTGCCAACTGTTGCAAAATGTGACATGTTGATTCTGGGTGGTTTTAGCATAATGATTGAAACAAAGATTCAGTTTGACAGAAGTATTTCACATTTAATTTATATATTTGATAAGTGACATTTAGCAGACTCCTCCACAAGTCTCTAGCCTGGTTTCAGGAAGAGTGAAAGGCTTATTCTGTATAATCATGTGTACTGTCAAAGAATATTAACTTTGTGTGTTCCTGCGTTAATGAGATTTCTTTATTATACTTCAGAATTTCATTAAGCTCCAATAACCAAGGCTGGAGTATTACGCAAATATTAACGGAGCGAATGCACATTCTGCTTTTTACAACACCCAATAAAAACATTATTAAATATACAATTCTACCTGAAAGAAGGAAAATATTATAAATTTCCGCACACTTTTTCACTCCAACTTTCAAACACTATGGGGGGAGATGAACAGATTGATGGGAGGGAGAGGTTAGCATTGTAATGGTGAAGTGCATCAAGAAGCAATAGAAGAGATGAGAGATGGAATGAAGAAGTGTGATTGGAGGATGAGTGGGAGGCAAAGATGAGAGAGACAGAGTGTGACGAGAGAGAGAGAGAGAGAGAGAGAGAGAGAGAGAGGCTGGTGATGAGGAGCTGGATTTTGAGAGTAGGAGGCTGGAAAGTGAGAAAGTCACAATGAGAGAGTGTAAGAGAGACTGAGGGGTATGAACTTAAGATCGTGGATCAATCTTAGCAAGAGTCTTAAGAGATTACATGGAAATATCAGAGGCTCGATTGTGAATTGAGCCACCATCAACTCCCTCTTCAAAGACATTCAAAGACACACACACACACACACACACACACACACACACACACACACACACACACACACACACACACACTTTTCAATAGTGCTCTGTTTGCGCAGCTCGTTTGGCAGATGCATGTCAGTGTGTGCGACTTGCGTGGGCGCAAGTTTGGAAGCATCCGCATCTCTCTTCCTGGCCCTTCTTCCATCTCTTCCTCTGCTCCTTCTCCTGCATTTCTCTCTCTGCTGTTTTCCCTTGGTCCGCTCTCGCTCCTTCACAGTCCTCCCACACAACTCGCACTTAGTAGCACAATCCATCTGTGCACTCTCTCTATCTTCCCTTTCTATCTCTCCATTTTTCTCCCCTCCACTTCCCCTCTCTTCCTTTCTTCTCTTCTCTTGCTCTTGATTCAGTGATGCAGATTAGCTGTTTTTATAACACTCTATAAGCTGCTTGTTTTAATATGATTAACATTATCATAGCTCTAGTAAACGTACATGGCATGATGAACTTCTAGGCACAAGAAATCATAATGATTATAAACAAATTCTATAATGTATTTAATTATTTATATATTTAAGGTCTCGTTGTTTTTCTGCCAATATACCCTGCACTTCCAATGAACTGCAAGCAAACAAGTGCCAGCAGAACATAGCAAAAAATACACTTTAAATGTGTTATGTACGACAGTGAGACTAAAACCTGGGAGGATTGGCACCTTCTCTCAGCTTTCTCTGCTGGATGTCTTCCCTCTGACAATAGGATTTTAAATGTACTTAATTTCTTTACATTTTCTGGGAAGTTCAAATTTTCAGTGTGCTTATGAGAATTGTGGATGAGGCTCTTTCCGTAGTATTCACTGATTTGCCATAACTAATTATTAGATTGATAAAACTATTAAACTGGAAAGCCAGTGTACACATGTATATACATACACACAGGAAGTTCATTAGCTATATTGATTTAAGTGGTTTGAGCTCAGTCAGATGTGTCACATCTGAAAGCGGCAAATAATGATAGGAAATAAGAGCAAAGATGATCTGAGAGTTGATGAGAGTTGATTAAAAAACTATCTCCCACAGGTGTTTAACTGGGTTGAGACATGTTGACTGTCAAGACCACAGCATATTATTTAAAAAAAAAAAGATGCTCTGACCCAGTCATCTAGCCATCACAATTTGGCCGTTGTCAAAGTTTCTCTAATCCTTACGCTTGCCCATTTTTCCTGTTTCCAACACATCAACTTCGAGAACCGACTGGTCACTTGCTGCCTAATATATCTCAACCCTTGACTGGTGCTATTGTAATGAGATAGTTAACATGATTCACTTCACCTGTCACTGTTCATAATGTCATGGCTGATTGGTGTACCTTCTAATGGAAATAAGGGTTCTAGCCCAAACCTATTCTAGCATGGCAATGCTCCTGTAAACAAAGCAGGGTTCATAAAGACATGGTTGGTGTGGAAGAACTCCAGTGGCCTGCACAGAGTGCCAACCTCAACCCCACTGAACACATTTGGGGTGAATTTGAATGCTGACTGCACACCAGGCCTATCAGTGTCTGACCTCACTTATGCTCTTGTTGATAAATGGGAATAAATCCCCACAGACACTCTCCAAAATCTAGTGGAAAGCCTTGCCAGAAGAGTGGAGACTGTTATAGGAGCAAAGGTGGGACCAACTCCATATTATTGCCCATGGTTTTGGAATGAATGTTTAACAAGCACTTACAGTTTGGTCCTGAAATATTTGGACAATGACAGAGTTTTTGTGATTTTGCCTTTATACACCACTACAATGGATTTGAAATAAAGCAATCAAGATGTGAACGAAGTGTAGAGTTTAATTTTTTATGATTTCATGCTTTATTTTAAGAGGTTCTACAAAAATATGGCATTTACCATTTAGAAATTTTAAGCAAAGTACATCCATTTTCAGGGGCTCAAATGTATTTGGACAATTGACTGACAAGAAGTTAATTGACCAGTTGTGGTCCATTCCCTCATTACTTCAAGACAAATGAAGCAGATAAAAGGTCTGGAGTTGATATATCTCAAGGGAGCCGGCTGCTCGCATTGCGAGTGTTTGCCGCTGCGTGTGCTTCGCTTCTGGAAGGCTCTCTTTGAGGAGGGAGCCTTCACTCGCATGCCTCACGGTGCTGGCCCTGCTTCTGCCGAGGCAGAGCGGCGGTTACGCTCGTGGGGCTCGCAGTTGGATTTGGAGATCCACTGTCCGCTCTCTGCGTTCGGAAGCCCGCTCTGCAGTTCCTTCCCCTCAAGGAGCGGGCTCAGCGCTCCGCCTGTCTTCTTCCGAGGGGGTTTACGTGGAAGGCGCCAGTGATAATTCGCCCCCTCATATGGATTTGGTGGAGGGATCCACTGATCCGTTTATGTAGTTTCGCTTTCGCCAGCGTGCCTAAAGCTCGGGAAAAAACATGGGGCAAAAACGGGCAGCATTTTAGGCGGTGTGCTTCTCCCTGTATTACGGGTGGAGATACACATGGTCTGTGCTTTGTCTGTTTAGGAGCAGAGCCCGCATTGCGTGCGTTTGCCCCTGCGTGTGCTTCGCTCCTGGAAGGCTCTCTTTGAAGAGCCGCCACCTACGCACCAGAGTCTGCCCCTTTTTCCCCGACCTCCACACCGAGGTGTCAAGGTCATGTAGAAGGCCTTTTTCGGCCTGTTTATTCAGTCATGCCTCCTCTTACTATGCTAATGTGGTGGGGCTGGACCATACTGGCTACAGGGAGATGCCCAGGGTTGCTAGCTAGCTATCTGTCCCCTGGTGCGGCATCATCACTGAAGGCTCCGGCGCTGCCCACCAAGCCGCTGCGGACCACCTCAGCGCTGGTGGGCAAGGCGTACACGGCAGCAGGTCAGGCTGGTGTGTGTCTGCACACCATGGCAGTGTTACAGGTGTACCAGGCCGACCTGCTCAAAGATCTGGATGAGCACGGGGAAATGCCGTCTGAGCACGTGACAGAGCTCAGGCAGGCCGCTGATCTTTCTCTCCACGCCACCAAGGAGACCGTGCTATCAGCCGGTCTATGGCGTCGTCAACAGGTAAGTAAACGCAGGCAATTCCAGCGGTTTCTCCTTCACCCCTCTCTGGCTCGTGGGGCTGCTGGGCGAGGGCAGCCCCCTCCGTGTACTGCCTCCTCTTACAAGAAGGCACAGAAACAGAGCGTCGCCTCCCGTGCTCCCCCGCGGCAGGACCGGGAGTCTCGGCATGCCATGGGCCCAGTTCTTCTGACACGGAGACGGATCTGAGGACCATTCTTTTTTCAAGGAGGGCCTGATGCCTTGGGCTCAGAGCTTCCGAGGGCGGGCCCTTCTGGGGCGGGACGGTGTACACCTCATTATACAGTGCCCGTCTCGCCTCAGTGCCCTCGGGAGGTCAATCTGCCAACCCTGCCACCTATGGTGCTTCAGGGCGCAACGGTCTCCGGCAAGCGTTTTTCCCAGCTCTTGCCCGGGAACGTAGTGGGTCTGGAAGCAGCTAGTTCTGTCATTCCCTGTCGGGTTGCCTCTCCAGGGCACCAAGCTAGCAGCTCTTGCTGTACCAGAGGTCAGTCTCAAGAAGCTGATCCCCTTAGTGAGCTATTTGGCAGCGTGGAAACTTCTGCCAAATGTGTCTCAATGGGTCCTGCGTACTGTAGATAGAACAAAAAATCAGTAATCAAAAAATCAATATCGAAATCAGTTTGGCTCTCCTCCGCCTCGCTTTTCTGGGGATCTTCCCACTCTGGTGGGTCCCGAGCAGGCTCTGGTGATGGAACAGGAAGTATACATTCTCCTGAGGAAGGAAGCCATCAAGGTGGTCCCTCTTTGTGACGGAGAGTCCGGATTCTACAGCTGGTACTTCATTGTTCCCAAGAAGGGTGGAGGGCTGTGTCCCATTTTGGACTTGCGGCAGTTGAACCTCTCAGTTGCTCGACTGACGTTCAGGATGCTCACGGTAACACAGGTCGTGTCTCAGATCAGCTCTGAGGACTGGTTTGTCACGATCAACCTAAGATATGCAGATTTCCACATCTCCATCCTTCCTCAACACAGTTCCTGAGGTTCGCTTTTGGGGGCGAAGCCTACCAATATCGGGTTCTTCCGTTCGGCCTAGCATTCTCACCCTGCACCTTCACGAAGTGTGTGGATGCTGCTCTGGCTCCTATGCGACTCCAGGGCATCCGCATACTGAGTTATATTGACGATTGGTTGATATTAGCTCGCTCAGAGCGGATGGCGGTTCGGCATCTAGATATCGTTCTCACCCATATGAAAGAGCTGGGGTTGAGACTGAACGCCGAGAAGAGTGTGCTTTCTCCAGTACAGAGAATCACTTATCTGTGCGTGGTGTGGGATTCAACCACGATGCAGGCACGTCTGTCTCCTGCTCGGATCGAGTTGATCCTCACAGCAGTCACGGGAGTGAGAGAGGGCCAGTCACTCACTGTAAAGCAGTTTCAGAGACTGCTGTGTCTGATGGCAGCTGCGTCCAACGTAATACCTTTTAGCCTGCTGTACATGAAACCCCTACAGTGGTGGCTCAAAACCAAGGGGTTCTTCCTGAGGGGAAACCCGGTCCGCATGATCAGGGTTGCGCGGCGGTGCCTACGTGCCCTAGACATGTGGAGGGACCCTGGGTTCTTGTCTCAGGGCCCGGTGCTGAGAGCTCCTTGTTGCCATGTATTGCTATCAACGGATGCATCTCTTACTGGTTGGGGAGCGGTCATGAGTGGCCACTCTGCCCGTGGTCTGTCGAGCGGCTGCCTTCTCACTTGGCACATAAATTGCCTGGAGATGCTGGCCATGTTTCTAGCACTGAAACACTTTCTCGCGGACCTAATAGGCCGCGATGTGTTGGTGCACACTGACAACATGGCAGTGGTCTCTTATATCAACCACCAGGGAGGCCTGCGCTCATGCCCCCTTTACAGGCTGGTGCTCCAGATCCTTGTGTGGTCCCAGGGGAAACTCCCCTCGCTGGGAGCGGTCTATATCCCTGGTCATCTCAAAATGAGAGCAGACACCCTGTCAAGGCAGGGGCCATTGCCCGGGGAATGGAGGCTCCACCCCGAGGTGGTGGAGCAGATATGGCTTATGTTCGGCCGAGCTCAGGTGGATCTGTTTGCGACTCAGGAGACATGGCACTGTCCCCTTTGGTTCTCTCTGACTCATCCAGCTCCCCTAGGACTGGATGCTATGGCGCAGACGTGGCCGAGGCTGCATCTGTACTCCTTTCCCTGGTTCTGGAGAGAGTGTGCCTGGACGGGGTCCACTTGCTGCTAGTTGCCCTGTTCTGGCCATGCCGAGGATGGTTCTCGGACCTGATTTCCCTTCTCGACAGCTCTCAATGGGAGATTCCCGTCAGGAGGGACCTCCTCTCACAGGCGGGGGGTGACATCCTTCACCCCTGCCTGGAGCTGTGGAAGCCGTGGGTGTGGACTCTGAAGGGGCACAACTCAGAGCTTCCGGTCTCTCAGCCGAGGTTGTTGAGACCATCCTCCAGTCCAGAGCTCCCACTACGAGGAAACTGTATGCCCTGAAGTGGAAACATTTCAATTCCTGGTGCGGAGACCACCGGCTCAACCCTGTTCGCTGCTGAGTTGGTACAATGCTGGAGTTCCTGCAGGCCCATCTCTCCACAGGTCTGACCCACTCCACCCTGAAGGTCTATGTGGCGGGTATTTCGGCTTACCACTCCCCTTTCGGTGGGCAGTCAGAGGCTCAGACCTCCAGTGCGATCTCGGGTCCAGAGATTCCAGCAGTAATCAGCAAGCATGGATGGACTCCATTTCCCTTGGTATCTTTTCTCCATGCCTGCGATATCCTGGTGGAATCTCTCCCTATGCTCATCACTCACTGCCCTACAGTTCAAAGGGAAAAGTGAGTCTAAACGCAAGTGTAAGAAGTGAATTTTCAGTGACATGTTTGCACCAAGTGTTTTATAGAACCTAAACAAATTTTCCCTGCGTTTTTCATAGTCATCTGCTTTGCTGTTCCTGAGAAACTCCATTGCCACAGACTTGAAGGCTTCCCATGCCTTCTTTTCCTTGCCGCACAACAGACAATAAAACTTGTCATCGCTGAGAAGTTCTCGAATCTGTGGACCGACAAAGACGCCTTCCTTGAACTCATACCCTGACAGACTGTTTATTGTTGCCTGAGATTTCAACCATGCAAATCTCAAGTCAGTGCTCCCTAAATTCCATCAGCATGTGGACTTTGCAAATAGAGGGAAGAACGTGCTGGACCTTGTTTACACAAACATCCCCGGTGCATACCGGGTGGAGTCCCACCCCCACCTCGGCTACTCAGACCACATCTCTGTTGTGCTAATCCCAGCATACAGACCGCTAGTCAGATGCTCCAAATCGGTTCTGAAGCAGGTGAAAACCTGGCCAGCAGGAGCCATCTCTGCTCTTCAGGACTGTTTTGAACACACTGACTGGCACATGTTCAGGGAAGTGGCAACTGATGGCAATTTCAACTTGGAGGAATAAATGAATATCAATGACCAGCTATATTAGTAAGTGCATTGATGATGTGATCTCCAAGACGATCACCACATGCCACAACCAGAGGCCGTGGTGACTACAAAAAGGTGTGTATGCAATTCAAGACCCGAGACTCTGCCTTCAGAGCAGGTGACAAGGTGGCCATAAGAACAGAGGGGGCCAAACTGTCCTGGGCTATCAGAGAGGCAAAGCACACACACGGTCAGAAAATCTACAACCATTTAAAGGCCAGCAGAGACACGCGGCGCATGTGGCAGAGCATCCAGGCCATCACCAACTACAGGACAACAGTGCTGCCTCTCTCCCAGATGCACAAATTCTACGCTCAGTTTGAGGCACAGAATGGCGTGACCGCGAGGAAGACCACCCCTCCTCCCAATGACCAGGTGCTCTGCCTAACCATGGCCGATGTGAGGAAGAGTCTACACAGAGTCAACCCACGGAAGGCTGCTCAGAAGATGTGCAGACCAGCTGGCAGATGTTTTCATGGACATCTTCAACACCTCCCTGAGCAGCACCATTGTTCCAATGTGCTTCAAAGCCACCACCATCACCCCTGTGCCAAAGAGGTCTCCAGTGTCCTGTCTCAATGACTACTGTCCCATTGCACTTAAACCCATCATCATGAAGTGTTTCGAGAGGCTCATCATGAGGCACATCAAGACCCTGCTGCCTCCCTCAGTGGACCTCCTTCAATTCGCTTACTGCCCCAACCGCTCAACAGATGACACCATCACCACCACCCTCCATCTGGCCCTCACCCACCTGGACAATAAAGACACTTATGTTAGAATGCTGTTCATAGACTTCAGTTCAGCATTCAACACAATCATTCCTCAGCACCTGATTGGAAAGCTGAACCTGCTGGGCCTGAACACCTCCCTCTGTACCTGGATCCTGGACTTCCTGACTGGGAGACCTCAGTCAGTCCGGATCGGTAACAGCATCTCCAACACAACCACACTGAGCACTGGGGACCCACAGGGCTGTGTGCTCAGTCTATTGCTGTTCACGCTGCTGACTCATGACTGTGTAGCAATGCACAGCATGAATCACATCAAGTTCGCCGATGACACGACCGTGGTGGGTCTCATCAGCAAGAATGACAAGTCAGCATACAGAGGGGAGGTGCAGCAGCTAACGGACTGGTGCAGAGCCAACAACCTATCTCTAAATGTGGACAAAACTAAAGAGAAGTTTGTTGACTTCAGAAGAGCACAGAATGACCACTCTCCGCTGAACATCGGCAGCTCCTCTGTGTAGATCGTCAAGAGCACCAAATTTCTTGGTGTTCACCTGGCGGAGAACCTCACCTGGTCGCTCAACACCAGTTCCATAACTAAGAAAGCCCAGCAGCACCTGTACTTTCTGAGAAGACTGAGGAAAGCACATCTCCCACCCCCCATCCTCACCATGTTCTACAGAGGGACTATCAAGAGCTTCCTGTGCAGCTGCATCACTGCCTGGTTTGGAAATTGCACCGTCTCGGATTGCAAGACCCTTTAGTGGATAGTAAGGAGAGCTGAGAATATCATCAGGGTCTCTCTTCCCTCCATCATGGACATTTACACCTCACGCTGCATCCGGAAAGCCACCAGCATTGTGGATGACCCCACACACCCCTCTCACACACTCTTTACCCTCCTGCTGTCTGGTAAACGGTACCGAAGCATTCAGGCCCTCACAACCAGACTGTGCAATAGTTTCTTCCCCCATGCCATCAGACTCCTCAATACTCAGAAACTGGACTGAAGGAAAACACACACACATATATACACACACAACTGAGCATCCTCCATCTTCTTTGCAAGTTTTTGCACATTACATTTGCTGCTACAATACGTCCTATACCGTATATAGGCTGCTACTCTTATGTTTACACTATTTCAGCTACTTGTACTGTACTCTTGTACTCTGCACTATTGTCACTAGATTCACTTTTAAACAGAACTGTGTACTGGTCGGCACTGCACTGGCACTTACTATGCCCATTGTCTGTCCCAGTAGTCATTGTACTGTCTTGTGCTATCTGCACATGTTTGCACTTGTGCACTTTATGTATAAATTATATAGTCCCTTGTAGTTCTGTATTGTTCTGTGTTTGTCTTATGTAGCACCTTGGTCCTGGAGAAATGTTGTTTCATTTCACTATGTACTTGTATATGGTTGAAATGACAATAAACTCTTTTGCTTTGTTAAGTCTTGTAAACTTTTCATAGAGATATTGAAACCTAGTTTTGTTTTGTCCACAGCCTTTACAAAGTTTTTCATCAGCCACAGCTTTGTATGTAATGGTGGTAACAAAATTTTCTGAGAGTCAACAAGAGCTGGATTTTGAACATTTTTCTTTCCTGCCTCCCAGGACTGCCATGATGGCCAGTCTTTCTTGACATAATGAGAGTCTCTGGCTCAACTGTCCCATTCACAGAGGAAGCAACAGTACTTTGTGTATCCACCCTGCAGGCCAAGCAACAGGGCAACAACTTTCAAATCACCACAGAGCTGGCAATGATGTTCCTCATACTTTATATACCCCAGTAGCTGTTTCATGTTTTCATATGTTTCTTTCATGTGGACTGAGTGGGATGGGATGGCAAAACATTGCCATTGTGCAATAAATCACTTTCCACTTTCAGAAATACTGAACCCAATCTTTTTGGCGATCACTGAAAATGGAGATCCTGACATCACTCTGCAAGAGGTTCCACTGTGGTATTCTGGAGCCCAGTAGCTCCGACTTACTTTTAGGCAATTCCAAATCCCTGACCAGGTCATATGGTTGGCTAAAGTCTGGGTCTGCTGATGTTGATGGCTAGAGAGTAGGATTCTGGTGGATCTGGAATTGACAAGTCCTCACCATGGGGTACAGAGCGGATGGAATGTTTGGATTCCACAGTCCACTTCTTCTTTCTTGAGATCCCTTTTGCAACTGGGGGAACAATCCAAAAATAGCAATTGATACTGTGATTGATGGGTTCCCTCCACACCATTGGGACTGCAAAAGGCATGGACTTTTTCTTCTTGTTTAGCAAATGATGCAGATAAGTTGCACATGTAACGCAAACAATAATGAGGGGCCCGACACTTGTCCTGATCCCCTATTTTGCATCCAAAATATAGGTGGTATGCCTGTTTTACCACTGCTGTCATACCGCACTTTTGAGATGCAGAAATTATCTGCATTGTTTACACAGTTTCGAGGCATCTAAATTTCTGAGGGAAAATATCATGTGACTGTTCCTTGGAAATGTTAGGCAATGACAATTTCACAAGTCACCAAATGTAACTGTATGGTGTGTAGATCTGGCCAAGACAAACTCTGCAATCAAAGACCAATAAATTACAGTTAGGTAATAATCTTTAGTCTCAAAGTGAAGATAAATTTATAAACTTAACATAATTTCATATAGTACCATTTTCATTGTTCTACCGTACTTTTTCGAGAAGTTACGAGGCATCATGTTCATCAGATAGCCCCTCTCTTGTAGGCAAATTTACTCTCCTGTGTATAGATAATTATAAATCTTTATTATGAAATATCTTGAAAGCTTTATCCAACCAGTACCTTTATCACCTGTTTTCTAATTCATCTAAACAAAATATGTAAGAATTAGCACATTTTATCTCAGAGGTCAATAATTTCCAAAAATTTGTAGACCATATCAGGTATTGAATTGGCATTTGG
>CM074962.1:11166852-11189938 GCA_037577455.1 Pangasius macronema
TCTAATGTTTATCAGTACATTACAGAAAATAATGAACTTTATCACAATATGCTAATTTTTTGAGAAGGACCTGTATAGCCCCACTGCAAATTTTGATGAATTTGCAAATGGTGTATGTAGCTTATATTCCTCTGAGAAACTCAGAGTAGCTTTTTTGTTAACTCATTTCATACAGAAAAGGAAAGAGAGGAGCATGTGGAGGCACAAGTTAGGGTAAATGCTTAATCTTTTCTCACCTCTGTTTGCACTCTCAGAGCATGGCATTATCTTGAGGCATTCTCGTTATCAGATTTGGTGTGTGTGGCTTGGAAGTTCATGATGGCTGAGGTCAGAGCTCAAAACCAACTCAAAACACTGAAACCACTAAAAGAGATAAACTGGCAAAGAGAGATATTTGGTTTAAGTACAAGATAGTAGATTGAATAGCCACAGTGTGAATGGAGCATGAAAAAAAAGATGCTCATGTACATTAAAGGCCAGAGGCTATCAGATGGAGAGAACACTTCAAAATCCTCAAAATATACCTATACCACTCTCTCTCTCTCACTCTTTCTCTCTCTTATTCTCTCTGCTCAGAAAGAATAAAATGTTTCAACCTGTTATTTATTCCTCCTTTTTTCTCTCCCTCTCTGTCTTTCTTTCTCTGTTCTATCTCTCTGTGAATGTGTCTGTCACTTGCTTTTATTTCTCGGGAGAAATGCAGATTTATTCCTTTGTTAATATGACAGATATAATGAGGTTCCCGATGCTCTGCCAGGCCCAAATTAAAAGACTCCCTTTTGAGTTCCTACAGTAGGAACTCCATACATATCCCCCCCCCCTTATTTTAATCCTGCCACTATTTCTCTTCTCTTTTGTATTTTTTTATCTCATTCTTTTTCCTGTTTCAATTGTGTGTAGAGATAATAACATCCCCAAACACACTTTGACAGCCTCGGCCGGTTCCCTCCTTTATTTGCACCCACACATGTGCTTTGTGATTGATGGCAGTTTGATTGTGACTGACGTTCTGTTATTTATTGCTGGTGTTTACTGACAATTTCAAAAAGCAGTTGTCATGGTGTTCTTTTACTCCTTTATAAACCATATGAGTAGTGTATGAAGAGGGCATAATCTGTAGAGGTTGATGTGGATATCTGGTAATGGTGCTGTTTTAAATTAGAGAGATTTTGATCTATTTAAAAGCTTCTTCAGGCCATTTAATTAAGTGCCCATTGTTGACCCTGTACTCTTCCATTGGCTGAATTTAGTTAGTTATGCTCTCATAGTTAGACCAGGCAGAGGTCAGGGCTCTGTGCAGGCCTATCCACACCAACCTTGGCAAATCATGTCTTTATGGACTTCACTTTGTGCACAGGGGCATTGTCATGCTGGAACAGGTTTGAGTTAGGCCCCTAAGTTCCAGTAAAGGGGATTCATTAATGCTAAAACATGCAAAGACATTCTAGGCAAATGTGTCATTCAAACTTTGTGGCAACAGTTTGGGGAAGGCCCACATATGGGTTTAATGGTCAGGTGTCCACATACTTCTGGCCGTATAGTGTATGATGCCAGATCCTGGCTGCTGTGACTCCTCTTGCCCTTTAGATCTGTCTCATTCACCCCACTACTTCTTTTGCTTGGAGTTTCTGCACATGTAATTCACTCTCGGCTGCTATGGATGGTCTCGCATGTATATCCCAAAGACTACACTTCCCCAAAACAGCTTATACCTTGCTCCAGTGGATAATCTCACCTGAATACAGTATACTTGTGCCTAAGAACTGCTTTCCAACATATTTAGTACTTTTCTGACTTTATAGCATACAAATGTAGAAGAGTACTGGTCTATCTTCCCACAGAAGAGGATGGATTCCCTTTTGACTCTGGTTCCTCTCAAAATTTCTTCCTCATGTTGTTTCAGGGGGTTGCCTCTGTCACCTCTGGCTTGACTTAGGGATCTAAATATAAATTTACATCCAGATTTCTGGAAAAAGTGCACACCCATTTTAAAAATGCTATATAAATAAAATGTAATTGAAATTAATCAGTTAAATCAGTTAAAATAAATAACATCATAAAAGTAAATGTTAAAATAAAGAAGCTAGTGAACATTAATATGATGGCCTTTAGGTAAACACAGAATTTTAAGAAAACTTAAATAGGTAGCTAATACGTATAAATAATAAGGCTTAAAATATGCCTAGCTGTCAGTGTTACATCTCACAAACTGTATTATGCCCTTAGGGACAATGCATATTATGCTCCTATGGGACACTTTTATCCCAATACTGCTGCTCCTGGGACTGTTTATTCTAGGTATTAGCAATGTTGCTGTGACTACACAACAGCATAGCTATTTTCAGCTTTTACTTAGCTATGCCATACAAATCATCCAAATTGGTGTTGTTATCCTGTCTATTTAGCATGCCCTGTTCTGTGTATTTATTTTCTTGCATATGTATTGTATATTTTCCACTTGTCTTTCACTTCAGCTCTTACTTAGCTATGCCATACAAATCATCCAAATTGGTGTTGTTGTCCTGCCTATTTAGCATGCCCTGTCCTGTGTATTTATTTTCTTGCATATATATTGTATATTTTCCACTTGTCTTTCACTGTCATGTTGTTAAACTTAATGTACTCATGTGTACCATGATGTTGTATTGTTGTGAGTTGCACAAAAGGAACAAATGTATGGTGGAATCACAAAAAAATCCAGCTTACTTGACACTGAAGTAAATGTCTAGCTTAGTATTTAGCTTACATCACACTGATAATTTGTTAAATAAATTAAAGCATTGAATAAATGTGTTAAGTTGAGAGACTATTATTGAAGTCGCTATGTATTACCTACCTGTAAATAAATTAGATAGATAATTCAATACTTGGATAGTATGCTTTTATAAGGAATATTTAAGCAGGTCCAGTCTCAGCAGCTGCTTATTTACAATGCATCACTGTGACTCATTTAGTTGTTCATCATTAGACCATCTTTAATAAGCCATCCTAGGCTCATGCAAAATTTGAGAGAATTTTTTTCTCTGCACATTTGCATTAAGCATCTAGTAGCTTATTACTGTTTCAAATCTAGTTGCTACATTTCCTTTTTCCTTAGTCACATTGTTACTTTGTTTCATTTAAAATATTTTCCTTTCAGGAAAATCCAATGTTCCTGAAACAGGCTCCTGATACATCGGGCACAAGGCAGGATCACACCCTTGAGAGAACACCAATCCATCACAAGGTACCATGCACACACATTCACAACTAGGGGAAATGTAAAAAATTTAGTAGCCAATTCACTGTAGGATCTGAAGGTAACAGGCAAGGAAAGCAAAGAACTAGAGTAGCGAATTTGGGCTTGTCCTTTTGTGTCTGCTAGCAGAGATAGTTGTGAAGGCTATGTCTCTAAGTCTAACACTGTGTCAGTGTCCGAGTGCGTCTTGATTGTGAATTTTTGTTTAAAACTCGATTAAAGTGAAGTTAGAATCAATTCGTGTAACCAGCAGCGAAGAAACCCTGCTGTGTGTCCAGAGAAGCTGGCACGGAAAATTAAGATCCGCCGAGATCGCAAGTATTAACTTACTGTAATCATAGTTGCAGTGAACCTGCCTCTCTTAAGTTTTATCTCACTTTAACAAACTGAGTTTTAAGCGCCACGCCTTAAAGCGGGCTACAAGTGGTGTCTATTTGCATAGCGCTAAACTGTGTGCCTCAAGCAGTGCGGTAGTGAACTACTGCTTGTGTTGGTTGTCATAGCAACAAACGGACTGTAAGCGCATGCTCAGTCTGGCGACGCCATCTTGTAAACAAACTCTCAGGTGTAGCTAAGCTAACCCGAAGCGGTAGTGTTTACGTTGAACTCTGTGCTAAAACCATTAGCCTCAAAGGTTAGCGGTTAGCGATTAGCATGTTGTGACTCACAGTAATTGAATACAGCTAGTTTTTGCTAAAGTGATTAACCCTCATACTTATTTCTCTTTTTTCTGTGCCATTTACTCTTCTCCCTTCTTGCTATTTTCCCCTCAGTCCACTTAGAAGGAAAATACTTACCTACAACTACTTATTGTGTGAAATTTAAATTTAATAAAACTATTAAATTTTACTGAAAACACTGGAGTGTAGACACTTCCCCATCAAGTTAAAGTCACACAATTATTATTTCACTTTAAGGCATTTGACATTCTGGTGTCCTTGCTTTACAAGTGTTATTTAGATAGAAGAGACTACTATCCTTTACTACGAGCTTCAAAGTGAATCAGAGACAACTCTTTCACTTTAAGCTCATTTCAAGTATATAATTGTACATCAGCTGTAAGCGATTCAGTACTTGTAGTTAAGCATAACAGCAGCAGGGTCCATTCATGGATTTGATCCACTTGTCAGTTGAGCCAGTCTCCTTCAATTAATCAGGTTACTCAAGTCATTCCTGTCCTTCTATGCCCTCTTCTATCTCTTCTGTCCCATTTTCTAGACGAAGTCGTGGGAACTAACAACAAACACTAAAAACAAAAGGGGGGAGAGAGAAAAGAAGAGAGTCCCATGAAATCATTTTAAAGTTGAAACTCATCGCTTATGTATCCTAAATATGTTCCTTTGATTTAGTTCCTCTCATTTGAACAGAAAAGGTCCCTCTTTCTTTGAAAAATTTTGTTTCTTTTTAGTTTCTCCTTTACTTGTTTGTTCTGACTTGTGTTGCAGGAAGAAAGACTCCACCCTGCTAGTCATTCTCCCTCAGTCAGACCACAAGTCATCAACACACTCCACTAGAGGTTCACAGTCACTGAAACAACACTTAGCTGTCCACTACACCTAGGCCCCAATATGGTGTAAAGGTCTGTGTCAGTCACGTCAATGCCAGGTTCCCCCACAGTGAGTCAACATGCCTCAGCTCACAAATCCCGTCGCCCACTGGGAGGACTTAGAGGCATGGCTGAGCATTGTGACGAACCGCCTCACACCCAAAGCCTTTGAATTATTATTACTACTAATAATAATTGTAATTCTCAGAAGACTTCTGACACATGATCCAAGACAGAGCTACAGCCACCAGGAGCTAGCTAAAATCACCTGCTCCCTAAGCCACATCCTTATAGACCAGCTGAAACTAAGCGACAAGCATGTCACCCACTTGCAAAAGGAGATGACACATACCCAAAGACGCATAGACAAGCTGGAAGAGAAAGTCCAATACCAAATGAAAAGGTCAGAAGAAATGGAGCAAGAGGCAAAGAAAGAAATTACAAAGCTCCATGAAACCCTGGCAGCTACCCAGAATGAAAAGGAGGAAGCAAGAGTCTCATCCACCACATCTCTGCAAGAGTCTCATCTAACACATCAAGAGTCCATCAACATCTTCAAGGAGTTCTCTTCAACTAACAGCTCAAGAGAGTCTCCATCCACATCTGAAAGAAGACTCATCAACCAAGAGCTTAAGAAGTTCATCATGAGATCATGCTTGCTCCAAGACTCTGCATCCAGACTAGTTCCTGCAAAGCCTCCAACTCTCGCCTTCGCACCGCTGTGAACCACTCATCAAAGTTTTGCAGCCCGCCTACGAGACTCCTCTGGGTTCGCGCCTAACTCTGTTTATCTTCCCTACATAAGGCCAACCAGACCGCCGACCAATCAACATCACCGGAAACTCCTTCCAAACAACAACGCAACGAGGGAATCCCTGGCAACACAAACGCAAGTATAGTACCTCCAGATTCTCGCTGAACTGATGCATTTAATACAAGTTTAAAGCCCTTCTAAACGAAGCGAATGTTAAATCAAACTGATAAGTTGATGGTTCGTTCAGGTCATGGTCGTGTGTGTGTGTGTGTGTGTGTGTGTGTGTGTGTGTGTTTGTGCATGTGTGTTTGTGTTAGATTAGTTTCTGTGTTTTAGAATAGTGATAAAGTCTCGTCTGATTTTTAAAGGCCAGTGTCTTGTGTCTCTGTGGTTCAAATTTATTGGCTTAAACTGCCGATCTCGTTACTGTGCTCTTAATATAGTGTTTCACTACATTTAGGATATTATTGCTGGTAGCTGTGGAGGTAATATCCCATATACAATTAATAAAGACACTCATTTCAACTTATTGCTGGACGAATATTTGATCAGCTATTAAAATATTAAGTTTACAGCTAATTTCCTTACATATTGGTGGAGAATACATAAAATTAACCTAAACAGCTAATTTCCCTTACATCACTTACAAGCAAGTCTTTGGAAGGTTTGAAATAAATCTACTGGGCACAAGGAGAAACTTTGCACAGTCAATTTTATCCCTGATAATGTCTTTCATAATTTCTTTGTTTACTCCTTACTTTCCTATGTCTTCATCTTTAATCCTTTTCTCTTTATCCCTGCTTGTGTAGAGATGATTAGGTAGCTAAGCGTGTGAAAACTATTCTTTAACCTTCAGGTTGGAGTTGTATCAGAGAATGAGTGAAAAAAAGGAGAAGATTAAAGGAAGGGTGAAGGAAAGAACACAGAGCTGTGCTTTGGCTTTTGTAGGCTGGTGTTTCAGTGGTGGTGGTGGCTGCGTGTTTCATGTGCATGATAAAACGCACAGAGCATAATGAGAAAAGGAAAAGACAGTCCTCATTAGATGCTTGCACCCTAAAAGTCCACAGAGAAGATGCTGTGCTGCTGTCTTATCTCCCTTCTCTTTACTCTTCAGGTTTCACCTCATCTCTCTGATCTTCTTCCTCAGTGTCGCTTGACTTCTTCCTCTGTCTGTATTGTCCATATCCTCTGCTCTGTCATTTTCTTTTCTGTCTATCTTTTTTATTATTTTAATGCCTGATTACTCTGTTTGTGAAGATAAATGCATACGATTAACAGAGAATCTGTATTTTATTCTATGCAGATCACAGACTATACAAGATTATACAGGGAGTTCATATATGAAAATGTGGGTGCAACATTTAGTCCATATAAGAGAATGAAATGAGAGTGGTTGTGCCTTAACAGCCATAGATGACAATGAGTGTGTTTTTTAAAAGTCTTCAATTATAAAGGGTCTTTGGCATCCATTTACAGTATCTACATATATTTTCTATGCATGTTTATAAATGCTCAAAAGTTCCACCTCTAATTCTATCCAACTAGCTAAACTGAGAGATTGGTTAAGTCATATTTATACGTTTATAATTACTGCTAAACTGTCTCAACTGGCTCAGCTGAACTGACAGAATTTGTAAGATTTTTTTTACAATTTGGAGTAAAATAACAGAACTACATTTAAATTCATATACTCTCACATTTTGCAGAATTTTTTTAGAAAGATAATTTAAAGATTATTTGTAAGGCCTATTTTTTAGGAATACATCATTGAGGCCTCAGAAATGACCTCAGAAACAGACAAAATAAGTTTTAAATTCATGATTAAGGTTTAATACATATATATCAGTGTTTTTCTTGTGTAATTTTTACCTGTAGATTTGTTGGAGACAAAATAAAACAGGCTATTTTGACAGAATCCTTATGTCATCTATCCTGCTGTCTTCTCTCATTATTTTCTCATATTGTCTATCTCTTCTTCTCTTGCATTTTTTCCTCACTCATATTTTTTCTTCTTGTTGATCTCCTTTCCTCTGCTTACCATCTGCTTTCCTTTACTGTGCTCATCTTTCCTGTTTTACATCAGTTTCTCTTCTCCTGCCATCCTATATCAGATCACTTTCTTCTCATTAAACTATTCTTACTTTCCTATGCTTGTTTATCCTCTCAACCTTCATTCACTTTTCTCCTTCTCTTCTCTTTAACCTGTTGTTTTACCTCCTACTCCTCTTTCTAATTCCTCTCCTCTGTCATGCTCTCTCTGTTTTAATCCTATATTATGTCAGCTTTCTCTCCTTTTTTATACTCTATGCTTTCATTCTCTTCTCTTTGTTCTCTCTCCTTTTTTGTACTCTACTCCTTAATACTTTTATCTTTCACTCCTCTTTAATGTTCCTGTCCTCTTCTGTCTACTCCTCAGTTTTATTCTCTTTTTTTAGTCTCCCCAAACTTATATTCGCTCCTCACCTATTCATCTGATTAACTTCCTTGCCTTCATTTTTTAAATTCCCTTACTTCACTTCCCTTCTCACTCCTTCTCTTCCTTTGATTCCGATCACATACTCATCTCCCTGTCCTCCCCATGTCGGAGTCACAGTAATTAAGTCTTGCTCTGTTATATGAGCTCCTCCTATAAATATTCGTGTGTTTGAAAGCTAAGTTTGGCCTTGCTAATGAAGCTCTGAGTACACTTTGTGTGAGTGCATGTATGTGTGTGTGCCCGCCCTAGCGGTGCCGTGTTCTCACACACTTGTTTTTTCTTTTATATATTTTTACCCCATTATGTCCCCAACTTTAGTCATAGCCTTCCTGACAGTGTTTGGGGCTCAGACACAGTCTCTCAGTTCAAGCATAGATTAAAGACATATATCTTTAGCCAGGCATACACTTAATACATACATTATGATTTAGTGCTCGCTAATATTATGAACAGCAGCTACGCTAATTCCTTTCTACTTGTTTCCCTTCTTCTACCCATCCCGAGGCACATAGAGATTGTGCCAGCTCAAGTAGACAGAGGCCAACCCTATGAGGATCCTGAGGCATCCAGATATGGACCAGCTCCAGCCGGTTTCTGCCTTCTGGGTGTTTAAAGCAACGCTGCCAACCCTATGTGGACTTTGAGGAAGATAACAACCTACAAATCAATATAAACATAAAACGCTACATGACTATACATAAATGCAGAAAGGACATTGTTCTATCACACTCTACAGTGTCACCCAAATAAGGATGGGTTCCCTTTTGAGTCGCTTGCACACTAGGGATAATTTTGTCTAACATCTAGGACTGTTGCATGTTTTGTTTGTTTGCATGTTTGTTCTGTAAAGATGCATGAGACAATGTTCATTGTTAAAAGTGCTATACAAATAAAATTGAAAATTGAAATTGAAAATTTTCCAATTCCCACCCTCATTTGTATGAAGATTGGAGAGTGTGAGTAAATATTATGACTGCTTACTAGAATTAACTAGAATTAGCAATAGATCACCCACTCAGCAAACTTCTTTGTGTTTGAAGGAATGGTTTTGGCATAATAACTCTTCTTACCTTGTGTGTAATGAGACCAAACTGCACTAAGGCAGTGTTTCTTAAAGGGGGTCCAGGAACACCCAGTGGTGCATGAAGCATAACCAGTGGGTACATAGGTTTTTTTTTTTTAGTTACTGCAGTGGAAATCACAACCCATTATCAAAGTTATTATAATTAATATTGAGTTTTTATAGTTATTAGCCTATCTGTACTGAATGGATTTAATCCAAACCTCAATAACTGAAAAACAAGTAGGCCTCCAAATAATAATTTGTATTCTGTTAGTGGAAATTACTCTCCACAAAGCTCTATGGCTTTAATATATAGACAATATACAATGTATTATTGTACATGTTTAAATAAATCTGTACTTAGATGGTCTATAGAAATTATTTCACAGTGTCTCTGGCTTCAGAACATTTAAGGATGCATGCTGAAGTTTTGTTAATTTTTATAGATTACAGTTAGTCATGTTTTAAACTACACCTGTGTTTTAAACCACACCAGCACATGTTTGAAAAGTCTCCTGTTTTGTGGGAATACAACGTGTGTGTATGTGATTTGATGGACAGCTTACTAGTGATTTATTTTTCAGAGCTTATTGATGCACATTCAAGGGTCTGATACTTGCACACACAATAACACGAAGGTCAGTAGCCCTTTCACCCCACTAGCCTTAAATTTCAGCAATCAATACAAAACAATAACAATAAAATGCACTCAGTCAGCTGTCATTGTGTATCTGAGAAAGAGGGAGCGAGAGAATTTCAGAATGCTTATTGCAATTCTTTTGCTACATTGCACCTAGAACCAAGCCGAGGCTGATATCATTCAAAATTAAAGATGACTCCTCAATCACAACATGCACACACACACACACACACACAGAGCTCTCCGATGCCCTGGTCATGGCAGCATAAAATCAAAGTCATTGTTGCAGTAGTGTGACACAGTTCTTCAATTCTCATATAACAGCTGAGACGTGATCAGTTTTAAAGTTGTGAGTACACCATGCATAACCCCATGAACCTTTGTGTTCATGACTGTGTATTATTTTTAATCAGAATTTGGAACCATTTACTTGTTAAACACTTTTTATCCCAATGTGCATTCCAATCATTTATGTCAGGAACACTATGTTGTGGACAACAATAATTATTTTATTTGGCTTCAGAACAAGAGTAAAGGCATTTAAAATCTAAAATCAAAAATTTAGTTTCGGCATAGGCTCACTGATACTGGACAATTGAACATTGGAAAAAACATCACTTGGACTTCAACTGTCAATGTCTGTGATCCTGTGCTCACTGTTACCTGTTCTTGTCTGAGAGGAGTGTAACTTGATGTGGTCTTCTGCTGTTGTAGCACATCTGCCTCAATGTTAGCATGTGGTGTGGTCTGAGATTTTTTTTTTTGTTTTTATGCTCACCACATTTGTAAAGAGTGGTTACTTGAGTTACTGTAGCCTTCTTGTCACCTCGCACAAGGCTAGAAAGCCTCCTCTGACCTCTCTCATGAACAAGGCATTCCGCCCATAGAACTGCTGCTCGCTGGATGTTTTGTCTTTCACATCATTCATCCATTCAAGAAACTGTTATGTGTGAAAATCCAAGGAGATCATGACACTAGATCACACATTTCCCTATTCTGATGTTTGATGTGAACATTAACTGAGGCTCTTGACTTGTATCTGCAGGATTGCATTTTCTGCCACCTGATTGGCTGATTGGATAATTACATGAATGAGCAGTGGTATAGGTTTCCCTATTAAAGTAGCCATGTGAGTGTATATAGAAGAAGCAGCATGTCACATCCACACACAGTATAGTGAATTAGCATTTACCATTAACTCTCAGTTTCAATAATCTGCTGCATAATAAAAAAAAATAATAATAAGCGTACACAAAAAAAATATTTTTCCTAGTAGAGAGGATCCATTAGATTACAGAAAATTAACAATATTTTTCTGTTGCCTTCCAACTACAATCCACAGAGCACAATCTTATGAACATGCCTCAGACTCCCAAACATTAAAATGATCAGGTGGCACTGAAAACATACTGAAAACAAAATGAGCAAGCATGTTGTGACTTGCATTTTCATCTTGTGAAGCAATTGGACATCATCTTCATATCCTTGGTATCTTACTTCCTTTGGTGCACACTGGAGCATCCCATCTTTATGCCGATGTTAAGTTGGACTGACAGTCATAGAGCTCCTGCAATTAGCCTGTATGAAATATTTCTCATAGACATCTCTCATAATATGAATGTGTAAGTGGACTTTTATTTCACTGAATTTCATTGAAACACATCATGTAAATCTAAAAAAAAGATAAAGCTTTTTTTTTTTTTGGTTTGATGGTAGAAGTCTGGTTTCCACATTCCAAGGCAAAACTTGGGCAAAACCTAGTTCATAAAGACATTCCAAACTGTTGGCAAAAGTGAAATATCCCTCTATTAACATATTCTTTGTCAAATTCTAGTGCATATGTTTAGTAGCTTTTATGCTTTTGTATATAACTCCACCAGAGCTGCATGTTTTGTTATTTTTTTCAAATTGATGACCACCCTTTCCACTTCACTACATGTGAAGTTTACCATTTCCAGTTTGTTTTTACATGCTTATCGCCATGGTAGAGCATTGAAAGGAGCATGGTATACAATATTATTATTAAGATAATCTCAATTGCTTTTGATTTCCTATACTGTGACTGATGAATCAGTTTACACTGACTCACCTGCCCTGGGCTTCTATTGCCTTTGCTCCCAGTCTGGAGCTCCTGGCTGAATGTCATGTCATATGAAGTGCAGTTATGTCTCAATCCATTCACCAAGGGCTTCCTCAGTGTATGCCTAGAGAGGGCACACAATAGATTTGTGGAAATCTATTTTAAATCCATACTATATTCAGAAGTGCAGTACCACTATTAGAAATCTTATGACAGCCACTTTTTCTCTACTTTAACAAATACAGTACCAAGAGGTGTGGCTGTTTCAAAGTGTCCGGGCTTGTTAGCTCTTGCCAAAATATTGCCCCATACACACGCACACTTGTATTACTATCTTTGTGGGGTATTTCTTGCTAAACAATGCTATTCAAACAAGTAATTGTCTCCTGTGAATTCAGACAGGTGGCCTTGGAATATATAATGCGAGATGCTAAACAGGAGCTGATTTAGTACCATTTGGACAGCAGGTGAAAAAGTTCTGGCAGTGTGACTAGTGTGACTGCTACTATGACACTTAAAAGACACCAATTGGAGGATGGCATAGGATGATGAGAAACTCATAGGACAGCTTCAAGTGAACTTGGGGCAATGACAAATTGTAACATTTTACATGTTTTGCATGTTGTAACAAATTGCAAAATGTGATAAATTGCAACATGCTAATAGGCAGAAAAAATTACCTTATGTTTCTGTTTCCTGCATGAGCACCGATCATGCTGAATGATTACATAATCAAAACAGTATAATCAGTAAAGAATCTTCATTATATAATCTTAACACACATTTTCTGTAATGCCACTTACAGAAGGCAAATCCTTGGGCACCTACATGGGCTTTTATAATGCGCACTCTCATGCAGGTAATCAGTGTAAACATGCAGCACCTGGCCGCACCTCTTCATAAGCCCTTTGGTTGCCTTACTCTACATGCTGACATAGTTCTGTGGCAGTCTGCAGAATGGTGTCATGCTGCGCTGCCTAAGTAATTTAATAGTTCAAGGTTCAGAGAAGTGAATATTAAAGTTTTGGTTCAGAGAAGTGAATATTGAGGTTCAGGGCTGTATATGTTTAATATTTTCAAGGAAATATTTGGTTCTTCCTTTTTAAAATCAAACTTTATTGAAAATTTTCAAGGGTATTACAATCATCATATCTACATATCAATCCAGAAAGTCCACTTTGTTTGGGCAATATATACATTAGAGTAAATGTCATATTACAAATATTGATAAATATACAATCATCTAAGTATTTGAACATTTCTAAGTCATAGGTAGAGAAGAGAACAATTACAAAATTAGTTTCCAGTTTTAAGTATGTCCATGTAAAACATTTCCATTTTTTTACAGTCTTCAGATTTAAGTCTTTTTAGTTGATTTACAATTTGTTTAAACACAGCATCAGCAGGTACATTACACTGATTGATAACCATTTTGCATCTTGTGTTCCATATTTTGCAGTTCACAGTACAAACAACTAACCAGTATAATTCATGTAAATTTTGTGGTACACTATCAAATAACCCATACATAACTGTCTTTGTTGTAATGTCTATGTTGAGTCCTATAGATTTAACCTTAGTCCAGATATCTACAGATCTTTCACAGTGTATTAAAAGGTGTTCAATCATTTCGTCTTGATGACAGTTATGGGACATTCTTTAGTGGTAACATAGCAGCTCCATTTTACCCATTTTACAATAGCCCTAACTGGGAGTCTACCTACTGAAATTAACCAGATTGTGTCGTGGATATTTTCTGAAAGATTCTTTGACCAAACATTTTTAATACATTTTTTACTTATTTTGCTGGTTTGGTGTTTATACTGTGGAGTTCCTCCATAATGATAGTTAATTATTTCATTGTATATGTCTGTTAGAGGAATTAACCAAGTCAATGTCTGTGTCTCTATATGTAATAGTAAAGTCACCATATATGACTTTGTAATAATTAGTATATTGTCTTGCTCTCCACGCTGCTGTGCATTTGTTTTGAGCTGTAGGCTCTGAGTTTCCCAAGCCAGTACCCTTCACATTTTCACATAAGCACTATGACCTTCATGCCTCTTGCCCCTGAAGTTAGCTCGACGGCTAGTGCTATGGATTGGTGCACACAAACTACATGTTTCATGCCCTGCTCTTGGACAAGTGGGCCCTGTACGACGCTATTATACCTCCTAGTGCTGAGCACCATAATACTATGTTTGCACCAACAAAAGTGAACCAGTGGATTTAGACCAGTTAGCACAAATTGTGGCTGGTCAGGCCACTGCTCTGGAGAGGCATGAGCAGCCACTGGTGGCGCAGTTCTCAGAAAATCGGGGCATGTCTGAGTGTGTTGCAAAGATTCAGTCCCTGTTGCAGCCCCAACCCGCTCCCCCCATGGAGTCAAATCAGGAATCAGCCTGCAGGTTGACTTCCCTTTCCTAGCCCTTCTGAGACTAGTTTGTCTAGTCCTCAGCCCCATGCAGGTGAAGTAGAGAGTATGAGTATTTGGTGATGACATTTGGCCTGATGAACTCCCCTGTGGTATTCCAGCAGTTCATTAACGAGGTCCTCTGGGAGACCCTGAACTACTACACCTTTGACCTGAACAAGGTAAAGGCGGCCTCACAGCGGCCACAACCCACCTCAGTCCGGCTGGTACAGCACTTCCTGGGATTCGCAATTTTTTTCTGATGCTTCATTCAGAACTATAACACCCTGGAGGGTCCCCTTATCGCACTGATCAAAAAGACCCCAGCCGGGCTTAAGCGCAGCAAGCCTTTGAAACCCAAGCCTTTGAAAAGCAGAAATTGAGAACAGTCCCTGTGCTGCGTATGCCCAATCCTGAGGCTCAGTTCATAGTACAAGTCAATATAGGAGTGGGTGCCGTCCTCTCCTAGCATTCTGGGCCAGACCAGAAATTACACCCACTCGCATATTTCTCCCACCGTCTGACCCTGCCGGAGAGGAATTATGACACTGGGAACCGTGAACTCATAGCTGTGAAATTCTCATTGCAGGAGTGGAGGCACTGGCTGGAGGGCACCAAGCACCAGTTCCTTATTTGGATGGACTACAAGAATCTGGCCTACATTCAGGAGGCCAAGTGCCTGAACCCCTGGCAGGCCAGGTGGTCTTTGTTCTTTACACACTTGAACTTTGTCTTATAGGCAAGGCTCCAAAACTCTTAAGCTAGATGCGCTCTCTAGACAGTAGGACGTACCCTCATGGGAACCCACCCATGAGTCTATAATATCTCCTCCCCGAATAGTGGCTTCCTTGTGCTGGGGCCTGGAGAAAGCCATCCACAAGGCTCTCCATCATGAGCTAGACCCGGGGGGTGGCTGTCCAGGAAAATTCTAGGTACCATTGACCATACGGGCTCAGGTCCCAACTTTGGGTCATACATCACCATTTGCAGGGCACCCCAGGGTCACCTGAAGTTTTTGTGCCAATGTTTCTGGTGGCCAAATATGGGGAAGGATGTCCAGGCCTACATGGCTGCCTGTCAGGTCTGTACTCGTAACAAGGAGCCACACACTTGCCCAACAGGTTTGCTTCATCCCCTCCCCATACCCCCTCGCCCATGGTCCCACCTTTCTTTGGGCTTCCTAACAGTTCTGCCGACATCCCAGGGAATGGCAGTTATACTGATCATCGTGGATCGGTTCTCGAAGGCCTATAAGTTAATTCTCCTGAGAATATTGAGGTTTATGTTCAGGGGAGTGAATATCGAGGTTTAGATTTAGAAAGTGAATATTGAGGTTTTGGTTCAGAGAAGTGAATATTGAGGTTCAGGGCTGGATATATTTAATATCCCCAAGGACATATTTAGTTCTTTCAAGTTCGGCCAATGACAGGGCTATTTTATGTTATTTTCCCCACCACTCTGCGGTGCTTTTGTGTTGAGCCATATGTTCTGAGTTTCCCAGGCCTATATCCTTCACAGTACCACATACGTACTTTAGGCTTACTACCCCTGGAGTTAGGTTGGTGACTAGTGCTGTGGACTGGTGTACACCACCTACCTGGTTTGTGCCTCACTCAAGGCACTCATTTTTTTTTTTGACAGCCCATCTCTGCACTTGGTTCTGCTCACAACATATAGGCCTTGTATGATGCTATTATACATCCTAGCACTGAGCCCAGTAATATTATCACACACTCTGTTATAGAATTTAGCCAAGATTTTTGGGGGGATCATCTTATACAGTATGTAAATTGCATGCAGTGTAAATCCATGTTAACAATAATTAAACACAAATAATCAGAGAAAGACGTACAAACACAGATTGACTCCCATTTGGACATATAATACAGCCACTATCTAGGCTGTAATGTAGGATGTGGTGCATTAAACTAATCAACACATTATAAAGTATAATTACCATTATAACGCATCATAAAGTATTTAAATCATTCTGTGTTATAAAACTAATAATCCAATGTCACATAAAGTATCACATATAGAAATACATTCATAATCTCATTTTATTGCAATCTAGGATGTCAGTTGCTGTATTTGTATATGCTGATTTCAGTGACTGTAGTAATGACACAATTTCACATTGTATCCAATTATCCTCTGATCTTGTGATGTCATGTCCCAGAAATTCAGAAATTGGCTCTGTGTCATCATTGACGCACAGATTTTTCAAGGATCTGTTTTTATTAAAAGTGTGATCATCAAAGGATAAAGAGAGAGAACAAGGAATAAAAAAAAGTACACCTGTAACAAAGCAATCAAAGGCAGGCAGGAAGATCATTTGTTGACAGTGCTGTTGGAGACAAGGTTGTGTGCATGTAATGTGTTGAAGCACACTTGTGAAGGTGTGTGTGTTTGATTTGATGGAGCCAGAGCAGGTGACCTGGCATTTCTGTGACTTTTAGAGGTGAGAGGAGCACATGGCACTTTCTTCTTCCTTCCAATTTCCTCTGTCTCCTTCACTCCATTTTCCCTCCTCATACTTTCTTTCACCATCCTTTGCTCAACTTTTTCCTTTCCTCTTGCTCACTGTCCATTTCTCCTCATGTGGTCTACCATAAGATCTTTTCGATGTTGTCACTAGTAGTATGTCTTGGCCCCTGCACTTTGATGGTTGACTACTCATCCTTTCTATGTCCTCTACTGTATTTCTCTCAATATCATACTGGTGCTTCCTCTTCACATTCTTCCACATAAATCTTTCTGTAGTCAAAATTTAAACATAATCCCAAACAATGCAGATAAATATGGAAATTACAAAGTGCCACATTTTCCACTGCAAGTACTGTGTCTCTCTAGAAATTTTATTACTTTGGTTTAATAGTTATAAAAGTAATTGATATTTGCTTGTTTACGTATTTCCCAGTGTACAGTTGATAACTTCAACAAAATGGACTTCATGTGAAAACTAGAATGAATTTCCTGTTTACACAAATGACCATGCAGTACACAGTTATAGAAGGGAATTATTTATCACACTATCTGTTGTCACCCTGATGAGGATGGGTTTCCTTTTGAGTCTGGTTCCTCTCAAGATTTCTTCCTCATATCATCTCAAGGAGTTTTTCCTTGCAACCATCGCATCTGGCTTAGTCATTAGGGATAAATTCCTAAATTTATTTCACAATGGATAAGCTAGTCAAGTGATCAAATGCTAGTGAGAAAAAAAGCTAGTGAGCATAAAGCTAGTAAGCATAATGCTACCACTTAAAAAAGGCAAGTATTCTGACCAGATGACATGGTAGAGTGATGAGACAATGTACACTAGAAAAATACACTGTACTTTTTCCAGTAATATATTTTAAAAGATGATTTTATAGCAACTCACTGCCAGAAGAATTAATTTAATAGTGAAATAGTTCTTAAAATAGTGGCCTATTAACAAGCCACTAATTTGCAGATGTTGACACAAAGCCTAAAACGTTAGATCCACACTTCACATATACATATTGTTTCTGGTATTTTACTGTAAACCAATGCAGTGTTCCAGTTGCCCAATTGTTTACAGTACAATCCTATGAAATAATAAAACTATATTTTGGTGTTAAAAATAATGTACATTTACAGCATGCCACATGGATTCAAATTAGAGCTAGATGCAATGGCATGGACAATCGTTCTGAAGACATACAGAAAAACACAGAACCAACCAAATACAAAGGAAAAGCATAAAACTCCATGCAGTGAGAATTATGGCCCAGAAAAATATGTGAGAAAATTTACACACACTCACGCAGACAAAACCAAGCACTTTAAACTTTAAACGCTCTTAGAAAAAATGTATAATAAATAAAAAAAATTATTTGAAAAGACACATACTTTCCTGTATCTCTCTCTCTCCCTTGGCATGGAGAAAGTGGTCAACAAACTCTCCACTGGCATTTTACTCATGCACAGAAAAAAATATGCCCAATTATCAGATGTGCCAGTCTTTATAGAGCTATTGACCTCCACTCTCTCTGCAGCTCTGCAATTTATTTTAACCCGCACAACGTGTCTGCTGCTAATTAGGTGCATTTCAAAGAAACACTCCAAGAGTGTAAAGAGGAAGAGATGCAGACAGAGACAGAAAGAGAAGGAGGGAGAAAGGGGCACAGAAACAGAGCCACATTATCTTACTGACTGGAGGTTCGACCCTTGTCTGAACATTTTAAAAGGATGAAAGATTATAGTATTTAAACCCAGCAATCAAACTACAGGGAGAGATGGTGATGGAAAGAGGGGAAAGACTGACTGACAGAGAGAGAGAGAGAGAGAGAGAGAGAGAGAGAGAGAGAGAGGATATGCAGCCAAAGCAGGACTGTACTCTGACAGTTTGGACATGTCGGGCTTGATGCGCGTGCGTGCGTGCGTAGATTGTCTGGATGGGACTTTCACCTGAATCTTTTACCCAAAAACAGGACAAATAAAGACATTTTTTCTGAATCCTTAGATCTCTAAAATCATTCCCACTGTTTGTGGACAGCCTTGTTTTTAGATCAACCCAGTCTCAGAGAAAAAAAAAACAAAAACAAAAAAACATACAACTCACATGCAACTTATCTGCAGCACCTTCTATACACTGAATATCAACATTCTGGTATAAGCACGCATTCATTCAAATGCTCTGTATGTCACATTCTGGATCTTCCAACTTTATTTAACCATGCCAACTTGTATAACTTTGCTATTTCAATAAGATGTTTATGTAATAAATAATTTTACCTATTTTGAGCATAGCCCACTTCTCTTCTTTTCACAAAATGTGATTAGACTTACCAGGCTCATGAAATTTCTCTGTATACACAATTGGGGCTTACAAGTCATAGTTCCACCCTCGCAATTTTGTTTTGTGTGCTTTTTGGTTGTTTCATAACTGCTGTTATTTATTGTTGCTGTTGTTGTCCCTGGGTTGTTCTTGTTGTTGTTGGATTGGGGTGGCAAATGTCAGTACAACGGAGCTACCTTAGGACTCCTGTGCAGGAACCCACAGGGAACCGGCAATGCTGGAAGACATCCTCCATGGATCTCCTATGTCAGCGTGTTCATGGCGAGAGAGGAAGATTGCATGCAAACAGAGTTGCAGCATCACAAGGACAGCACTGCGGCCCTGATTTGGCTGAACCAACACCATCTCCCTACCAGCAAGCATCAGTTGAAGCCGGTCAAAGAAGGATGGCAGTTGGTGGTTCTGTGTTGACGATCACCACATCAATGCTGCCACAAAGGTGGACTCTTACCTGCTTCCCCATATCGATCAGACAGGATCACCAGCTCCACTTGGTTCAGCTCACTAGACTTGTACAGTGGTTATTGGCAGATGCCGCTTGCTCCCGAGGCCAGAGATAAGATTATATTTACTCTTGGTACAGGTTGTGTCAATGCTGGGTGACGGCGTTCGGGCTATGCAGTGTGCCGGCCAGCTTTGAACGGCTGAAGAGTGTGCTGAAAGGGTTGCCAAAGGAGCAGTGCATCATGGATCTGGAAAACCAGCTTCAATCATGCTCTCCACCACCTGGAGCAGGAGTTTGCAGCAATCAGTGTGGTCAATCTCTGCCTCCATCCCAAGAAGTGTCATCTCAGGTGACGAGGTCCAGTTCCTTGGTCACATGGTCAGCCACAAGGGCATTGCCACCAAACCAGAGAAAGTAGCTTCAAGGAGAGCTGCTGGGACTGTGATTGCTTGGAGGAGAGGGGGACAAGTGTGTGTGTGTGTGGGGGGGTGCTCTGCTGCCACTGGGGTCTCCAGCAATGACCAAACACAGCTCTGCATCCTGGACGAGCTACACGATGCTCAGGCCGACAACCCTATGCTTAGTAGACTATTTCTGTGGCTAAAGGAGGGGTGGAGGCCAGAGTGGTCAGATGTGATACCCCATGATCTGATGTGGAGCTGTTTGTGCATTGCTGTGATATCTCTATGATGAAAAAGGGGTTGTCAGAGAATTCTGTTGTGGTCCACCGAGACCAACTTGCCCTATACCAGCATCTGGGGGTGAGGGTCCTAGCCAGGCTGATGAGAGCTGTGCACTATGGTGGCCCAGGCGTCCTCTTGCTCATTTAAGGGACTATCAGCTAGACTGAGACAGATTGGAGACTGTACCTAACATTATATTATCATTTGAGAAACATATCCAAACTAAGACATATGGTAATCCTATATTACTTATGAGAAGCTAGAACATGCTTTCCTAACCTCTATATTAAAATACTGCAATGTTATGCTGACTAGCTGCCTCTTTAAGTAAGCTTCAGAAGTTTAGAACAACAGTCTTTGTCCTTACTAGGAAAAAGACAGACCATATTATCCTGTTCTTATTCTGTTTGCCCTGGCTGTGTATTAACACTGACTACACTGACACTGACAACAAAGATTTGCTTTTAGACATGTGAAGCTCTTAATGGCCTAGGTCCAACATATCTTGTTGATCTCTTAAAGCATTATAGTTCATCCCAATCACTTCACACAGATGAAGTGTTGTATACAAATAAAGATCAAGACATATGTCTGTGGCCTTCACAGCACAGTAATTCAGAGCCACTCTTATTTCCATATATAAACGAAAAGAAAGACATGGCTGTTGTACTCCTGTATCCTCTTGACCAGTCTCCCGAATAGAATAGTAATAGCTGCACATTCAGTTGCAGGTGTTTCAGTAATATAAAGTGAGCAGCATCTGACTTCCTCCATTATAGCCTTGATTCAAACAACCACATTAAAGAGAAAAAGTATCTGCTTTTAAAAAATCCACTTGAAAAGACATGCACCATGCAATTCTTTTCTATAAGCCAGAAGTTCTATATTAGTCAAACAATACTCTATCTCCTGAATAGCACAACTGTCTAAGGTTTCTATATATTCTGAATTTGAATCCCAATGACACCAGAGCTATTTGAAAAGGTTAAGCTAGTGGCTGTCCCATTCCCTTCCATCCATTTCTATCAATATTGTTTCTGTCGATCCTCATCGTGATAAACATCAGATTTCAAAAGATAGTGAATTAAACAATATGTTTAAGAAAAGGAGAGGTGCAGGTGCCGGTACTGATCAGAAAGAAACAACAGAAATATGCTCGGATGTGTGTGTGTGTGTGCGTGCATGCGTCAATGATGTCTGTAGAGGTGCATTACTCTCTGTAAGTCTGTTTAAGCTCCCTCACATTCAGTGTGCTTGCATGTGGGTCTGCGTGACTAAAAGTTTCTTAATAACTTGGCCATTGCAGGGATGATGCTATCCACATGCAACAAAAGACAAGATGTCAAAAAAATGAGAAAGACTAAACATGTTCACACATACCACCTCATGTTGCTGATGCAGTAGCCATGCAAGAGGCATATGAATGATCTGAGAAGCCAAGTGAGTCACTAAGAGAGCAAAGATACACTGATAAAGCCAAGAGGGAGAAATGGAGTAAGAGGGAGATCAGTGGGATTTCATTAAAATACAATGGGAAAAAGAAGCCTCTTGTCTCTTTTTAAGATACATAGACCTCTCTTTCTTTTATTTTAATATCTCTGTATTGCTCATTCTTTAACTCCCATTTCTTTTTGTCTCTTTATCCATCTTTATATTTCTCAGTCTGTGAATTTTCAGTGTGGATTTGGTGACTCACTTGGCTTGTCACTGGATGAGGTTTTATACATTTCATGGCTACTGCATCAGATGTTGTATGTGCATCTTTGTTTAATAATTTAATAATTAAGTTAATAATTTATAAGAATTTAAAGCTTAAAGTGTGTGAACAATTACAACTGAAGTACAATTAAAAATTTGTTTATTTTTATGCTGACTTTAGGCATTTAACTAATTAGCTTGGACACTGATATGATCTGAAAACCTGTAAAAGCAAACTAATGTTCACAGGCAAAATTAAAAGGTTAAAGTTTATTTTCTACAAACAAGGTGAAAAGATAGGGCAAACTGTTAACAATTATATATGATATGATTTTTAACAAAATAATCTGCTTTCTAAGTGAAAATGGACAAATCGTAGTAGTAACTAGTTTAACAGTATCCACTATCCAAAGTATCCAGTATCCAAACAATGTAGAGATGAATTTCTGTCATTTGTCTTTATTATTTGCTTTTTTTGTGTTCAGCAAGTGAGAAGAGGTAAGCGAGAAGGTTTTTTAAGCAGAAAATTTACAAAAAGCAAAAAGAAATACTGTCTTGAATTGAACACTTCAACTTTTTAACCACACTTAGCAGCAGGGTGTAACATCTGGACAGTCCGATGCTAATATTGTGAATGCTTTTAATAGTTTAGTGTCACTAATCTTTGCTAAGAGGTTGGACATGGCTGTGGCTAACACTTTTTTTCAGAAGAGGGAGGAGTATAGAGTGACTTACAAGAGTGGAGGTAGGCGCACACAGATAGACTACATCCTATGTAGAAGAGGCAATCTGAAAGAGATTAGTGACTGTAAAGTGGTAGTGGGAGAGTGGGAGTGGGTGTGTAGGATGACTTTGATGGTCTGTAACAAGAAGAAGTCAAAGATAGAGATAGAGTAGAAAACCAAGTGGTGGAAGCTGAAAAAGGAGGAATGTTGTGACGACTTTAGACAGAAGTTGAGGCAGGCTCTGGGTTGTCAGGTAGTGCTGCCAGATGACTGGGAAACTACAGCAGAAGTGATCAGGGTGTATGCGGATGAAATTGTGATCTGTAGTGAGAGCAAGGAGCAGGTGGAGGAAAACCCGGAGAGGTGGAGGTTTGCACTGGAGAGAAGAGGAATGAAAGTCAGTTGTAGTAAGACTGAGTACATGTATGTGAATGAAAGAGAGGGAAGTGGAACAGTAAGATTACAGGGTGAAGAGGTGAAGAAGGTACAGGAGTTTAAGTACT
>CM074962.1:11200099-11224136 GCA_037577455.1 Pangasius macronema
GCCTTAAACTGCCGATCTTGTTACTGTGCTCTTAATATAGTGTTTCACTATATTTAGGATATTATTGCCGGTGGCCACGGAGGTAAAATCCCATACACAAGTAATAAATACACTCAAGTTTACAAATTTCCCCTTCTGAGCTAAACAGCAAATTTTTTACATACTGGTGGAGAATACATAAAATTTACCTAAACAGCTAATGTCCTTATATATTGGTGGAGAATACATAAAACTAACCTAAACAGCTAATTTCCCTACCTTTTGTAGGGACAAAACCTTACCTAACAATTCCTCCCTCTCTCTCTCTGTCTCTCTCTCTCTCTCTCTCTCTCTCTGTAGAGCTACACATGTTACTTCAGAGATACCAGTGATCCTGACCCATTCTGCTCCCATCTGATCATCTCCATCCTGATGCCCTAGTTCTGGTTCTCATCGGTTGCTGCTGGGGGTGGCCCCACATGGACAGTTTGAAGATCATTGGGATTGCTTGAGATGGTGCCACTTGGGGGCCATGGAGATGACTTAGGGATCTATGGTTGTACTGTGATGGCTTGGGACTGCGATTGCTGTGGTGGCTTTGGGGCTGCGGTTGCCATGAGCAGTTTGCAATCAGGTCTTCATCAGTGGACAGTGGATAGGTTCAACGAATCAGACTTCATGTGAAAACTGTTATATATTTACTGGTTGCACAAGTGCACTATTTGCCCATGTAGTACACAATTGTAGAAGGGATTTATTTATAATTGTTGATTGATTATAATTATTTATAATCTGTTATCACCCAGATGAGGATGGGTTCCCTACTGAGTTTGGTTCCTCTCAAGGTTTCTTCCTCATATCATCTCAGGGAGCTTTTCCTTGCCACCATCACCTCTGGCTTGCTCTTTAGGGATAAATTCACATATTTACAATTTATTTTAATTTAATTTAATGTCCATTGTTAAAAGTGCTATAAACATAAAACTGAATTGAATTGTATGTTGCCATGAGTGGAGCTTAAGATGAGTTTCTTTCATGGAATCAAAATTGACAGAAATTAGCTGGGCTTGTTCAAATAAGCCTGACTTATTGAGTTAGCTCGCTTCATTGAATAAAACCTCAGAAGTCCTATGGGTGTTAGAATGGCACAAAATGACACATCCAAATTTGAGCTTTTATCCCAACATGAGGCCACTGTATAGGTATGCATAATTCCCATTATGTGAGCAATTTCACATCTTATGAGCCATGGAGAAACTTTAAATGAACTAATGCACATCATCTAGCTCAGTGGCTACAATTCAGCTAAAATGAACACACATCTGTGTGTGTCTGTGTGTGTGTAATAATTCAAGGTCTATTATCTATGACATATGAGACATTCCATATGGGCAGAATAGCTTTTATGAAGACTGTAAGCAGACACATGGATGTGGACTTTCTCATTGCCCTCAGCCTTCATCTGTGGCAGTTGTTATTTACACTAGGATGTCATGGGAGGTGTAGACACCCAAGCAGTGTTTATAGAATTTTACACACTTTGACATCTTGACCTCATGTGTGTATGTGTGGGTGTTTGTGTGGGTGTGATGCCGTGAAGTGGACAGGAGTCCCATTCAGGATGTGCACCCAATTTTCCCAGGATAGGTTGCGGTTCCACCATAACACTGAACAAGATACTGAAGATGAATGTACAAAGTAATTAGTTGATGATTTTATTTATTTTAACAGGCACGATGTAGAGGCAAAGGTTGAATCCAAGAGCAGGAAGTTTGATAATATCCGCTGACGAATCCAAATCGCGAGACACACACATAGTGGGAAAAACAGGCACTATAATCCTAACAGGTAAACAGTCCAATCTGTGAAAACAAAGCCAAACTGATAGTAATAGTAGTAATAGTAGTAGTAGTCCATGAGGAAGTGGTGTGCAGTCGATATTCGAGAGAGGGCTCCCTCTGGTGGTTGGCTGAATGGGTCTCAGCCAACTCTGTTACAGAGCCCCACCTTCTATGAACACCTTCTGGTGTTCTTTTTGTAGGTCGTCCCCTGGGTCGTGGTCTGGGGTGAGTCGGGTGCCTTTGGTGGAACTCTTGGATCAAGGATGTGTCCAGGATGTCCTTGGCGGCTACCCACGATCTCTCCTCTGGTCTGTAACCCTCCCAGTCCACCAGGTACTGCATTTGGCCCCCTCAATGATGACAGTCCATTATTTCCTTGACCATGTATGCAGTTGATCCATTGATCTCCAACGGAGCGGGAGATACAGGATCCGTGGTTCCAGGTCCATATGCCGGGTGGGTTGGTGGGTGGGTTTCAGCAACGATACATGAAATGAGGGAGAGATTCAGTAGTTAACAGGAAGTTTTAATCGGTATGTTACTGGATTGATCTGTTTTATGATTTTAAAGGGACCTACATAGCTGGGGCTGAGTTTCCTGCATGGTAGCCACAACTTGAGGTCTCTGGTGGATATCCAGTCTCTCTGACCCGGCTGATAGTTGGGGTGGGGATGCCTCCTTTGGTCAGCTTGGAATCTCTGAGCTTGGATGGCCTGCTGTATCCTAACGTGAGCGCTGTCCCACACCTGTTCGCTCCGTCTGATCCAGTCATCCACTGTCAACACTGAAGGGGGTTTACCAGACTAAGGGAACAATGGATTTTGGTAGCCTAACACACACTGGAAGGGAGTGAGTCCTGTAGACGAGTGAGTGAGAGAGTTCTGGGCAAATTCGGCCCATGGGAGAAAATCACTCCACTAGTGTTGTTCCCGACTATAATAAGTTCTGAGGTATCTACCTATCTCTTGGTTCAATTTCTCCACCTGATCATTTGCTTGAGGATGATATCCTGAGGTAAGGCTAATGTTAATCTGTAGTTGTTTACAGAAGGCCTGCCAGATTCTGGACGTGAATTGGGGTCCTTGATCAGATACTGGCAGACCGAAGCTTCTGAAAACCTGGTGGAAGAGAGCATTAGCCTTTTCCATTGCTGTGGGTAACCCTATCATAGGTATTAATCAACACAATTTTGAAAAGCAATCAATGACAAAAAGTATAGTGGTATACCTATTGGAGTCTGGCAGATACCCATTGGAGTCTGGCGTAATGAAGTCAACGGACAGGTGGGACCAGGGTCTCTGAGGGACTGGCAGGGGTTGTAGTAGGCTGGCTGGTCGTTCCTTAGATGCCTTGGACTGTGCACAAACCTGACATGCCTTAACATACACAGTGATGTCAGTAATCATGGATGGCCACCAGAAAGAGTTACGTGCTAATGAGATAGTTCTTTGGATGCCAGGGTGTCCGGAGCTGAGGGAGGTGTTGACCCACTGCATTACTCTTTGGTAGAGGGCGCTTGGAACATAATGTTTTGACGGTGGACACACTGGTGGCGCTGTGTCTGTTTGTTGTTCTCTTTGGATTTCTTCCATAATTATCCAGCTTACTGGGGCTATGATGCCCGACTGGGGTAGTATGGTTTCTCCTTGTGGTGTTGCATCAGGTGGATCATACTGGTGGGAAAGAGCATCGGCCTTACTATTCTTACTGCCAGGTTGATAGGTAACTGTAAATTGGAATCTTGTAAAAAAAATAAAATAAAATTTGACCAGCGGGCTTGTCATGGATTCAGTCATTTTACACCTCTGACATACTCAAGGTTCCTGTGATCTGTGTTCACTTGGAAGGGAAGGATGGAGCCTTGAAGCCAGTGATGCCACTCTTCTAATGCTGCTTTCATGGATAGTAACTCCTTGTTTCCCACATCGTAGTTCCTTTCTGCACTGTTTCAGCAACAAGAAGAAGACACACAGATAAAGCTTTCTGAGAAAGGACCTCTCCAGTGCCATAGTCTGATGCATCAATTTCAATAATAAATGGCTTGTCTGAGTCGAGAAGTTTGAGGATAGGAGCAGTTGTAAAGCTGTTCTTGAGGATCTCGAATGCCCTTCAAGCCAAGTCACTCCATGTAAGTTTATAGGGTTTTTCTGCTTTCATGTAGAGTTGCTTCTCCTGAAGGCAGAAGAGAACCATCTTGACACCCATAATATGTTGGGTCAGATTAGGTGAGTAAATAAGGATATCGTCAGTGTAAGCTATGACACATTTATTGAGTAGATCTCTGAAGATTTCGTTAATTGGAACACGGCTGAGAAGTTGGCCAGGTCGTAGGGCATAACCAGGTATTCATAGTGCCCGTTTGTGGTGATGAAGACTGTCTTCCACTTGTCTCCCTCTCTAATACGAATGAGGTTGTAAGCACTGCTTAAATCAAGTTTAGTTTATATACGTGCCTCTCGTAGTTGTTCTAGAGCAGATGGAACAAGGGGGAGTGGATACCTGTATTTGACCATAATGGAGTATAATCCTCAAAAATCGATGCACGGACAAAGACCTCCACCTTTCTTCTTGACAAAAAAGAAGCCGGCTGCAGCTGGTGAAGTGGAGGGTTGGATAAAACCGGAGGCAAGAGCTTCTTTAATATAGGTCTCCATAGTCAGGTCAGGTCTGGATAACAGGTAGACTTTACTCTTGGGTGGTGCCATGTTAGGTAACTGCTCAATGGCGCAATCCCAAGGATGATGGAGAGGTAGTTGCATGGCTTTGGTTCTACTAAAAATTTCCACAAACTCTGAATATTCATTGGGACTCTGGGTGTGGACAGGAACCTCTGGACTTTTGACACTTGTTAAACATGGCACGGTGATGGTTATATTAAGACAATTTGATTGGCAATAACTTGACCAGTGCATGAGCTCCCCCTCTCTCCAGGAAATGATGGGGTCATGGAAAGCTAGCCATGCATGACCTAGACTTACTGTATGTCTCTGAGAGTTGATGACATAGAGGGAGATGGTTTCTGTGTGGAACAAACCAGTATGTATAGTTACTGGTACAGTTTGATGCATAATGCCTGTGCCAATGGATATGTTGTTAAGGGCATTGATGGTTATGGTCGGAACGCAAGGTATTGTGGGAGTATTGAGTTCTTGTACAAGGTCTTGATGAATTAAGTTTACTGTACCTCCTGAGTCAACTAGCACTGGAACAGATTTAGAGGCATTGCTAAAGGAGAGTTCAGTCGGGATAGAGAAAGTATGACAGTTGGTGTAAGAGGCCAGCTTGACGCTAACCTTTGTGCTTGCGTCCTGAAGTTTGCTTTTCTTATTCAGGCATGCTGCACATCGATGACCCTTTCCGCCACAGTAGTAGCACAGTTGTTCATTAAATCGATGCTCGTGTTCCTCGTTCGAGACCCTGGTATGCTTTCAGGAGTTCACTCTGGTAGGTGAATGCAGCCTGGAGCTAAAAAACATCCACTGGATCCATTTGTTGGTGAAGTATTCTGTAACAGGCATGAAGTTGAGGCAAAGGTCGAATCCAAGTGCAGGAAGTTTGATAATATCTGCTGACAAATCTGAACCATGAGTCACACACGTAGTGGGAAAAACAGGCACTATAATCCGTAACAGGTAAACAGTCCAATGGACTGGCATGAATGGAGGCATACAACAACATTGAAAGCTTTCCTCATGAGAGTTTGTATACAGTGGGAGGATTGAATGTGTGTGTGTGTCTGGGTGAGAAAGTGTTATGTGTAGGAGGGGAACGTTCTGGATTCTCTAATACCACCCCCCCCCCCATGTGAATTCATTGTGAATCTCTCCACCTCCAGCTCTCTCACACCTCCCACCCAAGCACACTTTCCTTTTCTGCATTTTGTAAAATTCTGTTCATCCTCCCATCCCATAGTCTTTTTCGTCATTCAGCTTGCTTCCTCACCCTTTGCATAATCATGCAGGTTTATATTTACCACATACAATTTATAAATAAACTATTATATAAATAAATACTTGACTTAATTTGTTCATTCATCTTCAGTAACAGCTTTATCTTGTTCGGGGTCATGGTGGATCTTTGGGTGCAAACCCTGAATGGGACTCCAGTCCACTGCAAGGCATCTCACACAGACACTCACACACACCTAGGGGTAAATAACATACCTGCAAGTTTCTGAACAGTGGGGGGAAATCGGACTACTCTAAGGAAATCTGTGCAGACACAAAGCACTCCAGTAACCTGAGCTCAGGATTGAAGCTGGCACCATGGAGCTGTGAAGAGTGGGGAATATAAAATGTATTATTTAGCTCTGTCTGTTTAGTATGTAGGTTTAGATAGTGGATACCACTGTATTAGGCAACCATTAATTTGTTTTCACACAGAGCATAGAAAATAAACATTATTATGTTGACAGTGGCCATAAACAGCATATAAGTGAGGAAGGATTCAATTTAAAGCCTGTAGCTAAGCAGTTCAGGGTTAAGAATAATTTGCTAAAGGAACGAGCAGTAGCTCTCTGGCAAGAGTGGAATTTAAACTCACAGGTTGCTGGAACAAACAAACCCTTCACCTATCACAGCCTTTTATCCAGGATAATAGAACAATATAAAATGTTTATATAAAAGTCTAAAACAGAAAACATTACCAGGCACAAGGTCAACAATCTTAGTATTATAAGGTTCTTTCTGGGTGAAGAGCAGTGGAATACTTTTGACGTAGGGGAATTTATTTGGAGTTTATTTTGAATATTATTAGTAATACATGTAATTATTTATTGGATACTGGATTTTGTAGTTTTTGTCACCATTTAAAAGCCATTTAGAATTAAGGAGAGGGCAAGGGATTCTTGCATGTCTGGGCTGGGATGTGCTTTGTGAAGCTATAGAATTGGAACACCTCTTTGAAGACCACTTCAGCTGGAAAACCAGCCAATGATAGTGGGAGTAGTTGTGTTACCTTGAGAGTTAGGCAGATCAGTGATAAAATTGAGGGCAATGTGTGACCAGAGTTGTTGGTGTATAGTAAAGTTTAGAGGACCCCACTAATTGGGTTGGAGATTTGGGACTGCTCACAGAAATCCTTTAACATACTGTTCAACATAGCTTCTAAGAGTATTCCACCACAATTTGCTCTCCACTAAGCTTTGTGTGCATTGGATACCATGGTGACCAGAACTAGGGGAAATGTGCACACATCTCAGTACCTATGACCTCATGATTAGTGGCACATAAACATTCATTGGTGGACAGTCTGGTGGCAGTGGATCATCATGGTGCACTCTTTGAACATCCATCATGATCTCCTAATGTACTGGATCTGCAATACATGATTTAGGAATAATTCATTTAGGTTCAGACTGTATAAAAAAAGGTTCATGAATGCGTGACATAGGTGGAATTAAAACTTTTGAAGAACAGTGCCCATGAGACTTGGGTTCAATCGTTTGGCTGACCTGACATTCTTCAAGCTTATGGTCAGCGAGAATGAATAAATAAAAACTGTGCCCCCTCCAGCCAGTCACACCATTCTTCTAGAGCTGGTTTGATGGCTAGCACTTTTCTTTTGCCCGTGTCATAGCTCCTTCCTACTTAGATCAGGTCTCTGGAAGATGATGCACAGGATCAACTTAGCATTGAGACAAGACAGCCCCCACACAACTCTCAGAGGCATCAACCTCCACAATGAACTGTCATTCTGGATCAAGTGGCAAGATCAGGAGGATGGGAGCAGTGGTAAATCAGTGCTTGACTATGTTGAAGGCTTGCTAGGCTTGCAGGGTCCAATTGAGGGTTCTGGCATCCCTTTCACAAGGTCTTAGGGGTGCTGTTCCTGTGCTGAACTCTTGCATGAAGTGAAATTAAAAGTTTGCAAACCCCAGTGGCAGGTCTTTTGTTTACATGTGCATGGGCCACTTCTACCTCACTCTGATCCAGCTTGACCCCATTCTTAACCAGGATGTAGCTTAGGAATTTCACTGACCTTTGAAGGAACTCACATTTTTCAAGGTTCACATAACAATTGTTATCCAGGAGTTTCTTGAGAACTGCCCATACTCTCTGTTACCTACTAACTGAGGGAGTAAGTAACAATGCGTTACTGTCACTTTGTTAAGCCCACAATCAATACAAGGTCATAGACCACCATCTACAAATTAAACCAGCAGAGGCATTAGACATGGAAGGATGAATGTATCCCTGCATCAGGGTCTCCAAAATGTAATCCCTCATACCTTTAGTTTCTGGGAGAGAGAAAGGAGAGGACCAACCCCTAGGGGTGTTGTACCTGATAGGAGGTCAATTGTTCAGTCCTATGGGTGTTGAGGAGGCAGCTGTGTGGCCTTGACCTTGTTCAAGACTTCAGCCAGGTCCAGAGTTCAAGAGTCTTCCGTTCTTTCTGGGTTTCAGGTAGTGACAAGGCAGAAATCAGCAGTTATTATTTTTGGAGCTCATGGGTCAACAACCAGAGAGAATCTAACACAACTGGGTTACTCAGCAAGTGGTTGATCATGAAAGTAAGAGTCTCTGTGTGAGGGATACCAGTCTGCATTATCACAGAGATTGCTTTTAGAAACTCTTTCCCCTCCTAAAGGTTTGCATTCAAGGGCCTTGACCATTGTAGGGCCTGTGAGAGGGACCTGGTAAATTCAGCAACTGAGCTTCCTTTTTATTCCAGCCACCCCAAAGTTAATGAGAGCAGGAAAATAGTCTCATTTTGAACATCAAGATATTATCACTGTGAGAGTTTGTTGTGGATCATGGTGTAAGTATTTTATTCACCTGACTTAGCCTCTTATTCTTTGGTTTTGTTGTGCAGGTGTTGTGCTCTCAGATGTCCTTTTTGGCTGCAAAAAAAAAAAGGCTGTACCACCTCGAACATACTTTCTCTTCATTGGAGAAGCTCACTTGAGCTATTTCCATTGGTTCTCCCCCTGGTACAACTAGAGTTGGGTTGGCCGTAGTGATCGGCTGGGGATGAGGCCTTGAGCCCCAAATCGGGTTTTGGGTATGAAACACCGGCTGGAGAAATGATTTATTGAATGGTCTGAAAACTGTTTTGAGTGCACACACTTACCTCATTCCACCAACTTTCTGTGGTGAGAGTGTGAAACATTGGAGCATGTTCAGCTGTTGTTTGTTTACCTTGTTTGAGCACTAGTCTTTCCCCAGCATCTTTCCCAGACTCCAAGTGGTCAAAAACCTCATGGAACTCTTTGTCAAAGTTGGCAGAGGTTGGGCTAGCATTAGCAGGTCAAAGGTCAGATGAGCACTCTTCCAGTTAACAGTGTGAGTACTTGCCAGGTTTTGTCCCTAGAATATTGTGAGGTAGAACCATCCTGAAGTAGAACCATTGTATTTTTCCAATAAAGCAAGGGATATTAGGTATTGGCACATTTTAGACATTTTAATTAAGGAGAAAGTGAAGTGCATGTTTGTGTGTGTGTGTGTGTGTGTGTGTGTGTGTGTGTGTGTGTGTATGTGAAACTTTGATAGGTTCAGGAGAGTAATAATCCATAAAATGCAGTTATTGTATAACTTAACGTTTTCTCATCATATTCAGTCTCTCTCTCTCACTATCTGTTTCTCCACCCTATCTGTCCATCTGTCTTTTCATCTTCTTGTCTTATTCTATCCAAATTGCCCTGAAACATTCCTTTCTCTTTTACCTTTTCTGTCAGATTCTCTTGTCTCCTCACTATCTGCACTCTAACCACCTTCACTCTTACACCATTCTTTGCACATCCATCATCTCCAGCCCTGTTCTTCATTCTGCCTTGCCCTCATTTAAGTTTCTTTCTTTGTGTCCCATCTTCTCCTGTACACCTTTTTCTCCCTTTCTCATTCATATTCTTTATATCTAGTCATTCTTTCTCCTCTTACCTTTGCTCTTTCTTGCTCTGTTTTTTCTTCCTGTCTATTCTTCCGTGTGCATTCACTGATGTTGCTTTACATCAATCTATGCTGGTCACTAATCTGCATATCTTGTCTGTAGTTTCCTGATGGAAGTCATGGTTTCAATGGCAGCACTAATGTAGTTTCATTCATTCATCTGCAGTACCAACTATATCCTGGTCAAGGTCACAGTGGATCCAAAGCTTGAGGGGAGGATAATTCACCTTGGACGTGCACCAAGTAAACACTCATTCCCACCTACTGGCAATTTAGTGTAGCCAGTCTGCCAACTTGCATGTTCTTGGACAGCAAATCAGTTAACCTGGAAGCAACCCACAAGGAGAACATGAAACTTCATGTAGACAGTATCCCAGTCGGATCAAACCATGGAACCTGGAGCTGTATCCCCATTCTTAAAAAAAAATAAATAAATAAATAAATAAAAAATTACCTGCTGCACTACCATGCATAAATTATGTACCTAAGTAGAAAGGCAAAAACACCAGTGCTATTGTCCTATGTTGGGTAAATCAATTTGCAGTGCTCTATTTTGGGTAAATCAAACACAATCAAAGATACAGCAGCATAGTAAGTATTATAGATGAGCTCAGGGGCTGTGAGAAGAAGCAAATATGTGGAAAACTATGGTTAATGTTTCACAGTCATGGGGTAAAAAAAGAAACACATGACCATCCCTCACTTTCATTTGTAGTTGCTAAATCACTTTGCTTCTCTTTTGCATAAAGTTAGACTGTAAAAGGAAGACATTTATTTTTCTCAGCCTTTGCATGCAAAACAAGGTCACTGAGGTGCACAGGCATTTTGATGTGCAGACACCCACTCCATGATCCCCCTTTTCCCTCTACCAATCATTGCAGTGTATCTTACAATAGAAATGCTTCTGTACTTCATAAACACACTGTCTGCACATACACCTTGTCTTGCAGAAATGTATTAGATTTAATTCTGATTATTTGCTATTTAACAAGGATCTTGGCGGTTGTTAAGTATTTATAAACTGGTCCAATTTAGGATAAAAACCATGACCCTGGCAACCCTCTCTTTAAGTGTCCTGTCTGCTGCTTCTCCTTCACAAAAATGTTCAATGAGTGAGCATGGAGCAGTGTGATTCCTACCCCAGTGGACCTGTGTTAACACTTGTCGCTGTTCTCACTTTTGAACCCTAGGTGCTATAATAACTCTTTGGAGATAAATGGGGCACTAAATATGCAACATCTAGAATGATGAACAAATGAATACAACATCAGCTTATATCTGTCAAAAAGCATTTAAATTTTTTTAATCAATTTTCACCCAAAAGAGGCAATTAGTATTTCAACAATTTTATCATTTTAATTTTAAAATCTATGGAGTTGTGAATGAGGACTTTATGAAGATGATTTAAATGAATGATATATATGCCTGTATGGACAAGTCAACCCGGTGCACATGGTTAATTAATTTTTTTAATCCCATTACACCTGTTACTTCTTATTTCCCCCTAGACCTATATCATGTCCTCTTTCCCAGTCAACCCCCCCCCCCCCCCGCCCACACCCACACCCACACACACACACACACACCACCATCACCACCACCACCACCACCACCCTCCTTCTATCTTTGATAAAAATGTGCAGTTTATTCATATACATTCTGTGAAGCAGGAGTCATAGCATGTTTATCATTAGGGTTATGCTGAACTCTCTGCTCAACCAGGAACCCAGTTAAAATATGGCTTTTTTATTTAGCCTGTTATTATTATATTCCCCGGACAGTCTGACATTTACTCAGTGGAACCAGATGGCCTTTATATTTGTTGCACATTTTTATTGCAGTTCATTTTAGTTGATGAATATGTCGTGTGCTTTATTTGAACAACCTAGAGTAGTGCCACAGAAATTATTATTTGTCTAATCTTTAATGATATATTTTTTTTTCTGTGTGGTTTTCTATTTACCCTGAGTTGCCAGTTTATTAGTTACTAGATCAGTCTGTTTAATTAACTGGCACTGCTGTGTATATTTAGAAGCAATCACAAGGAAAAAGCATATCACAAGGAAATGCATTTAAAATGTTCCTATACTGCTCATCCCACAATAAAACAGTTTCTTGTGTGGCCAATTAGTGTTATGTTAAAGGATGGTTGTATTACTGTGTGTAACTGCTAGCATGGATATGCATGAATCATTGCTAACATAGCACTAACGTCTAGGTTTTCATTTGCTACTCTAATAGCATATACAATGACTGTTGCTATATTTGTTTTGTGCTAATACTGGTAGCTAATCTTACTGCTTGCTTTCCATTCTCTTTGCCAGCTAATATTTTTTATTTTGGGCTTTTTCATGATTATTAACATTTTTATTGTTTTATTTTCCAGTTATTGAACTTATAAGCATATGGCTACAGTTAAGATTTTGATAACCTGAGCACATACAGCCTCCAAAGTTAAGATTCTAGAAGATAATGCATTGATGCATATTGCATCGATTATTTGGATTAAGACCACTTGTATGATTTTTTAATATTCGATTTTTTTATTTTGTATGTGTGACTACTCTGTTAGTAAGAATTGTAAAAATCAGAATACAGATTCTAAAATTAAGATTTTAGCAGATAAAAACACAAAAAGGTGTGTAGGCCAAACATCTTCTGAGAAGACTTTCCTGATTTTTAACTTTTTTGTTTTAGTATGTATTAAACTTATAATAGTAGTCCTAGGGTTCAAGTTCTAAACTTAACATTCTTGCAGATACCAAGGCACAAGCTTCTTTTGCGTGTAAACTGCTTACCATCAACACCAGCATTGTGTGACAATAAAATTATCTTTTATGATTTTTTCCCATTCCATTTGTTACCTTGCTTGATAACATGACACAGTCAATCAAAATTAACAGTGTTAACATGTAACTAAGCACAACGTATAATAAAAAGCAGGCAACATCATACTATCTAATAGCATTATACACTGTACATCTAATGTACACTGTACCTTTAATTGCATTCTACCTGTATATTAGCTACAGTGAATGTTAAAAATAACTGATCATGTTCCAGTGGTTTTCCCATTTTTAGATTAGATACTTTTCTTTCAGTTTCACATAGCATACAGACAAACATGTTTTCTATTTCCTTTCTAACTTAGATGTATAGATGGATTAACATTACATTAGACCCTACTTGTATAATAGTTTTGATTATGTAACTATTTCGGTGCTGGGATGTAATCTATTATTCATCTTTCATGTTGAGATTTAAATTATCTTTAATATGGAAGGAATGTGGCTAAATAGTTATGTTTTGCAGGTTTTTTTTAGTCATTTACTTAGACTTATTTAATAAAGCAGTTTTGGATTTTCTGTAAATCTTTACATGCATCTCTATCTCTCTCTCTCTCTCTCTCTCTCTCTCTCTCTCTCTCTCTCTCTCTGTCTGTCTGTCTGTCTGTCTTGCTCTCTTGAGTGTTTGTGTGGGTTTAGGAGAAACATCTTTGTTGTATGTCTCACAACTGTGTGTTTGTGTGTGTGTGTTTGTGCAATAGTTTCCCTGTGGCATGTAAGTGTTGCATCATACAGTACCTCACAGTGCCAAAGACTTTACCTAATATCACAACCAACTACAGATCATTCTTATCTAGATTTAAAGTGATTAGCTATTGTGTTAGGCTGTAAATATTTACAGTCCTACAGTATATGTTCACATGTACACATATACTGTATCTTTCTTTTTTAACTTGGTAATTCCACATTTACTTGAAAAGATATGCACTGAGTTGATCTAATGCGTAACAATTTTTGCAATACTATGTTGCAAATGATTTTTCACTGTATCAGGGTTTGTTTATTGCTTTAATATTTTAACTACATATTTTTAATTGCAAACGTTTGCTAAAAACACATTAAATCAAATCATGCACTGAAATAATTATCATGCCTGTCATGGTAAGCATAAATCTCCAAATTGGAACCGAATCAAAATTATCCATTCTCAGCATGGTTGATTAACATGCAGCTATGAAATATGCTAACTGAGAAGCTAGCACTGAGATATGGTTGCAAATCAAGAGACTGAGATGCTGATTTTGTGTCTTTATTAACATTTCTGCATATATTTGGATGTATGTTTGGGGTCATTTATTGTATTGCCATGTCTTAACCAGTTAGCAAAGGCAACCAGGTTTTGGGTTAAAATCCTGTCAGAATTCATGATGATACAAATTTTAACAAGAGCCCCTGAACCATCAACTGCAAAGCATCAGTGATCCATCAGCATATTTTACAGTGGGTTTGGATTTTTTTCCCTTGCTTTGGTCAGACATGCAGATGGTGTTCATGGTCACAAAGTTTGATTTTGGTCTCATTTGACCATGGCCCAATTCCAATTACTGTTACAATAATGCTGAAGTTAATAAGTGCTGAATTTTGTGGGTTTTCAGTAAGGGTATCTTTTGTGCAACACTCCAAACTGCTTGTTGGTATGGCGGTGGTGTCTAATGTTTGATAGTGAAATTTATTTATTTATTTATTTATTTATTTATTTATTTTTTTATTTTTAATTTTTGATTTATGGAGGTCAATGTCCATCTGTCTCTTTTGTGTTGAAGGATCTTTGGTTTTCTCCATGTTGATGGATGCGATTTTGCATGTGCAACCTCATTTCTACCCTGGGAAAACAGGAAATGTGTATATTTTGTAATGACAATGTCTCTTGAATAGTACTAATAATTTAAAGAACACTTAGAAACCAATGAATGCAATTTCAGGCATTTTTGCACTCAGTCTTCTCAGTTTCATCAGAAATAAGGTAAATATTGTGTTCACAATGCATTCCTTATATTTGATATGGCAAGTCTCAGTCTTCAGCATGTCTCAGATACAGCATGTCTCAGCCTTCATTCACAATAGGCATTATATATATTCTTTGTTTTTTCACAGCCTTGGTCCAGACATTACTTTCCTGTCTGTGAGTCAGTCTATTGATGTCACCAGTGTCCTAGATTCATCAACGTGTCTGGAAACATGTTCATTTACCTCTAAAAGTCCACCGCTTTATTTTCATTACCCTCATTCATTTCTAAAATATTTTGGTTATTTTGTCAGAATTTGATAAAGTACACATCTTTCATGACACTCAAAATGCAGTCAGATGCACACACACACACACACACACACACACACACACACACACACACACTACTTCTACTAGTTTTTAAATTATGACAAGATGCAGAAGACTTCAGTTGGTCACCAGCAGGAGAGATATGCATAGCACTGCACACTCAATGCAAGCTCACATTAAAGACAATATTTTCACAGAAAACCTGTCATGGAGTCTACAGTACATAATCTGAATCTCAGCTAAGTAGGGAAGTCTCTCACTGCTGACTATATGAGCATTTGGCTTGGTTTGGCCTGTCAGCCAGTATGTTCATGTCCTTGGATTAGTATTGTACATATAGACTACAGTATAGAGACACTGACAACACACACACACACACACACACACACACACACAATTTTCAAAATATAAAATACATTTTGTTGCGGATCCAAAATTATTCTGATTAGAAAATTACAAAGGTAATATCAAATATAATTTATGGAAACTGTATAAAGCACTGTAAATGATTCTACAATGAGAAAGAAAACAGTACAGTACAGTTTTAATGAGATTAATGTCTAGAATATCACATATTTTGGCAGTAATTGAAGAAGATATTTGTGTGTCTATAGAAATGTGTGCCCATTCAGTCAAAACAGCATTTGTATATATTAGGCACTGATATTGGATGAGAAGGCCTGACACTCAATGGGCATTCCAGTTCATCCCTTAGGTGTTCCATGGTGTTGGGGTCAGGGCTTTGTGCAGGCCACTGGAGCTCCTCCACACAACACTATGTCTTTATAGACATCACTTTGTGCACAGGGGCACAGTCATACTGGATCAGGAAAGGGCCCTTCCCGAAACTGTTGCCACAAATGTGGATGCATACATATTGTCTAAAATATCTTTGTATGCTGTAGCATTTACATTACTTTTCACTGTAACTAAGAGACTGAGCTCAAACCCTGAAATACTGCCCCAGACCATTATACCTCCTCCACCAAACTTTACTGCACTATGCATTCCAGTAGATAGAATTCTCCTCTCATCTGCCAAACCCAGATTTGTCCATCAGACTGCTCGTGCTTCACACCACTCCAACTGACACTTGGTATTGCACAGTGATCTTAGGCTTGTGTGCAGCTGCTCAGCCACTGGAAACCCATTTCAGGAAGCTCCAGTTCGGTTATATTGCATCTGGCAGTTTAACACTCTGTACTTAGTAATGAAACATGGGATAGGCGATTTTTACGAGCAACGTGCTTCAGCACTCAGCGGCCCTGCTCTGTGAGTTTGTGTGGTCCACAGTTTGCTCCTAGACACTTCCATTCCACACATCACAATAATAGCACTTACAGTTGACTGGCTCAGATCTAGGGGGCAGAAATGTCATGAACTCACATGTGGCAAATGTGGCATCCAATGACAGTGCTACATTTAAGTCAATGAGCTCTTCCATAAGACACATTCCAATGCCACTGTTTATCAATGGAGATTACAGGGCTATGTGCTGCATATTATGCAGCTGTTAGCAATGGTATAATGTATTTACAAATTGCACATTATCTAATTTCCACTGACTCAGCATAATGCAAGCACTAAAATGTTTGAAAATTTCTTCACAGCTTCTTTCCTGTCACACAAGTCTTTGCAGAAAACTTGCTTCTGTACACTGCCACAATGGATTTGAAATGAAAAAATCAAGATATGAAGTGTAGACTTTCAGCTTTACTTCAAGGGGATTGAAAAAGAAAAACAAACAAAAATAAGAACAAAAATATTGCATTAAACATTTAGGAATTATGGTTATTTTTACATTCTCTCTCCTTTTCCACAGGCTCAAAAGTAACTGGACATATTTGGATGCACATCCTTTAATAAATCCTTTGAATAACTGCCTGAAGTCTGGAACCCATAACCAAATGCTGAGTTTCCTTCAATTTTGTCATCAGTAAGTGAAATGTATTGCAAAAGAAAGGAACAGCTCATGCTCCAAAGTATACTACATCATGTGTCAAACATGTGAAGGCATTGTTATGGCAGTTGCATGTATGGCTGCCAATGGAACGGGATCACTGGTGTTTATTGATGATGTGACTGCTGACAGAAGTAGCAAGATGAATTCTGAGGTGTATAGGGTCTATACTCTCTGCTCACATTCAGCCAAATTCTACAAAACTGATAGGACACCGCTTCACCGTGCAGGTGGATAATGACCCTAAATATACTGCAACAGCAACTCAATTTTTTTCAAGACTTTTTGAAGGCAAAGAAATGGAGTATTCTTCAATGGCCAAGTCAGTCTCCCGATCTCAAACCAATAGAGATGCTTTTCACTTACTGAAGACAAGACTGAAGGCAGAAAGACCCACAAACAAGCAGAAACTGAAGGTGGCTGCAGTGAAGGCCTGGCAAAGCATCTCCAGGGAGGGAATTCAGAAGAAGAATTTGAGTTTTGAGAACATGGTCCCCAGACTTCAGGCAGTCATTGACTGCAAAGGATTTTCATCCAAGTATTAAAATTGTGGTTATATTAACAATTATGTCACTTTGTCCAAATACCTTTGAGCCCCTGAAAATGGAGGTACTTTGTTGAAAATGGCTGTAGTTCCTAAATGGTAAATGCCATATTTTTGTGGAACCTCTTAAAATAAAGCTGAAAGTCTACACTTCGATCACATCATAATTGGTTTATTTTAAATCCACTGTGGTGGTGTATAAAGACAAAATCACAAAAACTTTGTCATTGTCCAAATACTTCCGGACCTGACTGTATATATACCTGTACAGTTATTCGTGACATTTTGTAACTGATAATGTTTGTTCTATTTTCTAAGCCCAGTAGCTTAATTTAAACCACCACAACCCGGCAGTTACTAAGAATGAATAAGTGAATGCTGTCAATGCATCATTCATGTCCATGTTAACAAATGTGGTCTTACTTTGTCCCATGAGCTTCACATTTGAATGCTAACCCGCATGAAAGTCTCAACTAGATGCCAAGTTAACCATTCTGACAAGATTTCTTTAAAATATTGCTCTCTCTTCCTCACTCTCTCTGTCTCTGCTGATCACTCTTGTGCAGACTTGAATAGATTAGCCTCTGTTGTAGAGCTGTGAAATGAGACAGTGTGTATGAAGGAGACTAAGTGCTGCTAAACCCTCTGCTGCTGGACCCAAAATGCCCATATTGACTGCCAAACAAAGAAACAATGGCTACATGCTCAATAAAGCACCATCACAGTCTTTATCTCACTCCCCATCGTGTTTTTGCATTCATTAGAAAGAAAAAGTGTAAAAAGAAAGGCTATCGGATGTATTACACATATAGCTGGAATAGACTTAAACCTGATTAATACTTTGGTTTAAAATGCCTCCCAGAAATGAAATCACAGCAATCAGAGTGCAGCTGCCATTCTAATGGAACATTTAATGTAATAAATGTTAACCATTTAAGAACTCTAATGGCACATTTTATTATGTAGTGTTTTGTATATTTGACTCAGATTGTGGTGTTCGTGCTGAAATTGGTGTGCTTCATTAGCCAGTTGCAGCAGGTGAGCAACTAATGAAGGCTTCTGTGAGTACATTTCTTGTAGCTATTTTCTCTCACCTTCCACAGTAAATTCTTCTTGGTACTATTGGGGCAAGGTGAAACTGAATTGGAACAAAAAGAAAATAAATTAAAAAATGCAGATTTCTTTATTCAAATAGACTGATAAACACCGTGACTGTCCCAAACACTAATTGGAATGTTGTTCCATATCTGTGGGTCTTTGTAAGGGAAAGCTCCTGCTGTAGCTTTCCCTATACAAGGTACCAACAAATAGCCTGTACCTTTTGATAGAAGTAGGTGTGGTGTATCATAAAAGGCCAAAATTTCACTCAGTTACTGCAGTGCGAGACCATTCAGTGCGTAGTAGTCAATAGGTCAATAGTAGTATATTATAACCAATGCGAAATTTGATTGGGAGACAATGCAGGGTGGATAAGATAGGGGTGATTACTATTACATTACTATACAGTGATGAGCACTACTAAACAGTAGTAATGACTCTATTAATCATTAACTAATAGTAAAGATAACTTACAAAATTTTTAAGCATTATATATAATATGGGGCCTAATGGTTAGAGAGTTGGCCTTGTAACCTGAAGGTCATGGGTCTGGTCATGCTCCCCGGGTGCCGCAGTAAAAAAAGGCTACACATGGTGTGTGTGTGTGTGTGTGTGTGTGTGTGTGTGTGTGTGTGTGTGTGTGTGTGTATGTGTGTGTGTGTTCACTACTGCGTGTGTGCACTTGGATGGGTTAAATGCAGTGCACAAATTCTGAGTTTGGGTCACCATACTTGGCCACAAGTCACTTCACTTTATTTAAAATGTTATAATGCTACTTACCAATGTGAATAAACAGAAATAAATAAATATTAGAATTAAAATATTTAAGAAGCCATTAACTGGTCAGTTGTTGACATTTATTAATGGTTTATATGTTAATAAATCTGTTAATTAATATTAATAAATAATAATAATATCTTATGTGTACAGTATCTTTCAGCTTATATGTCCATATTCCAATTTTTTCCGAACTTCTTTCTGACAAAAGCTGAGAATAGGGAACATGTTTTCTGGTCCTTCTGCACATCAAGTACAGGTTTGCACATTTTATTTAGTTTTAACTTACTGTGAATACTGCAAAGAGAGTACTATAATTAATTAATAACTATAATATAAAATCATTAAACCGTTCTTTTTCTTTTGGTATTGCTTAACCATGATTAATTGTAAAAAAGCACATGAATTCACTTCACAAAAATAAGCATTACTTAAGCTTGATTAGCCATTACTCAATTATTATAAGCATTTATTAACTGTAGTCAAGTATGTATAACCATATATAGTCCTTTGTGTCCTTCATTGTAATGTTCAAACATATATCCCTTTATTAACAATTAATTAATGCAAAAGAGAGCTTAAAAAGAATTGTGCAAAATGAATTAATCACTAATTAATTCAGTTTTCCTGAATTAGAAACAAAAACCTACAAATCTATTAAATATCACTGTTGCTTTGATCATGACAACCATCTGTTATAATGAGTTTATTCCCAGTTATGAATAGATCTACAGTACATTCATGAAGAGAATTAAATTTATTTAATTTCTTGTACAATAAATAAAATATACAAAAATGTATTTATAAAATAAATAAAACAAATATTTTATTATCTTGAAGCCTTGAACATTTTGACTGCTCTTTAAGTGCAATGGACAAAACAATGATGTGAGTGCATTATTCAGAGTAATGTAACTCCTTATATGATACATTTTCCTACTGACTTTATTAAGTCCACTCAAAATTATATTTATTGCTTTTCTAACATACAATATCAGAACATAAAAATAGCTTGATCCAAAATTCTTGTCACCACGACACCAGAAATGTGACACTAAGGTTAAAAAAGGTGGAATTAAGGGCATGATTCCTCATGCACAGTTCTCCAGCCTACTTCATCTTTCTTATAGTGTTCAAGATTTATTAATTTATTTATTTTGCTATATCTGCAAGCAGAAAAGAAAAGAAAAGAAAAGAAAATTGTAACCATGGAGTAGATTAATTTGACTTTCATTGCCTATTTCTGAAAGGTGGAAGGAATGAGATAGCAGTTATGTAGTAATGTAGTTATGGAGTAATGTAAACGTTGGATAGTGCTGTTATCCATGCTTCCACAGTTCAGAGTAAGCAATTAGCCACACAGTGATTTCAGCACCAGGGCACACCTCTCTCAACAGCTCCAGTGCAAGTGCACCGGCTGCACCGCTGTAGTTCTTACCTCTGCATGTTTGACAGGTTAGAGAACAAAATACTCAGATTAGATAATAAAATAAATAGAAAAAAAAAACAAACCAAAGTAATAAGGTACATACAGTGGAAGCAACACAATGTGCTAGTTGGAGTTAGTGGGCTAGGTCACGTCTGTCAGCATCTAATACTGTATGTGTGACATTATCTCCAATGCAGGTTTTGGTCTTTCATCTGGGACTCAGTAACTGCAACAGTGTCATCTTGATGAGCATAGTAAAGTTTTTTTTTTAATTTTTTTTTATTTATTTATTTTTTATGTTTCCCTGAAATAAGGAAATGTAAGCAGATAATTATATCATTAATCACAAATATTTTGGCCACATACTAGTGTAATAATAGTTTGTCTGTAGTGACACCATTCATGTCATTATCATTTAGACATTCTACCTAGTCTGTGCTCACAGTTTGGGATGCAGCCCAGAATTCTCTTTTACTGGTACTCATAGTCATTAGATTAATCTGTGCAGTGACCCACATTCAATATTCTGCTGCAAGTAGCTTACAAGTTTCTACCAGACAGTGTAAAATCCAGCTTTTATTTTCATTCTTTCATTATTATCTTGGTCAGTGTCACGGTGGATCTGGAGCCTATACCAGGAACACTGTATGCAAAGTGGATGTACAACCTGGTCTATAGCAGGGCATATGTACACACATTCATGATAATTCACATCTAGGAGCAATTTCACATGTTTTGGGAGGTGGGAAGTATTTTCCAGAGAAAATGTCTCCAGGTTACATATGTAACCATGGTTCCCTGAGGGAATGAGACGCTGCGTCGAAATGCTATGGGAATGTCTTCAGCGTGACCATGCTCTGAATCACATGTGTAATCGGTCGAATAGATGGGCAAAATATCACAGGCAGGGTGACATAGCGACCAGGAAGCTTAAAAGCACGCACTATGGATACAGCGGCAGCTTCAAGAATGAAGCAGGCGTTCGCAGGGATGCCAGAAGTATGGCACTGAGTCGCAGCATCTTGTTCCCTTGGGGAACCATAGTTACATACATAACCTGGAGACGTTTGCCTTCAGGAACTCGAGCTGTGTCGAACAAGTATGCCCACACCACCAGACTTACAAATCCCTGCCCAGTGTGGAAGAGCATAGCTAGGGCGAGAGAACAAAACAGCTGGGAGTGGCTCGCATGTCGAGGCCATAGAACCTGAAGTCAGGGGCATGGACCAACCCACAGCATTTCCTGCATAGGGACACCAGCCAGAAAGGCTGTGGAGGCCGCCACACTTCTAGTGGAGTGAGCCTTGACTCCCAAGGGTGAGGGGAGATCAACGGACTCATAGGTCAGACAGATGGCATCCATGATCCACAGGCTGAGGGTCTGCTTAGTAGCAGGGAGACCTCTCATACTGGGACCATAGCACACAAGCAATTGGTCCGCCTTTCTCCACAGGGCAGCTATGTGGACGTATGCGTCCAGTGCTTGCACTGGACACATACAGTTAAGCCTCTGCTGGTGAAACTTTAGGAACATACCCCACTCGAGGGTAAATAAACGCTTTGGCCAGACCGGCCACAGAGTCTAAATAAGAGAGGGCCACTGAGAGGGCCTGTTGATCCCCAACTCTCTCTGAGAGTTGAAGTTTCCACTTCAAGGCATACAGTTTCCTTGTTGAGGGAGCTCTGGAATGGAGAATGGTCTCATCAACCTCGGTTGAGAGACCAGAAGCTACAAGTTGTGCCCCCTCAGAGGCCACACTCACAGGTTCCACACTACGGGCAGGGGTGGAAACCCGCCTGTGAGAGGAGGTCCCTCCTGACAGGGATCTTGCATGGAGGGCCATTGAGAAGGGTCTAGTTAGGTCCAGAAGTATTTGGACAATGACAGAGTTATTGTGATATTGCCTTTATACACCACCACAATGGATTTGAAATAAAACAATCAAGATGTGATACATGGGCTTAATTGCTGTAGAGTATGTGTGTTTTAAACTGTCAAAAATGTCAAACACAAACTGTGTTTGTTTCTATATTGTGAGTGTGTGATTATGTGCAAGCCCATGAGGAAGACTGTGAGCATGTGATTTGAATCGAATTTATTAGAATACCATTTATATTTATTTGAATACTCATTTTATAATCTCTTATGTTGACCATTTTAATAAAAGCTGGGTTCATGTGGATTAACTCTAAGTGCATGATAACACATGCACACACAAAAACATACACAAATACACATTCTCTGAGATGAGCTCTGAGTCATATTGAGGCATGTTATCAAAATGGCCTAAAACAAAAAGGGAGTGAAGGAAAAATCAATAAACAGCTCAGCCTAACGCCAGAACACACACTTATCTCCAAGAGCCACAGGCAGGCTAGAAAACACACTGATTTCTCTGTCTAATGTTTTCAATCTCTGGCAAAATACTTTTTCAGAGCTGGACACACACCCACACACATTTCCCTGGGCATGTGTATCTTTTGTGACAGACACACTGGTCTTTCTTGCTTACAGTTTGATGTGTGGCCAGTCTGACAGGAAATTGTAATTAATTACCCACGCACCATTTTCTCACCTCTGATTGGCTGCTGTCCTGTTCTGCTGTTAAAACTGCCACCTACAAGTGCACTTGCCTGTCACTGCTACTTCCTGTCCTCCATGCCCTGTCAGCTACCTGCTATCTCACCTGAGATGCAAATAATTATTCACACACACACACACACACACACACACACACACACACCACTCAGGGTGAGAAGAGTTAGATACCTGTCAAACCTTCTCGTTCATTCATTTTCTCTTTTTTTTCCTTTTTGGGGTTTTTTGTCACATTTTCTATGTGTTTTCTGCATAAGGCTACAGATGAGACACGTGGATCTTTTCACTTTACACCTGTAGTAATAGCTGTAAACAAAATTAAACTCTGTGCTATGCAATGCATAATATATATACTAACCCCAACCCAAAGCAGTTTATAGAGTACAGTATGCAAACAACATGCCTTTCTTAAAAACTTGGAGCTTATCAACTAATGCTCTATTTTTATTGTTATGGTATATTTTTGAGTTATTAATTGATTTGTTTTCATTTAATTTATTTTCATTGCATTTTCTTGTTTTTAATATAATTTTTTAAATAATCATTTATTTTATTTCTGACCTACTGTGCTTCTTCTTTTTTCTCCCCTTTTCCCCAACTGTCCCCTATCATACAACAGGTACACTCCTGATCAAAATCTTAAGACCAGGGAAAATATTACAAGTATTCACACTTCGCACTGGTTGATTGTAACCAGGTTGTAAGTACTTCTTCAAAATGCCTAAAGAAGAAACAAGAGCAAGAGACAAAAAATAGAGAGTAGGCAATTTATTGAAAACTGCATTTAAACTCAAACAGGC
>CM074962.1:11224236-11229236 GCA_037577455.1 Pangasius macronema
ATAAAAACTTAAGCAGCAACTTTTCCAATTTCCAATATTTGTGTCATTCTCAAAACTTTTGGCCACGACTGTACATACATAACTTGTGTAGACATTGTTAGGAAAAAGGAGGTAGAGAACAAAGGGGGGAGAGAGGAAAAACAAGGGGAAGGGAAATGAATGAATGAATGAATGAATGAATGAATGAATGAATGAATGGAGATAAAATATATTGAATAAATTAAATACATTAGATAATTAATCTATGTGAGGAGTATAAATAGTGTGAATCAGTGGTTTAACAGACAGCATGACCAATTTTGCTCCCTGGCCATGGTTGGTTTTGGCATCTCCCAACGATAGGGTTAACCACTTTCCTGTGGCATCACTCGAGGGCTTTGTTGTGGTACTTCACCTTTATACTGAATATTGTGCATAAATAAAATAAAATGTTTTATTTATTGTACCTTCATAACCTGCTACTTTATCATTTTTTGTTTTCTCTATCTGTTTTTAACAAATTATTACATTTTATATTAAGACTTTTCCCCAAAGTTTTATTTATTTGCTTTTTTTACTTATTTAACTGGTTCTGATGCTAACAATCTTTACACTGTTGCAAACTTTACAAAAAAACATTTAACTGCAATTCAGTTTTGGCTTTAACCACCAAGTAATTGTCATATTGTGAGACATAGTAACTGTGAAAACATTGAACAAAAATGAAGCAGTCTGAGGTAATTCTGAGGTAACTTTGTCCATGGAATTGACTCACATGACAAGGTAGAATACCAAATAATTCTCTTGCATCCACATTATATTGTATATGACTGTGATGAATACGATGAATAGTAAATCTCTCTTTCTCTCATTCTCATACACACAAACATACTCTCTCTCTCTCTCTCTCTCTCTCTCCCTCCACATTTTTTTACAGAATGAAACTAAGAATATTTTTTGTGTGTCCTGAGTCCTGCTGTCCAGCTTTGTCAATGTCCTTCTTTTCATGCTCGTCTGTTTTGTTGGTTTATTGTTGGAAAAGCAATTGTTCATGTCACATTACACTTAATTCATGTGTAATTATTAGAATTATTTTCCTCTCAAAAAGTTTTGCTGATATTTGTAAGATATCACAGATAATTCCTGTTTGCATCTTCTACATCGGCAAACAGTTTGGCCTGGCTCTCTTTTTATAGTTATTTTATGCTTATTATGTTTTTTTTTTTTCTTTCCACCTTCAGTTCCTTCCAGTTGTTCCTCTGTCTCAATCTCTCAATACTATTTCTCCTTCTGACTCACCCTCCCTTTTTTGCCTTTCTATAGCTCCTTTTCCATTGTATATCTCAATCCCTCTCTCTATTTCTTTTCTTCAATGTCTTTCTTTTTCCTTTAAGAAAAAGAAAGTGTTATAAAAATGTTATTACACCAAGTGAAGATATCTTGAATAAAGACAAGGATATCTAAAATTTCTCATTATGAGATTATTATATAACATATATAAGACCATTATGCCTATTTTTATACATATTTATTAATTTCAAGCTTAAAATTGTCTTGGAACATGTTCACTGGTTCTCAATCTTGTTTTTGTCTGTTTTTTGTGTCTTGGATGTAGCCTAGTATTGTCTGTTTGTTAATTGTCTGACCTTCTGCCTGTTATTGACCCTGACTTTACCTCATATTTTGGACTTGCCTTTCAGTTTTTACAATAAAGTATTTTACCCGTTTCAGCTGCCTGATAATTTGTTAAAAACGAATCTAATAAACAGAGATATTTGTTGAATTTGCCTATATTTAAGATATTTTTGCTTGCTAATAAATAAATTTGCAATGCTCTTTCTCTTGATTATCTCTATCTCTCTAACTTTTTTCAGCATTTATTTACAGTTTTGCCAAAGCATCATTGAAATGAAAAGAACTTAACTATTACTTTTTATAACCATTAAAGGTTATAAGAAATCAGATGGTGAGGTAAGATTTAGTCTGTAAAGCTCAAAATCACCTAGGTAGATTTTTTTCTTCAAAAGCACAGAACTATCTTGGCTCCACTCCTGCTGCACTGCTGACATGGTCTCTCCTCTCTTGGGAGGCATTATGTCTGCTTCTGAATCTTTGTTGGCCCATCATTCACAAAATTGTGTCCTCCAGTCCTCCCATGGCATCACTGAATTGTTATGTTTGCAAATATGCATTTTACTATGGTCACCATACCTACACTAGTAGCCCTATATGACAGCATTCTTTGGTGTTCCAGTACCTAATGTTACAAATTAAGCACTGAAAACACCAACCTTGTTGGTCCAACTTGGAAGTGTACAGTCTGAAAAAAAGCAATATTTTTTCATGCACAGAGTATATTAATCATCATATAACTCTTTATTATTGTCAGTATCTGACTGATCTGGTTGATTATTCTTTATAGTTGTGTTTTATGGCATTTTATCTTTTATGGTTAATACTATAAGGGTCCTCAGACAAAATGGCTGAAGACCATTCTGACACACACCAAGTCCTTTCACATGCACTCTATTTTTATGAGGAATTCTCTCTCTCTCTCTCTATCTCTCTCTCTCTCTCTCTCTCTCTCTCTCTCTCTCTCTCTCTCTCTGAGCCCTGTAATCCAATAGCAATCATTCATCTCCTCCTTCATCGTAAGAGATAGATGTGGTCTTGAGCAGATTTTGACATTCAGTGGCCATCTGTTGGCAATTTGTGCATATTTGCGGACTGATAACACAGAGTTAAGTTTCTGTGGAGTGTGGATGAAGATTTTCATTCATCCAAATCTTTTTAAACGTCCACTAGTACAAATTCAAGACTACTGGCCATGAGTAATAATCTTGTAATATTATAGAAGGTATGAACAACAGGTCATTTGCTCCTGGGTGTTTTAAATCCATGGACACTTTGACAGCCTTCTAAAAGATACTGATGGAGATATTGACCTCTAACCACTTAATTTTGTAAATCGCGGTGAAAAGTGTATCCTAAACCAGTAAACCATTAGTTTAAAATCATCGCCTTCATAAAACTATCATGATCATAATTACTAATGCAAGTGATCGAATCAAAACACTGTCACAAAGAATGACATTTTTCAACATCTGCAAACAATGTGTAGCACTATGTGACATCGACAGGAATTGCTACATCCCTGACCCAAACTATAATAGTCATAGCAATCAAAAGGGTATAGTTCAGTGTTGCCAACTCTTTTAAGGGAAAATTAGCTAATGTAAATTCACTAGAAGTCACCAGATGACATCATATGATGATGCATCCACATGACACTAGCTTTTAATGATTATTTACATATCAAACAGTTTTACACAAAGAAAACAGAATAATACACGAATAGAATAGAATAGAATAGAATAGAATAGAATGATCGCTGGGAACAATGGTGATCAGTAAATTGATCATTGGGAACAATGGTGATTAGTGACTGGTCAATAGAAATAAGAGTGATCAATGATAGATAGATAGATAGATAGATAGATAGATAGATAGATAGATAGATAGATGGATGGATGGATGGAAGGATGGAAGGATGGATGTACTTTATTGATGTTCATGGGTAAATTTAGGTTAGATGATTGATCACTGGGAAAAATGTTGATTATTTAATGATTGTATAACCAGTAACTGTCATGTGAGCTGGGGAGCCACTCTGAGTGTAATACAAAGGCTCTTTTTTTAAATAAAGCTGCTAAAGGTGTCTAAGTGTTCAAATCTTAGTGACAAAGTCACTATGTTGGCAACACTGGTATAGTCTGCAAAGAATAATCTATTTATGGAATTATAAAATGCACTTTAAATAAAAATCAGTATTATTGTTAATAGCTGAGTGAGATTGTCTGATCTCTTGATCTACAATGCTGTAGCAACAATTGACTGTACTGCATCCTATATTCAAGCAAATATTTTTCCTCAACCGTGACATTCTTAGTGTGCCAGAAGCTGTAGATGGTCCAATATTCATCCAGATTGTGACAGAAAATTGTATTTAAACTGTGAGAATCCAGTCTTACACTAAATACTTACATATTAATTTATATAAACTAATTAATTTATTTGTTTATATTAGATCAGGTAGTCTTGTGATAACTCCTGCAAATATGGTATGGTTGTGTTAGTGATATTGCATACTCCTTAGTGACTGTTACTTTTTATGTTAAAGCTGTGTTCCGGATATATAACTGATTTGAAATTGACAGACAAATAGTTGTTTTTGATGTGTCAAAATGTGTGTGTGTGTGTGTGTGTGTGTGTGTGTGTGTGTGTGTGTGTGTGTGTGCGCGTGCTGGGGTAGATTTTGGATCTTGGCATTAATCATCAAATTCACTTCATCAGCATGACTTTAGTCGTAAATTATTCAGTAAGTGTCTGAGTCAAATTCCATGTCCCAGTGATTTAAGTCTGCATGTTAACTTAATCAAAAATTACAAAAATTGATGTCTCATTTTTGCAACAAGAACAAAATTAATTTGTGTAGAGTGATGATGAGAGACTATATAACATTTTGAAATTTTATATTTTAAGTAAACTACATGAAATTTTTAACTAGGTTTTCAAATGTTTAGCTTCTTGCAGTAAAAGCATTTTTGATATAATTGTCATATGTAAAGTATAAGGGTCAGTAAGAGTAAATATTTATTTATTTGTTGTCACTAAATCAGGTGATGAAAAAATGACAAAATTGCTGTTTCAGAGAGGCATGGATTAGGATTACTAAAATGGCTGCCTTACAACAAACCAAATTATCAGGAAATGTACCACCATGGCCATAGGCTTTCAGAAAGCTTCACCATATAATATATCATCATATTTAAATTTAGTTTATTATTAGGCTTATGTGAAGTGTCCACCATACAATCCCCCATGACTTAGATGTTATTGTAGAAATGATAATGCATTAGAAGGAAAACATTAGTATAATCCTTTAAATTGTCTTGCAGCCAGCACTACTGTCAGAACTGTGCTGTAATAGAAAATTAATCACCATCTTTGAACCAATCAAA
>CM074962.1:11234236-11259077 GCA_037577455.1 Pangasius macronema
TCTCTTTACCATCTCCCTTTAAGACTCTCTCTGTCACACTCTCACTCGTATTCTCTCTTATTCTGTCTCCATCTCTTGCTTTGTCTCTCTATGTTTCTCTTCTTTTCCTCTTTTTCTTATCATTCTTTATCCTGTTCTCTCTCTTTCTTCATCCTTTTCACCCTCTCTTGTCACTATAAATCCATTTACCCCACTGTCACTCTGCTCACTGAATGTTCTCTATTGTTTTTTTATGTTCCTCAGGAAAGCTCTAAAGCATTTTCTGCTCTCTTTTTCATGCCAGAGAGCATGTCAGTGCTTTGGTGCAGTCCTAAATGCCTGTGCTGTGCACTTCATTTTCACGGCATACTGATCCCTGTTACACAGCTTACACATTCAGAGTGTCATGTGTTGAATGTGCTGACACTTTGGAAGAATTGTAAGAACAATAAATAAAACATTAATCTGTAACAAATTATGAGCAGGACCCAACTTCTCAGTGAGCTCATTATGGACAATCTGAAAATTGTGGTTTAATAGTTAAGGTTAAAAATCACAAAGACAGGGCAAGCAAGTACAGGTATGGTCTAACTGGGGAACACTGTAAAGCAGGAGGGTCAAACACAGGTCCTAGAGCTCCAAAGCCCTACACAGCATTGTGATTTTAATGTATTTATTCTTCTGATGCTAATATTCTGTCTATAAGGACATGTTGTATGAGCTGAAGTTGTGGGGTAGAATATTATACTCTGCAGTGCTGTGAGTCTCCTGGACTGGAGTCTAAAACCTCTGCTGTAAATGGAAAAACATAGAAACATAAAATTGGAAAAACACATCTTAGTAAATGATATGTGAGACTTATCAAAGAGCAATGGTGAGATGAAAAGTTTAAATAATGAAGCTCAGAACACAGAAAATCAGTCACCAGTGAAAATGTTAAGCTGAATAGAAAGACAATACAAAATGAGGAATGTGGCAAATAAGAAATAACTGCAAACTATCATCAGAATGAATGTGTGTTAATGATAATAAAAATTTACTCAAAGCAGCCTGCTGAATCTTCTTATCGCAGTTACCATTAGCTACCAGTCTGGCTGTGTGAAGGAGACACACAGATCTTTTTTTAAACTGGCGCTTTTGCAATGTCATAGGACAGCTGCTCCTCTATTCACTATATATGACTCCTATGATAACTGTCGTTCTGATTGTTAGGCAAGGGCCATCTTTCACACCCGGAGAACATGACCAATTTTGTTTTCTTTGACTGCAAGCCTGATGGCTGTGTCATCATCACAATGTACTGATGATAGGGTAACACTTTAAACAGCTTCACTGAGAACTGGAAACAGTGACCATAAAAAGAAAAAAAGAATGGAAAATGGACAGACAGTGTGCAAAGTAGAGTGTGACAAGCAGGAGGGAGGGGCCAGGCTGTGAGGACACACGCCTGGCGCAGAGTTGGCTAATCAGTGGGAGAGAGGGATAAAGCAGGGGCTGGAGACACTGAGGGGGAGAGAGAGATGTATGCGTGTTTTGTGTTTTATGTTATTTTTATGTTCTGTTTATAATTAAATGTTAAGTTTACATTTAACATGTTTAATGTTAACCGAGTTCACTCGGTTCGCCCCTTCTCCTTGTCCATCTTTGAAGTTTGTTACATAGAGCAGTTCAAAAGGGATAGAATAAAAGTGGACATTATAAAACATTAACATGTCTGTTGTTTTGCAAATACTATAACCTGTTCTTTAATATATTCTCAAACTCTTCACTTACTACATCAGAATATTTAATACATAATTAATCCCACGCATGCTTGTAGCAAAATGTCATTTCTCCAGGAATATGGTGCAACACATAATACGCAAGACTAGTGCAAATACACAACATGTAAGATGTAAGTGCAGTACAATAAGTACACAGAACATAACAATAAATACAAATGACAATAAATACACAGGACATGGGCGATAAACTGTAAACTATTTGGTAGTGTAGCAGTAATAGGTACATCTGTAGCAGCATATGTCAACACATATGCTTTTTGATTTGATTGCCACAAGCTTCAAATCTGACTGCTCACTTGCTCTCACAAAACCTCCTGCTCTTGTGAGTTTTGCATTCTGGAGGATCCCAGTCCCACACTCTTAACGAGTCATTCAAATCTTCCAAAATAGCTCTTAAGGACAGTAACCATTTACAATTACATAAGTATTTTGAACCCCTGATAAAACAGTTACTGTTTCATTCTTTTTTAACCCAAGAACATTAGGTTGTTCTTTTATTACAGTACATTACGTATTATTATTCAGGCACATGCTCTCCCTCTCAATTTTCTCACTTGCACTTTGACACTTGCTATATACAGATGGAAAGAAGATGCAACTTGACAGGTGACAGCATCAGACATTTAAGAGATGATCTATTCATTAAGTGCTTTCACTGCTTTAAACTCATCACACACACATAGTCACGGCCCGCTGTTTGCCAACCTTGCATGGAGACTGCCTCCACCTCTCCCTCTCTCCCTACCTCTATACACCACACAGTTGCCTGGAGACACAGAGAGTACACAGAGTACAGTATATACAAACTATTTTAAGACATTGGTGTCTGCAAGTTCAGTTCATGTTGCTGAAGATTGTGTCACTCCATTCTCTCAGCATTTATTATGGCTGAGCTTATTTAGGCTGACTTTAATTACAACGGCTTAAGTTGCTTTACTTACTAATTCTCAGTGTGACTGGAGCTTCATATAATGTCACATGTCAGAATAAAGCATCTGTGTTAGGAGGGTACTTACAGATTATGGTGATCATCATAACATTTAATTTTTGTTTTATTTCTCAGAGAGAGACAAAGAAAGATTGAGAAAATAAGACCAAAAGACATGCAGTAAGATAAAGAAAGAAATTGTAGACTGATCATTACAGCAGATCAGTGAACTAAGATGGGCCTACAGTCCACAAAAATCCCAAAAGTGATTTAAGTGATTTAAAAAAAATCATTTCACACCCACACTGTCATTTTTCTTTTTTCTTTTCTTTTCTTTTCTTTTCTTTTCAAGAATTTCCAGAATTGCTTTTTTTGTGTTAACTGTGGACACATTAGGCAATTAGATACAGAAAATCCTCAAAATCCCAGAGATAGAGTGAATTACTGCAATCTCTTGATTATGTGACACACACACAAAGACAGTGCTGGATATGTTGTTTCCAGAATTTGCTATGTGACAATATGGCAAGAACACCCATTATTATGGAGAACGGTGGGAGAGCTTACCAGCCTCAATTTCTGCTAGTCCCATGCACTTTATGAAGCTGGTCCCAATTGGGTGTGTGGAGGTGGGACACAATATAAAGGGACAGACTATATATATATAAAATCAGCCTATTTAATTCTTACATATACACTCATCATCCACTTATACACCTGAACACCTGCTCATTCATGCTCATCAAGTGGCAGCAGCACAGTGCATAAAAAAACAGACCCATATAAAGAGCTTCAATAATTGTTCACATCAAACATCAGAATGGAGGAAAAAATTTGATCTCAGTGACTCTGACCATGACATGTTTATTAGCATCAGATGGACTAGTTTGGGTATTTCAGAAACCGCCAATCTCTTGGGAGTTTTGCACATAACTCTAGAGCAAATTGCAAAAATGTCATTAATGCAGCTAACAGGCCTTTTTCACACTTCTGTGTTACAAATAAGGAAGCTGTCTGGCTTTTCTCTGTTTATCAAAAACATTTTACTGGACAACAGATTTTTTGATGTATCCATGTGATCTGTCTGATCTAGCCCCATGTTTTAAGTGTGGTTTTGAAGTAGTCAGAGTGTTTGAAATGCTGGCTACAAAAGTACATGCTGCATCTTAAAATCTTTAAATTCTCATTCTCATCCTGCCAATGAGCACAAGTAATTTCTCTCTTTTTTTTTGTGAAATTATTGAAAGCTCAAGTACAGATATTTTTTGCTGTGTTAGCAAGCTGTATTTGCTGCCATTGTTCACAACCTCACTAGTTTTTAAATGCTGCTACAGAAGTGTGGAACAAAACCTGCCCTAGATCCACCGACCCCCCAAACCCCCACCCAAGGTTAAACCCAAGTCTGTGCCTATGCACCTTGTTGATGAGAGAGAGTGAGGATAATAGCCAGACTAATTCAAAATGACAGGAAGGTTATAGTAACCGAAATAAACACTTGTTATAACCATGATGAGCAGAAATGCATCTGGGACACACAACATGTCGAATCTTGAGGTAGATGGGCTACAACAGCAGAAGACTACATAAGTTTGCTTCTGTCAACCAAGAACTATAATCTGAGACTACAGTGTTCACAGGCTCACCGAAACTGGACAAATCAAGATTGGAAAAACATTGACTGGTGAATCTGAGTGGATGGTAAGTGTATATGTCCTGAAATAACACATATAACTTAGAGAAATAGTAATCTCCCAGTAAGTGAATCCTGTGACAGGTGGTGATTATCTGAAAAGGTGCTATATGTTCGACTGGTGAAAGTCAAACTAGCAAAAAGCATGCAGTTATTTCCACATTTGGGTGCATCAGAAGTTGAAAGGTCACTGCCACTAATTTCCCCATATTTTATCATGAATTGCAATATAAAATGATAGTGCTAGAGGCTTACCTTCCTACATTGACATATCAATTATTATTTACAATTTATGATTACTCTGAACAGTTCAAATTTAAGTATCATTCCGAAGGGCCCAACAGTGGTTCTCTGGTGGTTCTGAGATTTTATGGCTCTTAGAAGCTGACAAAAGAATTTGAATATGAATGTTATATATTTGAATTATACATGTCACATTAAATGATATCCTTTTTCAGGTAAATAATTTTTTTCCAGAAGAATATTTTTTGCAGAGCTTTTTTCTTAGTTTTGAACTTGCTAGGAGGTAAGCTTTACCTTTAGAAAATTTTATACAAAATTACAAAATTATGATTTTTACTTAAAAAAGAAAATCAGAACCCTCAATACAGAAAAACACAAAAATATGTATTTCATATAATTTAAATTAGGCCAAAAGTGACATATTCACTTTAATTTGGGTTTTCCATGGGGATAAGTAGATGCTTTTGGTCAAACAACTAAGACATTTTTATGTTCAGTGTATAACATCACTCGTTTTCTAGTGATGTTATCACTGCTTCGAAAATGCACACACATGCTTCATATATGCCTAGCGTAACTATCCATTTAACATTTTAGCTAGTTACGGTATGATAATGCTACCGTCCTAGCAGTTATTAGTACCTAACAGTCACTGTACTCTGTATATCTTCATGGATGCAAGTGTGACAGAGGACTGTGAGTCTAAATGCTGAGTTTGACCACTCTAAAATCCTCCCCTGATACCAAAAAAACTTGGGTGAGATCTGGCCTACTCTTCTCTTCCCTTTATTTACAAACACTTTACAATTCTTGAGATTAGTATTTAAAGTTCTGTTGTGTTGTTGTTGTTGTCTTTTTCTTCTCAAAAAAAATCTCAAAAAAGTAACCCTTAATTTTGAATTATGTTATGTAAGTGAAATATATAAACATTTTTCATACACAAATAAAGCTTTCAAGCTCTAAAAGATTTGACCTCAGAGTTGCTAGTTTAGCAGTTCACAACTTTGACCACTGAGCCACCATAATTATTACACAAACATTCTCTCTCTCTCTCTCTCTCTCTCTCTTAAAATCTAAATTTCTAAAAAAAAAAAAAAAAAAAAATCTATTTTTTTCTAATTTATTTATTTTTTCAAGATCTATTTTTACTGGAGTTTTTCAAGACAAATATAGTAGAAGTGATTTCTCTCTGTCTCTTACAATCTTTCTGACAATAATCATACGTTATATAGCAGTTCAGTTCAATAGACATTTTATTGAATATTTTTATGTACTATTCCCCCAATCCCCTGCTTAAATGACATTTATTCATTTACTGTGTGTGGGAGCCTGTGCTTTCCAAGCAGACTGAGGTTAGCAAGTCTACTCTATTGTTTTTCCAGTAAAACAGTTTCTAGTGCAGGAAGCAACAGCAGTAAAAGTCCTTAGCTGAAAGTGGGTGTAATTGTAGCACAGCGAGGCCGTCACCACCTGGGTTTCTGCACTGATAAAAATAGACTAACCTGCCACCGGCACTTTTATTAATGGCGAGTACAGCAGTCTTGTCAGGGGATGGTTGTAATACGATTATAAATAGCTAGACCACAGTGTGTTGCTGTGAAGCAGACACCGCTATGGGCATGTGGTATTTGTGATCGACAGTGAGGACAGTTGGAGTGTTCTTACACAAGTAACCATGTTTTGTATTGCTACACATGACAAATGTATGAGTTGCAACATTATTCTTGTGGAGATGAGAGAATGTTGAGCGATTATTCACTTTCGCAGCCTGATATTGCATTTGGAGCTTGCCATCACTTTCTCTTGTACCAAACTAAGTATCTATTAACCATAATTTTAATACTTGGATGAAAATCCTTTGCAGTCCAGTTCTCAAAACTCAAATTTTTGAAAAAAGAAAAAAAAAAAGAGTTTCCTCCCTGGAGATGCTATGCTGGGCATTCACTGCAGCTACCTTCAGTTGCTGCTTGTTTGTGGGTCTTTCTGCTTTCAGATTTGTCTTCAGTGAAAAGTTAAAAGCATGCTCTATTGGGTTGAGATCAGGTAACTGACTTGGCCATCAAAGAATATTCTATTTATTTGCCTTTAAAAAGTCTTGAGTTGCTTTCACAGTAAGTTTAGGGTCATTATCCACCTGCACTGTGAAGCGGTGTCCTATCAGTTTTGTAGAATTTGGCTGAATGTGAACAGAGAGAATTCATCTTGCTACTTCTGTCAGCAGTCACATCATCAGTAAACACCAGTGAGCCCGTTGCATTGACAACCATACATGCCCATTCCATTACACTAACTCCACCATGTTTGACACATGATGTGATATACTTTGGATCATGAGCTGTTCTTTTCTACTTTTCTCTTCCCTTCATTTTGGTACAAGTTAATCTTAGTTTCATCAGTCAAAAGAATCTTATTCCAGAACATTGGAGGCTTTTTTAGATGTTTTCTGGCAAAGTCTAATCTTGCTTTCCTGTTCTTGAATATTTCCAGTGGTTTGCACCTTGTTGTAAACCCTCTGTATTTACATTCATGAAGGCGTCTCTTGATTGTAGATTTTGACAATGATATGCCTACCTTCTCCAGAGTATTCTTGACTTCTGTTGATGAAGGGGTTTTTCTTCACCAAGGAAAGGATTCTGCGATCATCCACTTTAGTTGTCTTCTGTGGTCTTCCAGGACTTTTGGTGTTGCTGAGCTCACCAGTGCATTCCTTCTTTTTAAGAATGTTCCAAATTGTTGATTTGATCACTCTTAATGCTTTTTCTATCTCTCTGATAGGCCTCTTTTGTTTTTTGCATCCTAATGATTGCCTCCTTCACTTGCATTGAGATCTCCTTGGACTTCATATTGGTAGCTCCAGTCAAATAGCTGCCAAATGCCAGCTCAATACCTGATATCAACTCCAGACCTTTTATCGGCTTTATTTGGCTTTAAGTAACGAGGGAATAGACTGCACCTGGTCAATTAACTTCTTGTCAGTCAATTGTCCAAATACCTTTAAGCCCCTGAAAATGGCAGTACTTTGCTTAAAATGGCTGTAATTCCTAAATGGTGAATACCATATTTTTGTGGAACCTCTTAAAATAAAGCTAAACATCTACACTTTGATCAAATCTTGATTGTTGTATATATATATATATATATATATATATATATATATATATATATATATATATATATATATATCAGTATTTACTGCTCGGCCATTGGTATATGTGTGTAGTACGAATACAATCCTGACATACTACATCCGTTACGTTGGTAATGTCATGTAACCTACAATGTCAACCGCAAAGTAGTAACCGCAAAAAATGTTTTTTTTTTTTTTTGTTTAAACCTTCAACAAGTTAACAGTTTACTCAGGTGTTGTTAAACAAGCACGGTTTAACAACAAGGACCAAGGAACAATGTTTAATACCTATATCACTTGCACTTAAAAGAGCCGTGGAGTTCCTGGTGGATTCTGGATTCAACCATGTAGTCTATGCCATGTGCTACTGTTAGGCTAGAAACCTAATTTAAGTTAAACTAACACCTCTTATCTAGCTAGATAGCTAGTTAAGTAACATCATTTCAACACATTTAGTAGTTAGACTTTATAGAATAACATTCTGATAGAGTAATCATACTATTCATTATATACTATTATACATGGGTTCCCTTTTGAGTCGGGTTACTCTTAAGGGTTCTTCCTTATGTTATCTCGGGGAGCTTAAAATTGGAAGCAATAATATATAACAAAAAGAGTCTCAGCCTTAGACACTCTGCCAGTGAACTTCAGAGCATCTGGGCACAAGTCAGGGGACATCCTGGATGAGGTGCCAATCCACTGAAGAGCACAATCGCACACACAAACTACAGACAATTTGGAACAGCCAATCAGCCTACAACGCATGTCTTTGGACTGGGGAGGAAGCCAGTTAATCAAATATGTACTGTAAAAAAAAAGTATTTTAAGAGTAGAAGGAAAGATATGTTTTGCAAGGAAAGATATGTTTTAAGACATTTTTAATTAGTTAATTAATTAATACAAATACAAATATTTCCTACTCTTAAAATAATTTTTTAAACAGTACATATTTGATTAGCCAATGTGTAAATAGAGACTCTGCTACGAAACACTACTAAAATTATTATGTCTCAACCTGAGCCCATATGAAAATAAAAGATTTCTATATTTGAATGGAATTAGAGGAATCTCAGGTGTATTGGATAATTAGTCAATAATAATTTGGTCCATTCGTGCCCAATTATGGTGAGCCCATTTACTACACATTTGTGCATTTTCCATGATCTAACACACCTGGTCCATCACACTGGGTAATTAACAAGGCATTTATGAGCTGAAGGCCAGTGTGTCAAAGACATAGCTCAGGAACATAGCTAAATTTCAGATTCTCACCTTACCCAAAATCAGCCAAGACATGTTTTGGTGTCTGATATTTGTTTCTGTAATTTTGCACTGAAGGTACAAGGCTAATGTAGGTAATAAGCAATGGAAGTCTGTCTCACCTAAAAATGTAGATTTGTGCATTTAAACATACATTTGCTCCAAATGACATCACTGGTACTAGATTTTTAAAATATCATGCAGAGTTTATACATTTTGTATTTAAGCATCCACCTAAAATACTAGACAGGAGTTGGAGTCATGGCTGGTGGCATCGCACACATCAGGACTGCCAGGGAAGTTCAAAGCTTGGATTTACCAGCATGGCATCCTACCATGTATCCTGTGGATACATACCATGTATCGCGGGACTCGAACTCAGATCAGATGCTCTACCAGTGAACCACAGGCAAGGGGATAAACCCAAGTGCAGAGACAAACTCAAAATGGGGTGAAAGTTCAAAGAGTTTAATAAAATCCAAATCCAAAAAGCAAACACAGCAAAATAGCAAAAAAAAACAAAAAAAAAAACAAAGGTTATCCACACAGTTCAGTTGGTAAATCCAAAGAAATAATCCAACGTAAAAAGAGAACAAAAATTCTCCTCAAAGAGGAAATCACACAAAAAATAGTTTCTCAGAGATAAAGTAAAAATCACAAAAGGTTTTACTAGTAACACCAAGCAAAAATAAAACACCAAGCGGTGAAACTAAGGAATAGGGCAACTTAAATGCACATAGGGAGATCGGACACAGGTGGCAGTCATGACAATTATTAGACAGCAGAAAAACAACATGGGGGAACAATGGGGACCTCTGGTGGCCTAAACACAACATGACAAGACACTGACAGGATTCCCCTCTAGGAATGGCTCCTGGTGTTCCTCCCAGGACGATTGAGTCGGCGAGGTTGTCTACCTGCCGGAGAAAAGTGACAAGACACAACAGGTTTGAGAAGAGAGACATGAAATGTGGGGATTAATTCTCAAGGATTTAGGTATCTGTAAACAATAGGTGATTAAGGTGGCAAGGAGAGTAAACCCAAACAGCCCAGTGTAGTGCTCGGATGGCTTGTGGGACTCCACTTGCAGGGGTATGTTCTTGGTGCAGAGCCAAACCCTCTGACCTGGACACAGAGTGGGAGCTGGTCTGCGATGCCGGTCCGCCTGTCACTGGCACTGCTGGGAGACCTGGAGAAGCTTGTGTTGAACCTTATTCCAGGTCAGGTGGCAGCAGCAGGGGACCCCAAATTCTGCATTTTGATCTGGAAACAGCAGCAGCACAAACATGAACTGGCACTTGAAAGGGGACATTCCAGTGGCTGAGGAGCTCAGGGTGCATGAGGAATGAATACCAGGAGGATGGATTGTTCACTACCATGCACCTCAGAGAAGTCTCCAGATCCTCGTTTAGCCTTTCTGTTTGCCGATTGAACACAAATCTGTTGAGCATGTCTCTGAGCACATCATTGATCAGAGGTTGGAATACTGCTGGGGTATTGTTATGGCCAAAGATCATGACCTGGTACTCATAGTGGCCCATGAGGACAGTGAATGTGGTGTTTGTAGGCATTGTGCAGGTTGAGTTTGGTGAAGATGGAGCCTCCTTGTAACAGCCTGAAAGCGGTGGCCATAAGTGGCAAGCGGTAGTAATGCCGGACTGTGATCTTATTAAGACCATGGTGTTCTATGCATGGGTGAAGCTGCCATATTTTTTGGCCACGAAGAAAATGACATGACAAGGATGGTGCCAGTGGACCATGTGGATTGTGATGAAGGAGCCAGGGGTGGCCAAGGATAACAGAGAATTCAGGGGACTGTACTAGGTGGAACTTCAGCTCCTCCTGGTGTTGGAGAACAGAGAAACATAGGGAGGACGTTTGGACGGACATAGAGAGGACATCCATTTCCACACAGACCACATGGGTGCTTGTTTAGTCCATTGTCATTTCAAGACTGGACTACTGCAATTCACTCCGGGCAGGTCTGCCTCTGAGCGCCATTCGTCCTCTGTAACTGATCCAAAATGCAGCTGCACAATTGGTTTTCAACCTTCCTAAATTTTCCCACACCACCCCATTGCTCCGCTCCTTCCACTGGCTTCCTGTAGCCGCCCCGCATCAGATTTAAAACACTGATGCTTGCCTACAAAGCCAAAACAGACCAGCACCCACTTATCTCAAAGCACTTATCACACTTCGCACGGTACCACGCTCCCTCCAATCCTCTAGTACTGCTCGAATGGTCCCACCATCTCTCAGGAAGGCATGCATCGAGACTCTGCTCTGTTCTGGCACCAAGGTGGTGGAAAGAACTTCCCCTAGATGTCCAAACAGCTGAGTCCCTGGCAGTCTTCAAACAAAGTCTAAAGACTCACCTCTTCATAAAGTACTTAAGTTAGCACTTACCAAAATGTACTGTCTGAGTGCTTGTCTATTACCTCCCAACAGAGTTTTGGACTGACGGTATTCCTAGATTGTGACCTAGTGAGCCAATATCAGAATGTAGTTTTGATAGACTTCAAAGCACTATTGTAAGTCGCTCTGGATAAGGGCGTCTGCCAAATGCCATAAATGTAAATGTAAATGTGGTGGATTACCTTCCTCAGGCCCATGACTGTTATCACCTGAGGGGAAGAGAGAGGTTCAGAAGGAATCTGGAGGTTCTTGGCTAGGGAAGTGTTCAAGAAGCTACCAGCCATGCCCATACCCCTAGGCCTGGAGAGTGTTTTGTTGGTTGTTCCAGGATAGCATGGCTGTTCGGCTGAGAGTCCATTTTGGAAAGACACCACAAGGGACTCATGGTTCCAGCCACTTCCTGCCACAATGTGGCTGCCTTGCTGGAGGGTTAGCAGTCACTCAGACACCAATCAACCATTGATGGCGTGGTCGAAGGCCCATGAACGAAGGTCCAAGGCCCATGACATATTCATTTTGGCTCTGTCAAAGGGAAAGATGATGGCTACAGCTCAAATGTGAAGGAACACTGGGTGAGGGATCCATGACAGGCATTGGGGTCTCCCGAGAAGCACTGTGGTGGAGACAGACAGAGTTCAACCAGAGGAGCTGGTGCTTGGGTAACTGGAAGGTGGAAACACCAGTATCCACGCTGTGCCGGTGAAGTGTTATACTGAAGCACATACTCAGCTGCTGCCTAAAGGCCATGGTAGGGGAGCTTCTGCTGGCATCATGACCAGGTGCTGAAGGCACTAACTGAAACCATCTGCAATGGGGTCAACCATAGCAAACACCTAAATCCAGAGAGACAGACCATTGCCTTCATTAGATCAGGGGGGAAGAGCTAATCTTCAGTGAACATCAGCAGCTAGTATACTGTTAAAAGCAAAAGACTGGCAACTGAAAGTGGACCTAGATTGTCCCATGGAAAACAGAGGTGTGAGGAGGCCACTGATCAGAAAAGAGCAAAATACACACTCAGATCTCAAGTGCTATAGACAGGAGGTTGGGCTCAGTGCATGTCCATTGAAGTAGGGTGTAGAGGGTTTGCAGCACACCTTGCAGCAGACCTCTGCTAATGGGTGTGGATCAAGAGGGCAAACCATGGTCTTCAAGTGCTACATGGACACAAGTTGGGGCCTGATCAACCCCAGCTGTGTCACCTGGGTAAGGGTGTCTGATGTGGAACGACACAAAAAATGCCATTACCCCAAGTTACATTACTGACAATGTGCCCAAATGCATCAGAAGATGTAGTATTTATCAACAAATAAGTATATTATTGTTTGCAGGTGGCATGGTGAGGCAGCAGGTAGCATTGCCGCCTCACAGCTCCAGGGTCCGTGGTTCAACCTAGAGCAATCTGGATTACTGGCTGTATGGAGTTTTGTGTTCTTGCATGTTCTATCAGTGTCCATGTGGGTTTCCTGTGGGTCCTCTGGGTTTTTTGGTGGGAATTTGCATGGGTGTAATAAAACTCCATGGTGTGTCTCCACCTTTTGCTCAGTGTTCTTTGGATAGGCTCTGGAACCCCATGACAAGAAATTACTCAAAATGAATGAATTACGTTTCCATAACCATGGAACATTCTGCCTGTGAAACATGTACAGCAAGACCTGTTGGATTACTTGATACTAAACTATGCTATAAAAATGTCATTCAAGGTGGATGCCTCATACTGTTACTGTTTTGATCTTGTTTAATCAGCAAGTCACACTGGGTCCTAAACTACATCAACATCTGTGTGACATTACTGAGGAATTGGCTGCTGCATGTATTTACATGTACTGTGCATAGAAAAGCTTATAGGTGAGACAGACTTCAATTATTTTTAGTGCAGTACTCTAGAAAAACTAAAGAAACTAACACTAAACTTGGTTAAGCCCACCACTGAATAACTTAGATTTTTTTTTACTTCTTATTGTTTTTTCACTAATCAGTGCCAGTCCATCCAACACTGCTCCATGCTAATTTGAAAGCTGTATCTCAGGAAAACCATGTATCATTTTGGAGCAGTATCTGACCTACAAGAGCTTTTCTTTTGATTTTTCATCTCCATTTGACACCCTACCAGAACACAGCAGCCTTTGTTGCTGCCCAAATCCCTGTGCAGGTGGTACTTTTCCAGCATTTTCTCTCTGGATCCAGCCAGCTTACTTTTCAATCGCACCAAGGGACTGAGAAAAATGAATCGCATCATATCTCAAATCCCCGGGGGCTGAAACAGCTTCTGCTTTCCTTCTCTTTCACTCCATTCACCATCTATTAACCACAGTAGAACCTGCCACCATACACCTACCTACAATTCCCAGCCTCCATTGGACCAAATCACAGCCTGCAAGGAGAGTCATTGATTATTATTAGCGTGAAGTGTGAGAGTCTGCCACAACAGGTCCAGGCTACAGGGATTAAGGCAAAGTGGATTAAGTCTCCATGCAATATTTTGAAATGCAATGTTATAGAAGGAGCAATACAACATCTGCAGGGGCTTAGAGATGCAACAGAAAGCACCAGAAACTGGAATGAGAAAAGTGAGCAAGAGCCTTAGAAGAAAAGATGCATGTGAGTGAATTTGCTTGGACTTAATCTTGCAGTGAGTGAGGAGTCACTCAGAGTTCTTTGCATTGTGTACCTAATCCTGTCTCCTCATCTTCTTCCTCCAGGTACTACTCCTTTTTTCCTTTAACGATGACCCTCCTGCCCATATCTGTTGAGAACACCAGTGAAGTCTGATCGCTGAAAACATGAACTTAGCCCTAATTATTAACAGTGGATTTAATCTTTCCATATGTTTTTTTTTTTTTAAAACTGTACCTGTACCTGCTGTATCACTATAAAAACACTACTGGACTCCATTGCATGTAACATATTACACTGTTTATACACACTGAAGCCATATAGTTTTATAATGGGGATAGCATTTGGTTGTTATAGCAGAAATGCATTTGTTCATGGTGGGGAGTTACAAGAAATGTTTCAGCGTAAGATGTCTAGTAACCCATGCTATATTCATGCTATACTACTAAAAAGTTATCAATTAATCTATAGAGTAATTATTTTTAAAATGTTTCTTCAGAATAGCCTGAAAGAGTGCCTGACAATCATGTCCTGGGTTTACTAATATCTTTACAAATGTACAAACAATATATTTACTTTTTTGGCAAAACCAATTTTCAAGTGACATAGATACCATTTCTTAATAACTTAATTTACTCCAAGCACTGAGTTGCTAAAGAAACTGACAATTAGGATGTACAAAATAATCTAATAATCTGAGCAGGATGGAGCAGTTGCTGAACATGAATGAATGCATAAATGCTCAAAATGCTGTCTCTTCTGTTGCTTTTGGAAACATTTCATATTGTAGTGTTAAAGTTAAATCATTGGTATTTACTGCAGCTCAGGCAGCTTTCCTATTTTTACATAAATGCACAGATGTTCACATGAATACAATCGTACATTAATTATTTATTAATTAATATTATCACTAACTAATTCTATCTCTATCTTAATAGCATGCATGCACTGAATATCCTGATTTTGGGCCTAAATATAGGGTTTCTTTTGCAAAAGTTATACTATGCAGTTTACAAAACCACTTGAATAATCATGCAGCTGCCAGAATCAGACAGTGGGTGTATTATGAGTGTCATGCAAACTTACTCAGTGATTTAAGTGCTAAATGCAAGTACTGGAGCAAATGCTAGTCCTACGCACTGTAGTTACACTGCTATGTCAAACTACAGTTTCCATATATAATAATAAAGTAATATGATGTTGTTATCCAAAGTAAAACATGTATCTCTGCATGATGTCTGATTGCTGAAAGCTTATAATGCTGATGGCTGCCAGAAGTGTCCATCGGAACCATGCAACAATGGTTACATGAGTGTGTCTTTTCATGCAGATTTTAAACACAAAAATTATGTGTGAGTGATTGTTTACTATGTACAAACAGTTCACGGTCACGGACATCTCAGTGTAACAAAAAAGTGATTTATGAATTAAACAAATGTACTAGGTCAGCATGCATTATCATGGCCAATGCTCATACCATATTTGAGTTTTCCATGTTACTGAGAAAATTACATTTTTAAGATGCACGTGAGAAACAGAAAATGGGAATATGATAAATAAACATAATCACTGAGTTACCAGCTTATTAGTTAGTGATTGGTAAACTGACAACACTATTTATGCAAATATATACAGCACATTTGGCCATATAGTGTAGGCATAGACTAGATAGCCAATTTATTAGATATGAACACAGATATTGAGGGAAAGGGCTGAGTATGTTTCTGCCTCACTGTTCATTTGCTCTGGAAGGGTGAGTCTTTAGTGTCTTTAAAGCTTTTGAGTGAATCTGTTGACCATAGAGATCAGGAAGCGCTGAGGCCCTGATGAGCTACTTCAGGTAAGTGGGTGAAATTCAATCCATTACTCTGTAAGCTAGATTCAAGGAACTCAAGTCGATGTGAGAAGCTACAGGAAGCCAGTGGTTTGAGATGTATTTTGAGTTTTCCAATCAGCTAGAAACTGGGCATGTTGGTGTCATTTGTTTATTTACGCTACAGGAAGGCTATGATTGCTCTTTAGACCTCATCACCACCCTGTCAGTTTCTACATTTGTTCACTGAGGGTCTATCTCTTCATCATCAGCTTAAAAATGTGTTTCACTGAATTCAACAGAGGGGAAAGTTCAGATTACATTTTCTTCCGTTTGCTCCATATTTTTTTCTGTAAAGTTTTGTGTTGGAGCCATTTAAAAGGCTTGTCTTTGAGTCAGCCATGCAGTAATTATAACAGTAAACATCATTCATTCATTCATTCATTCATTTTCAGTAATCACTTTATACCCGTCAGGGTTGTGGTGGGAGGTGGAATACAACATGAATGGGATGCCAGTCCATCACAGAGCATTTGTAAAGTATCACAATATTTATTTATTTATTTATTTATTTATTTATTTAAAATTTACTTACACTTTTTTATGTAAGCGATCTCCATTTCAAACATACATCTCACTGTGTGTGTGTGTGTGTTTTACTCTGTGTCCAGTCCAAAGACATTTGTACTTACACCATTACAGTGTGTCTGTATTTCTGTCAATATTTACTGCCAAATGAAAATGGAGAATTGGAAAAAGGAGAGGTGTGACTTCCCTCTTTTCCAATAAAGGCAGTAGCTACATCATCTAGATTTTCTACACACCATGAGGGCAGATTTAGTTAACAAGTCTGTGTTACCCAGCAACAGTTAATAAGGAAGGGAAAGATGGACCTACACTTTGTCTTCATTTTAATTATTTTCCTCAATAAAACCAGTCAATTTAAACAACTAAAAGTAAAGCTCTGTTCTTCTTTTTTTTCACCTCTGTGTGGCACTGCATCTGATCTTAGGTTTTGCAGGGGCAAGAAAGAAATCACTACTGATGCTTCTATAACCTGGATTATTTTTTTCTCTTTCCAGAAGCCGTAGCTTTATTTCCATGTTTCATACCTTGAACAGTTGAAATTTTTTCCCTTCATTTGCACATACAAATCAAATTTAATTTGTAAATAAATATTCTTTTAATAGAAATTTGTCACACATTTTGGTAAGGGTCATCATTAGCAAAGATTAATCTGTGATTTTATAATATATACAGTATATTCAGTATGCAAGCATCATTGAACAGCAGGGAGAAAAATAAATAAGCAAATATTTAAATAACTAATGAATGAGCATGGTTTACTGTATATATGGGGTTTTGCATGTCCTCCCCCTGTCCATGTGGGATTCCCCTGGGTTGTCCGGTTTCCTCACACTGAACAAAAACGTGCAAGCAACTCTATATTGCCTCAAGGTGTAAATGAGTGTGAAAATGTGTGTGCATGCTGTCCTATGATGGATTGGCATCCCATCCAGGCTGTGTTCTTGCCTCATGTTCACAGAATATCCTCTGGATCCACCACAACCATGACCAGGATAAAGCCATTACTGAAAATGAACGATGAATGAATGTATGGTTAATTAATGAAAAAAAAAATGTGCTTCTGAGCTTCAAAAGGTGAAGACATTTCTTTTTATCACCAAACTACCATGAAAATTTATAGAAAAACTGATGGTCTGTCCTGCTAACTGATGAAATACTCCTGCTACCATTTGGTATATAGATCAGTTTTTGCATGACATCATTGTTAGTGATGCACAGAATTACTATTTCTGAGTGTATTGCCTAGCCTAGCCTAAGGGGTTAATTTGTCTCTCAGTATGTTATTCTTTCCTGTAGACAACTTCATGAGACAAAATAGAAGTATGAGTGGAATATTTCTTTATGTAACATTAATAATCTTCAATATGCTGAACATAAAAAGATGTTACATACCTCCTGATATTACATATCCTGTAGTATGGAATGGAGTTGATAATTTTATTACTGAACAATAACTTTATATGTATTTTTATATGATTTTTCTGTTGCCATATATGTAATCAAATTTCTGATTTCACTGCACAACACAAACATATATTAGCTAGATGTGAAAGATAAAATTACTCACCTTACTTCAGAAGGTAATAAACAGTACTAAGTCAATAAAATAGGCATCGATTCTTATGTATTTTCCCCAAAACAGCTGATTCCACTTAAACGGGCAGAAAATGTACCAAATTTGTGTTTTTCTGATAAAAACTCACCAGCCACTTATTAGAAACATCATACTAACACTGGATGAAACCCCATCTCTCAGAACAGCCACAATTCTTCATGATATGGATTCAACAAGGTGTTGGAAAGATTCCTTTGGGATTCTGGTTCATGTTGATATGATTACATCATATAATTACTGCAGATTTGTCAGCTGTACCTTCATGCTGCAAATCTTCACATCACAGTTCTACCACATCATATACCACATCTATTGGATTCAGATTTGGTACTGAGAAGGCCCCTGAACTCACTTTCATTTTTATGGAACCTGTTTGAGAGAACTTTGTGAAATGGCATAATTGTGACCATTGTGACCACATGGTCAGCAGCAACACTCAGATACACTGTGGCATTGCTTGATTGGTATTAAGGGCCCCAATGTGTGCCAAAAACATGTCCCACACCACTACACCACCACCTCCAGATTGAACTGTTGACACAAGGCAGGTTGGATTTCTGGATTCATGCTGTTGACATCAAAATCTAAGCCTACCATCTACATGTCACAGAAGCAATCATCAAACCAAACCTCCACTTCCTGTTCTTGGATGGAGTGGAACCTGATGTGGTAATCTGCATTTTCTGTATTTTGAAATGCTTTTCTCCTCACCGTGGTTGTAAAGAGTGGTTATTTGAGCTACCGTCACCTTCCTGTCAACCAAACCAGTCTGACCATTCTTCTCTGGATTCTCTCATCAAGACAGCAGTTCTGCCTTGTATCTTCTTAATGAAGCACAGACACAGCAACAATGATGCAGTTAGTCCCTTATTTGGTCCTCAGAATGTGAGGGATTATCAGAATCAGAATTTGCTATATACAATTACATGTAATAGGAATTTTTCTTGGTGTTTGGCCACAGCACAATACATTCAACACAGTTACAACACACACATCACAGACAACACAACACAATTGCCATCCTAATATCCAAATATTGTACCTTAAGCAGAAATTAGCAGACTCATTTCTAATTTATAAATTTACAGTGGAGGTAGAAATAGCACCTGAATGCAGTTCAGCATGCATTACATGGAGTAGGACATGTATTTAAGGACCCTCAATTCACTCACCCACGGTGAAGTACACACTCCATGTTTCATCTCACTTGTTACTGAGCAGTTCATTTTGTCAGAGTCTCGTTTCTGACTTTTGCCTTGCCCTGTTTGTGTTGTCTGCACATTGCCTGACCATTGTCGTTTTTCAACTTTTGTCTTTGCCTCATGTTTTGTATCTGGTTGTAAGCTTTCTACATAAAGCTGTTGTGTACCTGTGCCAGGTCAATTCAGTTAGCGGACTCAATTTTCCAGAACACACCATGGCCTACAAACACGGCCTACAAACCCAGGACTACACTTCCCATAGCTCACACATCTTGTCATGTTCACAGTCAACAGACTTCTAATCATGCACACCTGTCACTAATCACCACTGGCACTATAAATTGGACTCTCACTCTGCATCCCAATTCGCCTACTTATACTATGAATTAAAAGTTTGTATTTTTTTTTGTAAAGAAAATATACATATTTTTGAGTGAGTAGCAAAGAGTATGCAAGTACTAGGGCATATTATCACGTCATGTAACGGAAGAGAACATTGTTGCCTAGTTACGCACATTGTCACCATAAACAAACTCCTTGTTGCATTTTAGCTTTTCTTCATTCATTATTCCTTATATAATTTATTATATAATTTCATTTACCATTCCCTTGATTTATTTTGCACTCATCTGCCATGTTTGCAAGTTGAATTTGGTGAAGCAAACCTTCACAAAACTCCTCCTCATGTGCGCAAGGAGCTGTGGGCAATATTAGTTGAAAAAAGTGTCCACGGATCCACACTGCAAAAGTCTACCAGAAAAAGTATACCATCTGGGTACCTTTGTGATACACATTTCAACACATTACTATTTGGGATACACTAATTCTAATCTCAGATACTATTAAGGATGGATAATAGGCGAATTGGGATGCAGGATCATATACACACACACAATCATTGTAATGCTCAGTTTGTTTTGTGCATCTGACATTACCAAGCCTGCTATTTCTGTGATTGCTATTCTGGTTTTGACCTGGCTAGTTGCCTGGTTTTCATATTCTGACTTTGCTCTGTTTACTCTATTTGCTAATCGCCTGACCTAAGCCTGTTTTTGACCCTGACTTTGCTTCACATTCTGGAGTTGTCTGCCTGCCTTTCATTACAAACGCTTAACTGCAGTTTCATCCGTCTCCTTCTGTCACATGACAACCTGCACTAGCATCTATATCAGCTGCCAGACAACAACAACAACAACAACAACAACAATAATAATAATAATAATAATAATAATAATAATAATAATAATTAGTAGTAGTAGTAGTAGTAGTAGTAGTATATTCAAGTATCTAGTGCAGGAACCAGGAATATAATTATTCCTATACAGTATGATGTCACATGAAAGGATAAAATGTGTGGTGCAGGTGAATGGGTGCTAGAGAGAAGCTGACTTTTTGACACCACACACACACACACACACACACACACACACACATGCACACACACACACATTAATGTGACTACCTCTCTAACTAGCTTTCTAACTACTAACTCTTCTCTCCCCCATTGGCCTAACAGTCAACCACTTCTAGCTGTCTACTATTCTGTCTATTATACATTCGTTTAAAAAATCTTAAATCTAGACCCCTTAGGGATATCATTATATGAGCCACTATATGGTTGCCTCTCTTATGGAAAATCTGTAAAGGTTCTACATACATCCAGGTTCATCCTTCTGAAGAGGTTAAGAACCCTGAACCATGCAAAGTACTCATCCTTTGAAGGTTTTTTTCCCTAACTCTCACTATGTTTCTTTCTCTATATCTAATTTTCTATTGCTCTTCCTGCCTCTATTTCTGTCTTACTTTCTTCATTTGTCTATTTTCTATGTATATCTGACCATTTCTTTCTGTCTCAGTTTTTTACTCTCCCTCTATTTAAATATCTGTTTTGTTCTATCTCTCTTCATGTGGCTTCCTTTCTGCTGATTTTTTCTCTCTCTTCATTTTACTCTGTCTCTTTCTCTTTTCATACATAATTTTTTTCTGTCTCTCTGTCTTTTCCTCTTCAACTGTACTTGTCTCATTTTTTCTCTTTATCTATGTTTATTTCCTGTCTATTTCACTCTCTTCGTCTTTTTCTCTCTGTCTCACTCACATGGATAACCTCTATCTCACTAAATACACTTTCAGCCTTTCTTTCTGCTTCCTCTCACTGTGAATGACCGATCTGATTCCCTTAAATGGCAGACATCCCTCCGTCTCCACACTCTTAAGTGCTATGACATTTGAGAAATGAAGGTACTTAGAGAGACTGTTTAATTTTCCACACTGGGCTGATGATTCAGGCCACATCTATCCTACAGTAAGATGTTTCCAGTGTTATCTCTCCCCTAAGGTGGTGTGTGTGTGTGTGTGTGTGTGTGTGTGTGTGTGTGTGTGTGTGTTTAGTTAAAGTGAAAGATGTTCTACTGCTTAAAGCAGCCAGCAAATCATCTGATTGCTGCTAGCAAGGCTTTGTGTTCCGACAGATAAGTTATGTCATGCTATCACATGGTCATAAAGAGCTGATTTGTCTATATGACACTTCTGACAAAGCTGAGCTGTGCGTTAGATGATCTATGGGAGCAGATTTGTCGTCAATTAGATTAAATGATTATTTATGTGTATAAGATCGTGTGTGTTTGGGTGCGTGCACCTGTGGTTCCTATATGGTATTGTCATGTCTACTAAGACTGTCAAATTCTTTTGAATATTGCATTCAATTTTGTACCTATTACTATTTGAATATTTTTCAATCAGATTGAATTGCAAGGAGTGTGAATCAAATAAACTATAGAAGGGCATATTTGTATTTTTAAGAATTACTTTCTGGAAATTTTATTATTATAATTTTTTAAATTATATTAATGTAATGGTTTCACATTAGCAAATTTTTTTTTTTTTACAATTTTTTTAACAACTTCATTAATATAAAGCTAAATAAAATCACCACACCAACCACAATTTCCCATGTAAGCAATACCTTTTGGATATGCCTTTTATAATTTATCAACATTTTAACAAAATATGCAATATTATATATGTAATCAGAAAGTTTAGTAAATGTTTTTTGATCAAATCAGAGTAGAAGACTGAGTTGAATTCAAAGTAAAAATCTGTTCTGCATTCAAGACCACATGTGACCATATCTGTGGCCTGTATGGGCAATTTTGTCACTCATACTGTGTGTGTATGTGTGTGTGTGCTGGACCTTTGAGAAAAGATTTCGGCGATCTCATTATTATGGAGAATCACCCCTACTAATCTACGCAGATGAAATGATTTCAGGCTGATTGGATTCATAGCACCATATGGACATCCATCTGAGACAGATGAAGAGAGAGAACAGAGAAAACAGCAGAAAGAACAAAGACCAGAGAGAGAGAAAGGAAAAGGGTGTGAAAGTGACGGGGGTCAGAGAGTGACTCAGAGGGTGATATAGCTCAGTTCAGCTTTTTTGTTTTTGTTTTTTTTTTTTTCCTGAAGCTTTAATCTGATCGGAGGCCTGATTAAGCGGTCCAGACCTGTCATATGTTATACACACATACACACATGCACACACTCAGTTTATTCTGCCCAGAGCAGGGTTGCCAGGTGTTTATAACCATCTTACCCACCTGTGCTATGCAATTGACTTTTTTGGGGATTATCTGTCATGAATCTACACACCATAGCTCACAATATTCAAGAAAGGGGTAAAATCAGTATAACTGGTTTTATTTACAAATACTGTATAAAAATACTGTATAAAAGCTGTCATGAATCTACACAATATAGCCCACAATATTCAAGAAAGGGGTAAAATCAGTATAACAGGTTTTATGTAGAAATACTGTATAAAACACCAAAGTAATTAGATGACTATTCACCCACCTCTGCTGTGAAACCCCTACATTCATTCTTGTGTAACCAGTACACCTTTTCCTCAAAGACTTCTGAGTTTGGTAGAGTACATACATTGACAAACCATTATGAAGATCAAAAAGCTATCAAAACAAATCCAGAACAAAGTTCAGAAAAAGCAAACAATCAGGGATTTGTAACAAAACATAACAAAAACTTTGCTTCCCAATAACTACTGTTAAATTCATTATTTCAAAAAAATACAAAGAATATGGCATAACCAATGCTCTGCCTATGTAGGGGAGGCCATTGACCAGGTATGGAGGGCATTACTCACAGAAGGAGGCCAAAGGTAATGTTTAACGTGATGCTACCACCACCATGCTTCATGGCAGGGATGGTGTTTTCAGATTTCATGATTAGCAGTGTTTACTTTCTGTCAAAAATAGAGTTTTGTGACAAGGCCAAAAGGGTCAATGTTGGTCTCATCAAAACCTTTTCCTCATATTTGCTCATGAGCTTTAGGGAATGCCCAGTCTATGGTTGTCTAGTGAACAGGTTCTCCCATCTGAGCCATGGATTTTTCCAGCTCCTTCAGAGTTATGCTGCATTCAACTTACCTTAGAACTCCGGAAGGAACAACATCCTTTTCGATCTCTGTACATTTGAGCCACACTGTGGGGAAAAACAACATGGATGTCTCCATGTTCTCCAATGTAGTCTTCTCAACTGTAATGAGTAATGAATGTTTACCTCCTCAAAACAGAAATCTGTATAATCAGTGTTATACATTTAACAAGTGAATATGTATGTATGTAGACTGATCTAAAGGAAATACTTGTATTGCAGTTTACATATCATGCTGTGAGGAGACCATACCAATTTCCCAAGTGGGAATTCTGAGATAAGGTGCTGGGGCGTTTTCTTTGTTTTTTCTTAGTCAGAGATCCGAATTTATGATTCAAATGCAGCATTACCCTCGGTGGATGGCCTCTGTGGTTGTGCCATATTTTTTTTTTGTATTTTTTAATAATGCATTCATTGGTGCTCAGTGGGATGTTAAAAGCATTTGCATGCATTACACACAGTTTATGCTGTCATTGTTCACACACATTTCCCACCTCACACATGCTTCACTCTGTGTCACAAAGTCAATACAGCACACTATTGTGTGTATGTGTGTGTCAAAAGTACACCTAGTCTCGGCAACAATCATAGTATGTGCACCACTCTTTCAATCACGCAACACCCACAACACAATATCACCCCTGATAAGAGCATATGCCACTCAAACTGTGATTGTGTGCGTGTGCATGTGTGTGTTTGTGTTCTGTTAAACCAGCCTTAATTACCCAAGAATCTAAGCTTGGAATGGATCCAAGAAAATCAGTTGTCAGTTTTGATCAGCTTCTCGAAAAATGGCTGATGAGAAACAGGGTATGACACACACCCAACACACACACACACACACACGCACACACACACACACACACACACACACACACAAATGTAATTGCAGCAAAAATCATTCAAGCAAGGAATAAAATGGCAAAAGTATCAATATGTTTGAGTTACATGTGACATGGCAATGCATTTCTTTCATTCCACAAGCACTAAACCATGAATTGACTGTGTGTGTGTGTGTGTGTGTGTGTGTGTGTGTGTGTGGGGGGGGGGGGGGGGGGGGTTTTAATTGTTTTTTACCAAAAAAAAAAAAAAAAATACAGAAAAAAAATATAAAAAAAAAAAAAAAAAAACA
>CM074962.1:11267388-11294580 GCA_037577455.1 Pangasius macronema
TATATATATATATAATATTGTGTGTGTGTGTGTGTGTGTGTGTGTGTGTGTGTGTGTGTATGTATGTGCATTTGGCTTTGATCTCCTGAATGGCAGGCATGTTATTCACAAAATGACACAGTTTTGGTTGTGATTCAATTGCAGAGTTGATAAAAATGTTTGGTCATTTAAAATCCTTATGTTCAGTCCATTTGCACACATACATTGACCTTAGGATAATAAGGTTCTATCGGCATTAAGAGACACTTTGAATTATGTAGCATAAAAGATTCATCAAGCAAAACCTTTAAGGTCCTGTAATTTACATTTGAAAGCTCAATGTGACATACAATATTACTACATCATGTAATGACACTGTACAACTTGCCTGTAAATACCTAATTAAGAGGTCTTAATAGAGGTCAATGATTAGTCAATATCATAAACAACATGGATTGCTTTCACATGAATCTTAAGCAAAAATGCTTCGACAAGAATGAAAAAAAGCAAAACAACTATACTTTGTCGACACACACACAACATAAACACACAGAGGTGTAATTACATGCCCTTTGTAAATAAATTATTCTCACCCAATGGAACAACAAAAAATCAATTTCTCAATCAATTATGCCTGCATTAGGTTGCTTAGTCCAGCTCTTCCTCTAAATCCATCAAGTGCTGGAAAGGAAAGGAAAGATAGATTAGTGAAACATGTGGTAAGAGGTCATGAACTAGAAGAGTGCATAATCTATCCGAGCACAAAACGTTAAAGTTGTTCACCTTTTCATATTACAAAGAACAGATAGAAAAATATCTGTAATTATATATGTTTCTCATGACCCTGTTCTACATTTCCGCACTGATAAAATTGATATCTCAAAAATCTCATATGAGTCATTCCATCTCAAGTGGACCAATACAGATTGCTTGACCATTTTTAATTTTCCTTTTTTTGAGTGACTACCTCTATGTATTGACATTGCAAAACCACCAGATTATTATTTTTTTCACTTGGTTTAACCACAATGGCCATCTTTTTGGCATGGCACACAACAAATTTTGGTTATACAACTGTTTACGCTGTATTACAAGGTACAGGTACATATATAACCATTTTGCACATTCTTGTTCCCTAGACTTAATACTTAAGTCCTAATGTAATGCTCAACATTGCTCACAGTTCCACTTTTGGGGTAAATTTATAATGGGAAATTAAGGTCTCAATCTGAATTTTTAGGGTTTACCTAGGTAGGTACGGGGGGGGGATAGAGATATTTCAGAGAACCTGAAATTTCACAGAAATAAGTCCTCTATAGCAGCATTCTGCTGTAAATATTTTGAAATACTTTGTGATTCTACTGCTTACAGAGCTAGGGCTAGTAGAAATCGGGGAAAAGCCCACTTTATTCATACATTTTTGGAAATGAACAGATGTAGTATAAACATAACAAATAATAAAAAAAAATCATGTTTTCCATGCTGATGTCCTCAACAAAGGCTAACCACCACTGGTCATCACAGACACAAGCAACACAGTCATTATTCTGTAGGATCAGGGGGACGGATTTCATCACTGCATGATCTTCAAACTCTTTTGATGCAGATGTAAAGAAACACCTGATAGTACTCTCTGATACTGCTTCAAAATTGTGAAAGTTTCTTGTACCCGGAATTCTCTGACTCTTATCGAACCTGTCCTTGAGTTTCAGTTCATAAAGTTCAATTATATTCCAAGGGATTACAACAACTGTTACTAAACAGGTGATGATATTTAGATAGAAATTTATTTTAATAATTCTTAAAAACTGATGTAACATCACATCCTACCCTTGAACAAAGTAAATCTTTTTCTTCTGAGGTGTAGTCACTTACTGCTTTTATCACAGGAGAAACAACACCATAGCTCTGTTTATGACACTGTTCATTTGTAAAACACATACCCAACTGCTTCACTGTTGCCAATATCAAATGTAGTAACATTTTAGACCCAACTGACAAGCATAAGCTCTTGTACGTCAATCACAAACATAATTACTGTAAAATACTGTTTTGTTTTGTTATGCTTATATTACATCTGTTCATTTCTCAAAATGCATGAATAAAGTAGGCTTTTCACCAAATTTCTACTAGCCCTAGCTCTGTAACCAGTAGAATCTCAAAGGCAGAGTTTTTACAGTAGAATGCTGCTATAGAGGATTCATTTCTGTGAAAATGTCAGATTCGTATCTGGTCCCCCACCAGAGATATTCAATACGAAGTTGAGAGGAATTTTAAAAACTTTCTTGCCCTATAAAAAAAAGAGCAGTCTCACACCTGAAATATGCACACTATACTTACCTAGGTACCCCTAAAAATTAAGACTGAGACTTGAACCCTTCCCATTATAAATTTCCCCTAAAAGTGGAATTATGAACAATCTTAAGCATTACATTAGGACTTAAGTTCTAAGTCTAAGGAACAAGAATGTGCAAAATGGTGATATATGTACATGTACCTTGTAATGTGTTCTAGAGATCAGTTTTTGTTCCAAGGAGCTAAGGCCATCCTGAGCTGAGATATTGAGGTTTCCATAAACAGCTGTATAACCAAAACTTGTTGTGTGCCATGATACAAAGATAGCTGTCATGTTTAAACCAAGTGAGATTTAAAAAACAAAAATAAAAAAGGATGGATTTGCAATGCCAATACATACAGGTAATCACTTGAGATGGACTGGCTCATACAAAAACAATTACATAAGAATATTGGAAATTGTTCTTTAAAATAAAATAATCACAAATTACAAAGAAGTTGTATATGAGAGCAAGCTACAAAAAGTGATGGACTTCAGGTTTGTGATAAAATGAAATATCCATGGCTGATGAAAGTCAGAAAAGGTTTGTTACCATTTAAATAAAGTTATTTTTCATTCAGTTTTCTCTGAATAAAAAAAAATAGTCAGTTGGCAATTTTATTTGAATGGCAGAAATCCTTGATTCCTTGAGTTAATGATGAAAATCTACATCAGAACATGGCTCTGCAAAGTCAAAAATAAAACTTAAAATTTCTTGCTGTTTCCCCTTCTACCTCCTCATTAACACTTTTATCTAAAGATGAGAAATATGGAGCAAGAATAAAAGTGAGTGTGACATGTGGTCAAGGCAATATTATGTAATCTACAAATCTAAAAATTTGTAAATGTGTTTGTGTTTTCAAACTGTTCTATAGGAGTGATGCAGGGCAACTCATATGTATTTCAACAGTGTCCCAGTTTTTCTTTCTTGGTCTGTATTGTTCTGAACACTGAATGTGAAGTGAAAACATGACTATAAGATTACAGAGTTAAAATGGCACAAACTAAATAAATAAATGATGTAAACATGCCTTCTTGCTTCTTACAATGGTGACCCAGTTGTCAGTATATCAAAAAATATTTCCTAGTTTGAAAGTCAGAAAAGCCTCCTCCTGATGCTGATGTTGTAACACTTTAAATGTAAAATAAAAAAATAAATAAATTGTCAAAGACTGTAACTATTTTATGTGATATAGTACATTTAGGGATATGCATTTATGGATCGGGGATTGATTGATTTTATTTTGTTTGTTTGCTTGTTTGTTTGTCAGTCAGGCTCACTTGTTATTGGATGAATGCAGAGGAACGCTAAGCTGCAAGATAAGCAAATACTTTATCCCAATCAAATAACTATGCAATGCACATACTGTGAACAAGAGGATATATGCAAAGCGGAAACTGAATCGAGAGAGAGTTTTGAGATTGTTTAGTTTTTTTTTTTTTTATATATAATCATATATATCTTATATATATATATATATATATATATATATATATATATATATATATATAACCTTTATAAACAGGTTCTGTACAAAGTTCAAAATTTAACAGTTCTATTGTTTGATTAGGCTATGCCTTTGAATAATCCATGACAATATAAGGTTCAACAGCTCAGGCAAAGTAGTACTAAGTAAGCAGCAGTAAATACCTCAGGATTACTTTATTTAATTTAACAGACATGCTTTATTTTAAGTAAATATGCAGCACTGAAAGCAATCAACACTGTATGTATTCATTTGTTAAGTCTGATTGTGTAAGACAGTAATTTTTATTATTCTTTTCACAGTGCCTTGCATAAGTATATGACTAGCAAGTCCAACTTTATTTAAAAAAAATAAATAAATAAAAATAAAATAAAAAATAAAAACATTTTTGCCCATTCTATTTGGCAAACTGCCCATGATCTGTCAGATTGGAGGGAGGCCACTGGTGAACAGCAATTTTCATGCCACGGATTCTCAACCAGATTGAGGTCTGGGCTTTGACAGCACCATTTTTGAAATACTCCAGTGTAGCTTTGGCAGTATGATTAGGGTCATTGTCCTGTTGGAAGGTGAACTTCCACCACAGTTTCAACAGGTTTTCTTCTAGGATTGCTCTGTATTTGGCTCCATCCATTCTGACCTCAACCCTGGCCAGTTTTCTAGTCCTTGCTAATGAAAATCATCCCCATAACATGATTCCACCATCACAATGTTTCACTGTGAGGATGGTGCTCAGGTTCAGGGTAAAGATAATTGCATTAGGTTTCCACCAAATGTAGCATTGTGTGCCAATAAGCAATTTTTTATCAAACCAGAGAACTTTCTTTTACATTTTCCACAATGGGATTTTATTCATTCATTTTAATGGCTTTTTTCAATAATGACTTTCTTCTCACCACTTTTCCAAAAAAGTACAGCTTTGTGGAGTGTGTGGGCTGTAGGTGTCAGCTCCTCCCATATGGGCTGTGGATCTCTCCAGCTTCTTCAGAGTTACACTTGCCCTCTTGGTTGTTTCTGTCCAGTGGTTGTGACTAATGCCCTCATTACCAGGTCACTGACTTTGGTCAGTGGATTTCCGTCTCAAAGCAGAATCACTGATTATGTTTACATGCACATCAAATTCCATTTACCTGCACATCAAATTCCATTTCCATCTATATTTTGGTTGCAGCCATATTCTGAATACAATGTTTATATGCATACAGGCATCTGAATAGTCCTGTATACAGGGTTGGTGTAACTATGCTCATCTTACACATTCGCTTTTCCTTTCCCACTGTTATTTCCTGGGAGATTCAAGATGTTGTCATTGGTTATAGAGTATGCTCAGTTATCAGTTTTATTACTAGTTTTTCACACTAATTTAATTAGGACTGTTACACTTCTCATCATCAAAAATGCTTCAGAATGGAAAGGGTCAGGTAAGCATCTGTTAAGCTAGAATCTGTTAGCACCCACAATTCCTTGCATATTCAGCATGCACATACATCTTCTTTCCTTTTCTGAATAATGTGTTTACATGCAACAAATTATTGATTAAAGCAGGCATATTCCAGCGGTGGGAATCAATATTTGTGGAATCAGAATATTGTCCTAATCTGAATCAGGTAATCAGATTGCAGCGTTTACATGACTCAATACTACTTAGAATATTGCCAAATACTGATTATTATCGGAATATCGATGTGGTTGGAATACTGATTTTGGACTAATTTGATTTTTAGATCCTCCCTTGATAAAGATTCAAGAAGAATGTGTAATACACATCTACTGAGCTGTTTTCTCACACCATCTCATAGTGGCCATCAGTATCAAATGAGTGTTAAAATACATCAAATTTTGTGGAGGATGCCTCCCCTCTTCACTATTCAGCTATTAATTATCTGATAACTTGTTTTCTACCTTATTATTGATCTATTGATACACACCTTAAATTTTTATTAGCTACATTTCATACTGTATGTTTCTGTCTAGCAATAACATTGTTTCAATCTGCTTTCCTATTCTCACTTTCAGAAGACAGGACAGACTGTGAAAAAGTTTCTCCTTCCAATTAGAAAAAGAAAGATTGAGGAGAGAGAGAGAGAGAGAGAGAGAGAGATCAGGACAAAGGTTTGGTGAATGATATAGATGGCAAAAGAGAGAGTCAGTGTCAGGTGAATAGGCAGCAGCTGAACATGTCAAGTCAGGCCTGAGGAAGAGAAGGAGTGAGAGAGCAGTAGATGGTGAGGAAAAGTTGGGGGGGGTATGAAAATGCCACCAGATTTGTCTCTGCTGCAAAGTTAAAAATTCCACTTGTCACTGTGCAACAATTGGGCCTGCCATTGGAACCCAAGAGGACAGAGGGTACAGGGAAGTCAAAAGACAGGAAAATAGCAAAGTGAAAAGAGAGAGAAAGTGAGCAAAATATATTGTAGGATATGTATGTGAAAGCATTTGCTAAGCTAATAAAATGTGCAAGTTATTTTGTTCCTTATAACACTCGGCCATTGTGAATAGTTTTAGCAAATCTAGTATATATGCCTACAAGCACATTTATAGACAAACATTTCCATAATACTTATGATAAGGGGAAAACCCTGTATAAGATTTTTGTTTTCTTTCACTAATATTGCTATATTGTCCATGTGACAGAGGGCTATGTCACCGGCCACAGCAGCACTCTAACAAAACACTAACATAATGCATCCATTTCTCATATTTAACCTGTTTACTTCATTAGCTTCATGGGTTCACACACAAACTGTAATATTCCCCATTATAAACATTCTATACTTCTCACCCCGTACTTAAGCTTAATAGTTTAAATACACATCCCAAACATAACATACATACACAAGTTTTTATTTTATGTTTTGTTTATTTTGCTTATCTGTTTTCGGTTAATGTGTTTTGAAACGTGCTGTCCTGTTTGTTTTCACGTTGCGTCTGACTTCCAGGTTTGGTAATCTCCAACAGCCAAACTGAGCTTCAGTGAATGGGCTGGCTATATCGTGCCAGTCCTGCATTGCACATGAGCACTACCACCTGGATCAGACTGTTCTATTTGTGGTTGGAGGAGGTGAAAAAATATTTTAACAATATTTTGACCTTTTTTGGCACCATAAATAAAACAGAATTGCACACACATACTACTGTGGTTGAGCTATTATCTTTTTCTTTTAAAGACCCTACTAACATCCCTTCACAATCCCTAATTTGATATGTGAGACCTCACATGTAGCTAATGGTCATAATGACCAATGATCATATGCAAAACCCCACACAGATAACCTGATCTCAGGATAAACTAGGGACCCTGAAGTGGTGAGGTGACAGTACTACCCACTGCACCAATATGAAGGCTTTGAGTAATATTGTGCACTGAAAAAGCTTAAATAAAACAGCACTTCATACTTGCATCCACTTGCCTCTACCTAATATGTTATAGTTATGCTACGCAGTCTGTGTGAGCAATAAATTGCAATAGCTAGTAATGATGACATGCTGAGATACATTTATGGAACAGAATTAAATCTTTATTTGACACTGTATTGTCACGTAGCTACACATTTCTTTCCTCATTTCATTTCCTAACATGCCTTCTCACACTTCATAAGATAAACAGTATACTTTGTTAAAAGAAATTACACCTTTGCTTAGGTTGAATTCAATTCATTTGAATTCAATTCAATTAAATTTTAATTTCTATAGATATGGTAACAATAGAAATTGTCACAAAGCAGCTTTATGGAAATCTGGTTGTACATTTAGACCCCTGATGAGTAAACAGAGTTGACAATGGCAAACAAGACAACACAAGGAAGAAACCTTGAGTGGACACAGGATCAAATGGGAACTCATCCTCTTTTCACTATGCAACTGCTAGAGTTCTTTATCATATGAAAAATGTCAGATCATATCACTTAGTTCTTTAACAGTTCTATTGGTTACCTACTTACTTAGTCATGCCTGAGTTTGTGGCTAGGCTTTTCCATCAATACACCCAGGGGCACCACTAGGGTTTCTGGGCCCCCTAGCTAATTTGTATGCCAGGTTCCAAGGCCCCATCCCCCAAGAACAAGGAAATGTATTATTATTATTATTATTATTATTATTATTATTATTATTATTATTCACTGAGTGAATTATAAGTTTCACACACCAGCACACACAAACAGCGACAGGGTCACTGAACTCAAGAAGAATCAGTTCTATTTGTGAATGAATCATTCAGACTAGTTTTATCAATGGGTTTCTCCAATTCATTGAAACGAGCCAACGCAAATGTTTCACTCACAAATCGGACGTTATTACACTTATTTCATAAACTCACCCGTGATAATTAAAGCAGATTTACATGACTACAGTATAAATTTCAATCGATTCCTCACAGAAAACTGTTCCAATGCTGTGGAACCCTTGAATGTACATCACTAGAGCAGTTTTATTGTAGCTTGGTGACTTTTCATCTTTTTATGAATGCTGCTCCATTACAATTGGAAGTTCAGAACGTCATAACCCGCGAACGTCTTAAGGGGACACACATGCTCTTGGCACAGAGGGGTGCTTTCATTATAGCATGCGTCCTAATAGATTATTGTAAAAAGAGGCAATTTAAATACCAAAATCATACGCCAAAGTATGGGGTTCTGCTGGGCCCGTCAGAATCATCCTAATCCTCCCCCCCATTAAGGCACCCCTGAATACACCCCAGGTCATACCTTATATAAAACTTGCATTTAGAGCTACAACTAACAATTATTTTGATAATTGAGTAATCTAATGATTATTAGAATGATTAATCGACTAATCAGTGACTAATTCACTGATTAATCAGTAGGTTTTAAGCGATTATTCAACTTAACAATGGCTTAAAAGGTTGTGTTAGGCTTATTCCAACTAATAAATAAAAACAAGGAAATCCCTCCATATTTTGACAATGTCTTTTAAAGAACTTAATGCCAACTAATTAGGCCAACCTCCTTTCATTCAACCAATGTTGTCCAACTCAAAACAAATGCAAATCCTCACCGTTGTTTTAACCTTTTTGTTCCATTAAGTATAATATAAAAATAAATTCAAAATAAATAAATCTCAGATGCATTACAGGCAAAAGCAAAATGTACAGGTTTGAATATAAAAAATGTATCTTAACTAAAAGCCAGCAGAATTAAGGTTTTTCATTTGAAAATAAAAAAGGATTCTGTTAATGAAAACAAAGGTTTTATTTTTGGATAAAGTATTCCTTTAATGTTTATTTATTTATTCATTTTCACAAGCTGCACGCTTGGAATTCCTTAGCATTATGATAAACACAAGACTAGACCAGAGCTAGGTCAAGCATGTAGCCTTGCTAACTTGCTGCTTCCAGTGCTTCTCATGCCGGGATGTTTCCTCTTCAAATGTTCCAATATGCATGTTTTGCTCCCATGGAATGCCAGTTCCGCCTTGCAAGTGTTAGACAGCAGTTTTTTTTATTTGCTTGTTTGTTTGTTTTTAATTTCCTAAAACTTTCACACACTTTGCTGTATTGACTTAATTTGGATATTTTCTCTTTGCACTGTGTCTTCTTCTAGTGGTATGCTACTGGACAGGCTGCATTACAGTCTTGCTCTACAGCGCACCAGTGGTCAAACCACGTTCTTGCCAGACCTTACATTAGGATCTATGAGAGCAAACGACTATTTAACAACAAAAGTATTTGTCAACAATTTTTTATTGTCGAAGTTGTTGATAACGTTGACTAATCGTTTCAGCCTTACTTACATTTATCAATATATATATATCAATGTTCACATTATCTAGTATTCTATAGCACAGTATTGCATCACTCAGCCTCAGCATTTTAGCAGAAATGATCAGAATCTAGATTGTACTCTTGTTGCATTTATGTCCAGCAGTGTTCTGTCACTACAATAGCATGCATGCGTGATTGGGAATCCCTAATGTTCTCAACCCTAATACTACTTACACCACTAACCTATTAAGTATTAATGCTTACAGATCACAGATTTGCATAATGTTTAGATGAATGTGAAAGATAACAGTTCAGCTAAAGAATCCCTGCAGAATGCAGAGTACCCAGTGTGCTAAAAAAGTTAAGTGATGACAGCTAAAGCATGTTGTTTTATGCTATTTTCCAGAAAAATATGTATAAAAGTATAAATTGTGTACATTTATATTTATTTAAATTTCTAAATTATTAGTCATTAGCGGCTACAGGAAAGTATGTACAATGGATATAAAAAAAGTCTACACACACCAATTAAAATGGCAGGTTTTTGTGATTAAACCAATATAAATCATGTCAGAACTTTTACCACCCTCAGTGGGAAATTACAACATATAAAGATTAAGTGAAAAACAATCAGAAACATTTTAGGGAAAAATAGGAAAAATAAAGTTACAATAACCTGGTTGCATAAGTGTACACACCCTTTTATAATTGGTGATGTGGTTGTAATTATTTCATCAGCTGTTTCTATAGGATTTTCTTCCCATCTTCTTGATTTCATCTGACCGCTGAAGCCATGGTCCGCAAAGAGCTTACAAAGCACGCATGGTATCTCACTTGTTGAAAGGTATCAATCATGAGAGGGATTTAAAAGAATTTCCAAAACATTCCCTTTACCATGCAACACAGTTAAGGCCATCATTAACAAGGCCTACAAATAATCATCATCCAGAACAGGACATCCCTCCAAAATTTATAAAAGGACAAGACAAAAAATTTACCAGGGAGGCTGCCAAGAGACCTACAGCAACATTAAAGGAGCTGCAGGAATATCTGACTAAGAACTGAGTACTCTCTACATGAGAAAACAATCTCTCATATTCTTCACATGTCTGGGCTATGGATAGGGTGGCTATGGAAGCCCTTTCTCACAAAAACATCCAAGCTCAACTAAATCACACCAAATCATGTTGCAAGATGTGTTATGGTCCAATTACAAAAGGTATAATAATTCCATAATTCCAAAAGGTAGGTTTGATAGATCTAGAATATTTTTACAAGAAAGAGTGGGGAAATATTGCCAAGTCAAGATGTGTGATAGACTTTTACCCAAACCACTGAGTGGTGTAATAAAATCAAAAGGTGATTCAACAAAGAATTAGCTTAGTAGTGTGCACACTTATACAACTAGTTTATTGTAAGTGTTTTTTTCCCCCTAAAAAAGTTTCTGATTGTTTTTCACTTTATTTGTATACTTTCCAATTTCACATTAAAGTTGGGAAAAGTACTGACATGATTTATCTTGGTTTCATTTTTTTACATCACAAAAACCTGCAATTTTAACAGGTGCATAGACTTTTTATGTCAATTGTAAATCCATTCAAGAAAGGTTATGTACAATACTGAAGAATGTGCAGAACAAAATAGACACCAAAGACAAGTTCCATATCTTCTTAAGCTGCTGAAAAATGTCTAGCTATATGGTAATACTATATCTATTACTTTTATTAAATTTACATGTAGCCTGCAAACATCTCATTATTGTACATGGTTTAATTTGGAAAGACCTGGTTATTATTTTTTTGTTTTATTATATGCTTTGCTAATGACATTGTCATAGAATGGGCCAGATCTCCCGTTAATTTCCCCGTGTTTCCCTGTTTTTTCCCCTTCCTTGTGTTTCCTGTCTTTTCTCTTCCTGTCGTTTGTGTGTGTGTGTGTGTGTGTGTGTGTGTGTGTGTGTGTGTGTGTAGGCGTAGCACTCAACTTTGCACCTCGCCTGATTGCAGTACTGGTCACACCTGCTCCTCATCTACTCACCCAATCTGCAGCGTATATAAACCCTGGTTCTTCAACTACTCATTGCCAGATCGTTCCGGCTTCCAATGCGGTACACTTCCGGCTTTACTCCCAGTTACGGGACATGGTGTTTGTCTGGTGCTTTTTCCCTGTGCTCACTCTGTCTTTTCACCTTGGGGTCACTGCTCACCCAGCCTGTCAGCTCTCTGTCTGCTCGCTTCCTGCTACACCTAGTACCACCTCGCCTTCCATGAGGCTCGGCATTCGGCTCTCATACCACCGACCCGAGTTTGAACCCTGGCCTCGCTGACTTTCAAGTTCGCATGCTCTCTTTCTGATATCCTGTCTGTTGCATCCCTTAAATTTCACATTGAATCTCTTATAACTCTCCTGTGACCGGTGTTTGAAAAAATAAATAAATAAACAAAAAAAGTGAGGCTGGAGAGGTTTACAGCACTGGTGATGTGAACCAACCTTACCAGTTAGTTAACATAACATCATAGCCAAATAACATCATAGCCTAATTAATGAATGAGTTTAATGATATTTGATATTGTGTATTACAAAACTTGTAATCCAAAGTGGTGGCCCTTTTTTAAACTAAAATATGTGTTTTAAAATCGTAAATGTGTGTGCTGATCTGTCAGGCCTTGCCTCACAGCTTGCATTCAAAGCCACACTATAGATTAGACAATTGCATAGCATTATCCACAGTACATATGGCCAGATATGAATAAACTTTAAATAGCAAAATGAAAATATCAGTGATATACACAATATGCTCATACACACAGAGAGTTAATTAGTTTGGCTGAAATGATGTGGTGAGCTTGAGGAAACAAGGAATTGCAAGATCTTATTAGTGAGGAGAGAAGAGGATAAAACTGCAAACAGAGATGTTTACTCTGCTCATATTGAGAAATCTCTTTTTACATGAACCATTTAGACAGGAATATAAAAGGATAATGCATACACACTCACACAAAACACACAAAAACTGGCACCAAATATGTAAGAAGAGATGATTAACACTTTCTCTGCCTCTGTCCCTTTGTATGTCTGTAATTCTCGCTTTCTCCCCTCTCTTTCTCTCCCCCCTAATTCTTTCTATTTAATGTTATTTTTCTTGTTTCTCTTTATCTAATGAGAGTTGTTCTGACTTTCTTTAATGCCTAACGTTGGAAGACCTGCTCTGCAGCAAGAGCTTGTGGGATGAATGAACGCTTTGTGCTTCTTCAAAAGAGCATGGCGTTATTAGTACTCACACACACATACACACACACACACACACACACACACACACACACACATATACATGCATATAAAGAGGGCTCTATCAGACTTTTTAACCTTTCATCATTAGTCTTCTAAAGAAGGCCACCATAATCACCCTTCCTGTTTCCTTTTTCTCTTCCTCTTTCCTTCCACACTGTGCCTTCCTCTCATCTCTTGCACAAAAAAGAAGTGATTGAATTAAGTTAGGGATTAATAAAAGATTCAGGCAGAGGGCACAGAAGTGCATGCCAACCACTTTCTCTCAGAGTAAGGGGAAAAATCCCAATCCACAGTATCTCCAATGTCCTGTGTAATATCTGCCCAGAAAATAGAGACGCCAGCACACTTTCTTATTTTCTGTTGGCTCACACATCCGTGGTTCGTCAATCTGCAGAATTAAAGTTCAGCTAGATGAACTCAATGTCACAAAAAGAAATTAACCTCTACAGGAAGCAAATTCTTTTTGTGCCTTCTCATGTCTTTTTCTAAGTGAGTCTGCATTTTTTTTTTAAACCAGGAAATTTTCATTCACGTTCAGTTTGACTGCTCATTTTCACAGCAAAAAAAAGCATCTTAGCATGTGAAATTATCTTGAATAAAGTCAAATATATTTAATATTTGCTATGATATGATTACAGTGATCTGAATATATCATTATTAAACCTATTTCTACTGACCATTTTTACTCATTTTATTCTTGAAAAAGGTAATTATAGGTAAGTAGATAAGAATTTATTTCTAGAAAGAAGTAAATTATCTACCAATAGAAAAAGAAAATGTAAAGCTTAAAATTAGTAAAAACATCTAGCAAAATCTATAAAAAGACTGAATAATCTTATATTTTATTTATAATAGTTTCATAATAAGAAATATAATATTCATATGCTGATGCTTGATAACACATTATATTTGCAGTGTTGGTGTAGATTTTACAGGATTAATAGAAAAGTAACCCAGCACTACTGTTACCAGGATGCCAGGCTGCTGATTTCATCTGTGTTGGATGCTTTTAGAAATCAATTCACAGTTTTTATCTGTGTATTTAAACATACTTCATTGCTCCATAAGTTTGAGAAATGATAACATTTGTTCGTCTATATCAAGTAACAAGTAAGAAACCAGAAGATACAGCTGCCGAAGTCATGAAGGGTTTCAGATAACTAGTGTTATCTGGCAGAAAAGCAATATTTCTTTTTAAAGGATGTGATTGTGTGTGTGTGTGTGTGTGTGTGTGTGTGTGTGTGTGTGTGTGTGTGTGTGTGTGTGTGTGTGTGAGAGAGAGNTGTGTGTGTGTGTGTGTGTGTGTGTGTGTGTGTGTGTGTGTGTGTGTGTGTGTGTGTGTGTGTGTGAGAAAGAGAGAAAGAGAGATATAGAGGGAGAGAGGCAGGGTGAAATGCATTATCTCTGTGTTTGAGTGCCTCACGCCAAAGCTCTCAGATCCGTCTTGTTTCCTCCAGTGGCTCTGTCTCTGAGATGCTTGGCTTTAGCCAACAAATCAATTTAATGGTTTTTCCACATCCACGCGTGCAATCCAACTTTCACCTTATCGGCCCTCAAGTCAACCTGGACGCATCACATTTGTGAAGATAAAACTCAATGTGCATGAGAACACCAATTCACTGCCTGCGTGTGTTTTCTGTGACTTGTCTATGGAGTGTAACATCTTCACGTTTTCTTTTTCTGCTCTCTGGGACTTTAATGTAAATAGCTGAATGTAAATTTATTAAATTGTTTACAGTTTAATTGCCCAAAAATTGCCCAGGACAACATTTTTTCTCTAGATAAGCAAATGAGATTCTGTGAAACAAATGAGATTCTGGAGTATCTGTGGTGATCACTGTCCACTGCACATCAACAACACAACTGTGGAAGGAGTCAAAATCATATCCTCATCTGGATTCTCAACACTCTCAAAAGAAAGCCCAGTAGCATCTTCACTTACTGTGGAGGATGAGAAGAACAAACCTCTCCCTCCCATCTGCGACACCTTCAGCAGGGATGCAATGAAGAGCATCCTGACCAGCTGTCTCACTGCCTGGTATAAGAACAGCACTGTCTCAGACCATAAAACCCTAGAGCAGATTTTGAGAACAGCTGAGAAGATAATCAAGATCTCTCTACCCTCCACCTCCTACCACAAACACTGCATCTGCAAGGCCACCAGGATTCTTAACGACCCCTCCCACCTTTTTCATGGGCTCTTCACCCGCCTTCCATCTGGCAGAAGCTTCCACCACCAGACTCCACAACAGCTTCTTCCCTGAGGCACCCACCTGTGCTAATCAAAAACCTTCCCAACACCCACCATTGTACCATCACTGCATGACTGCACTTTATAATGCTACTATGAGACACTTTTTACTACTGATTTTGCTGCTACACCTTCCACCATCTTTTCTCTACCTGATTCTGTTCCATTGTCCTGTCTAGTTAGCATGCACTAGAGGCATAACACAATTTCACTATCTGTATTTGCATTTAAACCCAAAGTGGGTGTGGCCTAAAATAATTTTTTTTTTTTAAAGCATCATGTCCCCTGGAAACACTGGAAAACACTGGGAAAAATCCCAGTGGTAGAAATTTCATCATTGCATGGTTTCTGAATTCTGACTCTGATAGTTCTGACACTTCACCTACATCACTCGAGTGTATAATTTGTCTAATCTGGAGATGTGCATGGAAGTAATTCTGCTAACACCATTACTGTCATATTTTCTAATGCATTTAGTTGGCTCTGTTTCCCAAATTTTAAACAAACTAGTAGCCTAACTTAATCCACCGTGATCATGAACTGGTGGTTAATAAGGATTCTGTTGTAAATGCACTGCACAGCACCACAGATGTGTTAATGAACACAGTCTTTGTTTGTCCCATGAGCCTATTATCTGACCACTTGCTTGAGCCTGTATGAAAGTAAGAACCTCTCACTCAGGAGATTTTTTTTTATCCCCTGGGAGCCTCATCCCGATGCACATCTCTTGTCTCAACCAGATGCCTTGTGAAAAAAGTGAACCTCTTCTATTCATATCTGTATTTGTATCTGTTGCATTATGCACTACTGTATTATGTGTTGCACCATGGTCTTGAAAAAACTACTGTGCATTTTCTTTCTGTGTTTTCTAGTTATATGACATATGAAGGACAATAAAATCCTCACTTGACTCATAGGTAGACATGAGGAAAAATCAGTATCTTGATTTGCATTGTCATATAGCCAAATGTGTCATATATACCATAACAACAATGATTTGGTTTTAATTAGTTAATGTTGATTTGGTTAGTTAGCTAACTAGCTAGGAGTGCCAAAACAGTGATGTGGTAAACTCCCCTTGTCCCCTTGTAATGTAATGCAATGTAACTCCTTGTCATAGGAACACTGAGAAAGTCTCTGTTTTAAATAATGTATATTTAAAGTATAGTATCTACCACTGTGGTAACAAATGTAACACAAATACCAACAGAAAAACAAACAGAAAAAGGCATCCAAGAAGAGTTACCATTAAAACATTATGTGCTCAGGTGCAGGGCTACAAAGACTTGCTCATTTTATTTTACTAAGAGACCCACACACACAAAATTAAAGCTTTTTGAAATCTTGCATCTCACAATAACTCCCCTGAATGTGTGCATGTCATACACTTTTAACATAATGAGTAGAAATATTCAGATCCTATCTCCTTTTTCCTTCTTTCATTCCATCGTGTCTTAATAAGCAGTGCATGGCTGAAGGTGAGGAGATCTAATTATGCTGTATGGACCTTTATTCCTCAGTACTGGGTCACGTGTGCTCAATAGGAGGGAGGCATTTGAGCAGCACACACCAGGTGGGGTAGGATTTCAGCATGGCACACTGGGGACAGTAATTAGTGCGTCGTAGGTGGGGACAGGAGCCACAGGTGCTGATGGGGTGAGCTACCCCTGTCGAGGCCTGCAACACTTTAATTAACACACACAGAAGCACATCATGCTTGCTCTGTGTAGATAGTGTTAGTCATCAGTTCAGCAGGTGCTCAGTATTGTTACTGTTTTCATTATTGTTGCTATTATTGTTATTACTGCTGCTGTTTTATTATTCATTTTTTGTAATGTTACACACATTTTGTACCAATACAGTCATGCTAATAAAGCTATTTTGAATTGGCTTTACAGGAAGCAGCTTCTTGGCTGACAATGCAAATAGCTAACCACATTTATTCCCCAAGACTCTTGAACAAATTTTAAAATTTTGTCATGCCATAAACCCTTGTTTTTCAATCTATGACTATACCTAAAAAGCTCATTTTGTCATGTCATTTAAAGGTTTGCTTTCAATTTGCAGTATACAATAGATATCAAAAGCTCGGTGAGCCATGCATGAGACACCCAAGCCCACTGTGAAAAATGTCTAAATATTCTGTGAGTTTATTTCAAAGGGAAAAATAGTATTAATGAATATGTTTTTATTATAATATTTATTAAAGCATATAAGCACACATCTTGCTGATTATCTACAAAACACTGAATGTTAAGCATTTCAGGTTGTATCAATTGTTAAAATATTGAAGAAAAAAAAGATATGAGAAGATGAACCAATACTCAATACATAGTCATGCAATGTTACAGTTATTGCGATATAATGTGATTGTTGTGTACCATGTTTTACAGTGAATGATAAGTAAGCACTAAGTAAATATTTACTCGTAAGTAAAAAAAAAAATTACCCTTAGTAATATACTTAATATTCTAATTTAAGCAGAAATTATCCATATCTTACACTTCCTCTTATTCCTTTTACATGAAAAGTTAGTTGATGACTGAAACCAATAATGTGTCTAGCTAGCTCATAGCCGTCAAGTCCTTAATGTAAGGCATAGTGAGAGTGATTCAGGACTCTCAGGAGTGTAAGTTTCAGGACAAAACTATCAACATTTCCCACAGATGTATTGCTAAATTAAAAAGAAAACATTCTTTTTGACTGACACTTCACTGTAATTTCACATTGCATCAATCTCCAACTATGGGTTGCATCACGTCTTGAGCTCTCAGAGAGGTTATAATTGTCATGATGGTGAACAGTTGGTGTGAAATGTTCTGGTAAATATGATGAGCATAACCCAGTTTATACACAGAATTATTTACAAACCCTAATTTTAATGCACTAATTTAATCATATCTTCATTAGTGTGTAAGTCAGGTTGTACTGGATGTAATTAGAATTGCAATAAAAATACACAATGAAATTATATAAGGAAAAAATTGTGACAATAAATTAATGCCCACCTTTATAGAAAAAGTAATGTTCAGGTTTATATTTACAATAATAGCATTTCTTCCAAGTTTAAGTATGTGTAAAAATTTCTGTAAAACATGATTCTGTGGCTATTATTCACTCAAAATCCACACTTCATGTAGATTTCATTCCCTTCACCCACCATCAGTGTTATTGATGTATGATGTAGGTTGCTCCAAAAACAAAAAAAAATGCTGAGCATCAAAAATGAAATTTTATTTACAAAGAGTGTGAGAATAAAAAAGAGCAGTGGGGTAAAAATAACAGAGGTTTTTTTTTTTTGGAAATGTAATTTGCCATTATGACTGGCTGACAAATTGGCTGTGACAATGGAGGAAGTGTGACATTTGAAAAATCATGCTAACTGCCCAAGCTTTATATAAAGCACCCTATGTTCCTTTGCTAATTGCTAATTGCTTTTGAACAGTACAATATCAGAATATTGCCTAGATGATATTATTATTATTTTATTTCCTATGTCCTTTATTTCTCTGCATCTCAAATTAACTGGGATGCATGGGAAGAGAAGAGACTGTGCCATCAAACTGAGGCTGATTTACCTGGGTGAGTGTGTGAGGCAGGATGTCAGAGTTTGATTGACACTCCACAGTTTACTGCTGTGAACCAACTAGCTAGCTTGGTGTCATAAAAATCCTGAGTTACATAAAATTTTAATAGAATTTAACAAAAATTTTATCACTCTTTTATCACTTGTTGAAATTGGAACAAGGTTATGTAGCTCTTTTCAAATACAAGTAGTCCATTTTAGAGAAATGTATTGATTTGGAGTTACAACATCTACAATGTATGGAGCATGCTATTTGGAGTGACAAGGCTTATTCCAAATCCTAATCTTTTTTCCTAATCTTCATCTGTCCAGTTTCAGTGAGCCTATGCCCAGTATAGCCTCAGATTCCTGTTCTTGGTTGACGGGAGTGGAACCTGATGTGGTCTTCTGCTTTTGTAGATGATCTGCCTCAGATTTTGATGTACTGCACATTCTGCTTTTCTGGTCAACACAGATGTAAGTATTGACTATTTGAGTTACCATAACCTTCCTGTCAGCTCAAACCAGTGTGGCTATTCTCCTTTGACCTCTCTCATCAGCCAGGTATTATCACCTCCAGAACTGCCACTCAACAGAGAGAACAAGACTTGCTAATAGACTTAGTGTGCTGCTAATTAGCAGAAAACAGAATACTTCCTGTTGTATTTGTGTGTGGGAGAGAGAGAGAGAGAGAGAGAGAGAGAGAGAGACTGTCTAATTTTTTTTTTTGCTGAGCTTGTAATAGCTGTAGTAAGCATCTTTACTGCTCATCTCTCTCTTTCTAGATAGACCAGCTGTGAATTGGAGTGTGAGTGTCACTCCAGTTCAGTGTTGTTAAAGACTGAAGACAGAAAATGAGTTGTTCCATTGGACCAGATTTTTCTAGCCTCCTCTGACAGTGTGCATGTCTGCACATGATTGTGGGAGTTCCATTCAGATATTGAAAAGGCACAATCTTCCAGTTCTTTTCTGAGAAAAGATGTACTTCATCAAATATATAATGACAAACACTTTGTTGCTCTCAAGTTTCTCACTTTGTCAATTTCCTAACCACTTTTGAGAAATTGACAAAATGATATCACATCTGTTGGGGTGGCGTTATGTTTACACATGCAGCTGGGTAATTTCTTTCACAGGTGTTACTCTGTAATTTTTATCAGCAAAGTTATCTTTCTTTCCCTCCACCTAAGCTTCCCACACAATATACAATACACACAGTTCCCCTTCAGGAACTTGAGCTGCGTCGAAATGCTATGGGAACAGCTTCAGCATGACCACGCTCTGAATCACGTGTGTAATCAGTCCAAAGGATGGGCGAGACGTCACAGGCGAGGTGACTTAACGACCCAGAAGCTTAAAAGCTAGAGCAGTGGGTGCTGCGCCAGCTTTCTTTTATTCAGCAAGCGCTCTGTGTGTTTGTTTGTCCATTGTCTGTTTATTTTGTCTATTTTTTTTGTCTGTCTGCGGCATGCCTAAAGCAAAAGACAAAATAAAACATAGGGGCGAGAGTGGACAGCCTTTTAGGCTGTGTGTTCCTCCCTGCCCGCGTTATATTACGGGCGGGGATACACACAGCTTATGCGTTGTCTGCTTGGGAGCGGAGCACGCAGAGTCAGCTCTCGAGGGAGCCGGCTGCTCGCATTGCAAGCGTTTGCCGCTGCACGCGCTTCGCTCCCGGAAGGCTCTCTTCGAGGAGGGAGCCTTCACTCGCGTTCCTCTGCAGAGGCAGAGCAGCGGTTACACTCGTGGGGCTCACAGATGGATCTGGCGGAGGGAATGGAGACGGGCGAGTCCCTTTCTCCTTCCTCACCCTCCAGATCCACTGTCCGCTCTCTGGGTTCGGAAGCCCGCTCTGCGGTTTCTTCCCCCACGGGAGTGGGCTCGGCGCTCCACCTGTCTTCCTCCGAGGAGGCTGACATGGAGGGCGCCGACTGTGATTTGCTGCAGTCTCCTCAATATGATGAGCTGCTGGAGGTGGTTTCGCGGGCCGTCGCTAAACTTAGCATTCACTGGCCCACTGAAACATGGGTTGAACCACAGGGCGGTAAACTGGATGAGCGTTTCCTGCGCAGTAAACCGCCACCTCCGCGCCAGAGCCTGCTTTTTTTCTCCGACCTCCAAACCGAGGTGTCGAGGTCATGGAGAGGCCTTTTTTGGCCCATTTATTCAGTCTCGCCTACTCTTACTATGCTAATGTGGCGGGGCTGGACCTTTCTGGCTAGGTCCCAGGGTTGAACAGACGCTGGCTATCTATCTGTCCCCTGGCGCGGCATTGTCCCTGAAGGCTCCAGTGCTGCCCTCCAAGCTGCTGAGGACCACGTCAGAGCTGGTGGACAAGGCATACACAGCAGCAGGTCAGGCTGGTGCGTGCTTGCACACCATGGAGGATGATCACGTGGAGATGCCATCTGAGCATGTGATGGAGCTCAGATGGGCCGCTGATCTATCTCTCTGTGCCACTAAGGAGACCACCCGTGTTATCGACAAGTCTATGTCAGTCCTGGTGGCAGCGGAGCAACACCTTTGGCTTACCCTGTCCGACGTGAAGGAGAAGGACAGGGTCGTTCTTATGGATGCCCCGCTTGCACCTTCTGGTCTGTTCAGCGACGCCGTTAGTTCCGTCATCGTCAGATACCAGAAGGCTCGTACTCAGGTGGCGGCATTCCAGCGGTTTCTCCCTCTTCACTCTCTAACTCTTGGGGCTGCTGGGCGGGCGCAGCCCCCTCCGTGTGCCGCCTCCTCACCTAGGGAGGCACAGAAACAGAGCCCCTCTGGGCCAGGTCCCTCTGGTGCAAAGACGGATCTGAAGACCATCCTTTTGTCAAGGAAGGCTGCGGCTAAGAAGCCCTGATGCCTATGGCCTAGGGCTTTCAAGGGCAGGCCCCTCTGGGGCGGAACAGTGTACATCTCATTATACAGTGCTCGTTTTTCCTCAGTGCCCTCGGGAGGTCGATCTGCCAATCCTGCCACCTATGGTGCTTCAGGGCACAGCGGTCTCCAGCAAGCGCTTCTTCCAGTTTCTGCCCGGGAACATAGCAGTACTGGGAGGCTTGCTGCCTCTTCGAAGGCCTCCGGAGCAGCTAGTTTGGTCGGTCCCTGCTGGTTCACCTCTTCAGGACACCGGGCTAGCCACTCTCGTTGTACCAGAGGTCAGTCTCGAGAGGCTGATTCCCTTAGTGAGCTATCTGGCAGTGTGGAAACTTTTCTGCCGAATGTTTCTCATTGGGTCCTGCGTGCTGTAGAGAGAATCCAATTCGGTTCTTCGCCTCGTTTTCCCAGGATTCTTCCCAATCTAGTGGGTACCGAGCAGGCTCTGGTAATGGAACAGGAAGTACACACTCTCCTGAGGAAGGAGGCCATCAAGGTGTTCCCTCCTCGCAACAGAGAGTCTGGGTTCCCAAGAAGGGTGGAGGGCTGCGTCCCATTTTGGATCTGCAGCATCTGAACCTCTCAGTCGCACGACTGAAGTTCAGGATGCTCATGGTCAAGGAGGTCGTGTCTCAGATCAGCTCCGAGGATTGGTTGTCACAATCGATCTAAACGAAGCGTATTTCCATATCTCCATCCTTCACAGGAAGTTCCTGAGGTTTGCTTTCGGGGGCAGAGATTACCAATATCGGGTTCTTCTGTTCGACCTAGCACTCACACCCCGCACTTTCACGAAGTGTGTGGATGCTGCTCTGGCTCCTATGCGACTCCAGGGCATCCGCATACTGAACTATGTCAACGATTGGTTGATATTAGCTCGATCGGAGCAGATGGCGGTTCGGCATCGAGATGTCATTCTTGCCCACATAGAAGAGTTGGGGTTGAGACTGAATGCCGAGAAAAGTGTGCTTTCTCCAGTACAGAGAATCACTTATCTGGGCGTGGTGTGGGATTCGACCACAATGCAGGCACGGCTGTCTCCTGCTCGGATCGAGTCGATCCTCACAGCAGTCACGGGAGTGAGAGAGGGCCAGTCACTCATTGTGAAGCAGTTCCAGAGACTGCTGGGTCTGATGGCAGCTGCGTCCAATGTGATACCTTTTGGCCTGCTTTGCATGAGACCGCTAGAGTGGTGGCTCAAGACCAGAGGGTTTTCCTAGGGTTTTTCCATGTGGAGGGAACCTTGGTTCTTGTCCCAGAGCCCAGTGTTGGGAGCTCCTTGTCGCCGCATAATGCTAGCGACGGATGTGTCTCTGGGGAGCGGTCATGAGTGGCCGCTCAGCCCATGGTCTGTGGAGCGGCCGCCATCTCTTGGCACATCAACTGCCTGGAGATGCTGGCCATGTTTCTGGCACTGAAACACTTTCTCCTGGACCTAAGAGTTCGCTGCATGTTGGTGCGCACTGACAACACGGCAGTGGTCTCTTAAATCAACTACCAGGGAGGTCTGCGTTTGTGCCCCCTTTACAGGCTGGCGCTCCAGATCCTTGTGGGGTCCCAGAGGAAACTTCTCTCGCTGAGGGCAGTTTATATCCCTGTCCATCTCAATATGGGAGCAGACGCCATGTTGAGGCAGGGGCCGATGCCCGGAGAATGGATGCAACTCATGAGACATTGCATTGTCCCCTCTGGTTCTCTCTAACTCATCCAGCTCCTCTAGGATAGGATGCCATGTCACAGACGTGGCCGAGGCTACGTCTGTACACCTTTCTGGAGAGAATGCACCGGGACTGGGACCGTCTGTTGCTAGTAGCCCAGTTCTGGCCGGGCCGAGTATGGTTCTCGGACCTGATTTCCCTTCTCGACGGCTCTCCATGGGAGATTCACCTCAGGAGGGACCTCCTCTCACAGTCAGAGGGTGCTGTCATTCACTCCTGCCCCGAGTTGTGGAAGCTGTGGGTGTGGCCTCTGAGGGGGCACAACTCAGAACTTCCGGTCTCTCAGTCAAGGTTGTTGAGACCATTTTTCAGTCCAGAGCTCCCTCAACAAGGAAACTGTATGCCTTGAAGTGGAAATTTTTCACTTCCTGGTGCAGAGACCGCCGACTCGACACTGTTCACTGCCCAGTTGGTACAGTGCTGGAGTTCCTGCAGGCCAGTTTCTCCGCAGGGTTGACCCACTCCACCCTGAAGTTTTACGCGGCTATTGCGGTGTACCACACCCCCCTCGGTGGCCAGTCTGTGGGCAGACACCCCCTGGTTACACGTTTCCTCCGCGGTGTGCTGAGGCTCAGACCTCCAGTGCTGTCTTGGGTCCCTCTGTGGGACCTGGCCGTGGTACTAGAGGCTCTTTGTAAACCCCCCTTTGAGCCTATAGAGGAGATTTCGGACCATCTCTTGATATTAAAAACTGCCTTTCATTTGGCTATTTCCTCTCTTAAGAGAGTTGGGGATCTTCAAGCCCTCTCTGTGGCCCCCTCTTATTTAGACTTTGCGCCTGGTCTGGCCAAAGCATTTGTATACCCTGGAGCTGGGTACGTACCGAAAGTTCCCTCCTCTGCACCACGGCCTGTCATACTGCAGGCCTTCTGTCCTCCTCCCTTTCGGGAGTCTGAAGGTTAATTGTACATGCCCAGTGCAAGCACTGGATGCGTACATCCACAGAGCTGCCCTGTGGAGGAGGGCAGACCAATTGTTTGTGTGCTTTGGTCCCCCTAAGAGGGGTCTTCCTGCTACCAAGCAGACCCTCAGCCAGTGGATTGTGGATGCCATTTCATTGGCCTATGAGTCCTCTGGTCTCCCCTCACCCTTGAGGGTCAAAGCTCACTCTACTAGAGGTGTGGTGGCCTCTAAGGCCTTTTTAGCAGGTGTGTCCATGCAGGACATCTGCAATGCGGCGGGTTGGTCCACGTTCCTGACATTTGCCAGGTTCTATGTCCTGGATATGCGAGCCACTCCCAGCTCTTCTGTCCTCTTGCCCTAGCTGTGCCCTTTCCACACTAGGCAGGGATTAGTAAGTCTGGCAGCTTGGGCATACTCATTTCCATAGCGTTTTGACGCAGCTCAAGTTCCTGAAGGGGAACGTCTCCAGGTTACGCATGTAACCATGGTTCCCCGAGGGAACGAGACACTGTGTCTCACTGCCACACTTCCGGCATCCCTGCTGCGCTTGGCTCATTCCTCAGAAGCTGGCGCGGCAATCACCGCTCGTGCTTTTAAGCTTCCGGGTCGTTATGTCACCTCGCCCATCCCTTGGACTGATTACACATGTGATTCAGAGCGCTGTCACGCTGAAGGTGTTCCCATAGTGTTTTGACGCAGTGTCTCGTTCCCTCGGGGAACCATGGTTACATGTGTAAACTGGAAATGGTTTTTTTTTTTTTTGTTTGTTTTTTTTGATGAAGACACTGCAGCTTCAACTTCAACTTTATTTATCTTTGGATGAGCATTAAGAAAGTAAATTTAAAAAATGAAAATCTATATACACTACTGAAAAACTACACTAACATGGATGCTTTTGTGGAGACTCTGAACGATGTAGTTACTATGGGGCATATTATTACTTCTCCATACTGTCTTCACTTGGATCACATTAGAAGGGAAAAGAAAGTACTTTTTTTTTAATTGTACAATCCTACATTATGATTAAATTCACTAGAAGTAGAAGTAGGCTTTTTTCTTTTATTTCATAGCCAGATACCATCCTGAATGGGAGTATTTTTATCATTTATGCTTCCATTACCTCAAATGTTTCGATACCTAATTAATTTTCTGTTTAAATGGTCTTAAAACACAATTGATATAAAACATTAATCAAACACAAATTTTTAAAAAATAAATAAATCAATGAATCAATGAATTGTGTGTCTTTTTTGTTGAAACCACATGACATTCTCTATTATAAGCCTTTCACTGATGGCAGCTATTGTTTAAAAGCAACAAAATACAAAGCATAGTGCCAGGCAGTGTTCAATTTTGTTCATCCTCATCTACCCAAATATTACCCCAGTATAAGGTATTACCAGGGGACTTGGATTGTGGATTCCATATACTTTACACAATTTTAAATAAAAAATGGCTACTAAAACTATTCAGTCATTCAAAGTTGTCATAGTCTATGTACTTACACAAGTTACATATTATACAAATTTTTATTTAAAAAAAAAAAAAAGAACAGAATTGTCAAATGTTACACAGGTTATTAGCAACAACAATAATAAAATCTGAGTGCAAAGTGCAAGCTACAGTCACAAGGAAATGCACATTCACATGCATTGTCTATATGTAGTAGGTGTTTTTGTGGGCAGAGATCAATATTAATAACAATATATGCATTTTGTGCTTTCTGCACATACCCTGCCATTGTGCAGAGCCGTGGCTCACTGGGAGCTGCCCTTATATATTTTTAGTGCTGGATTATATAGCTTTGAATGCAGGCTGACAATTGTGATCAGTTTCTGTTTCATCTTCCTCAAAACCAGTTGAATGACTGAAGACTTAGCAAGATCATCTCCTATTGCCTGGCGCATGTATATATCAGTGTATATTCCACTGAGCATTCTTTACAGAGGACAAACCATATTGTTTCTACATATTACAGTGATATGAGCTGTCAGTCAACTCATAATTCTCATTTAATTATAGATGTTACTAGTTTACTGATGGACTTAAGTCATAAGATATCAGTCATAAGATAAGATAAGATAAGATAAGATAAGATAAGATAAACTTTATTTTCCCCTCAGGGCAATTTATAATGCATGGGTTTCCTCTGAGTTCTTAGGTTTCCTCTCATATCCTACAGGTGAATAGGTAGATGGGCTAGGCCATATTGCCCAGGTACAAATTATTGTGTGAATGTGTATGTGCATGGTGCCCTGTGATGAACTGATGTCCTATCCAGGTAGTATTTCTCTTGGAATACATTCATGAATAAATAAAGGAATAAATATCATAGGCTACAATCATATCTAAGTAACATGAGTAGGAAAAATTTACACTAAAAGCCTGACCTAGCAGCTTATATGCTATGTGTTATGCTTTATGAATAAAATAGAAGCAGGAAATCAGGTCACAGTTTAGCCAGTCTGGAATGTATTATTTTAAAACTAATTTATTTACTTTGGCTTTAGCTGTAATGAACAGTCACTCTAGTGGCAAACTCATGGCACAAGTAAAACATTATACTTTCACACCATTCTAGGCATTATTAAGAAGCATGCTTTATTTGTTTTTCACCAGACAAGCAGAATTCACTGCAATAACCAAAAAGTCATAAAATGTAAATGGACAGAAATGTATCATTATTTTCAAATATTGCAGGGCGCTATATTATATGAGTATGGATTGGATATATTGCCCAATCCAGTGTCTTTATTAAAACCCCAATCCTATTCTTTGTACAAAACATACACTAAACACAATTGGGTATGTAATGAGCACAATTGCTAGAACAATGTTGTTTAATAATAAGCAAATGGGGGCGATGCTGGCAATAATGATGAAGGTGTGAAGAACACCAAATTGACATATTTATTTAACATTTATATATGTGAGATATACAGTTTCATTGTAGTATAGCAATTGATATATTATTTGTAATATTTCATCTAGGTAGACGTAATATACAGTGCCTATAGAAAATCATCATACCCCTTTGAAATAGTTACTTTATTTGTCATACAGCCTGAAATCAAAC
>CM074962.1:11301571-11323324 GCA_037577455.1 Pangasius macronema
TCTATTTTTTGTCTCTTGCTCTTGTTTCTTCTCTTGGCATTTTGAAGAAGTACTTACAACCTGGTTACAATCCACCAGTACGAAGTGTGAATACTTGTAATATTTTCCCTGGTCTTAAGATTTTGTTCAGGAGTGTATCTAAGCAATTAATAGTCAGTAAAAACACCACATGTTCAGCAAATCAGCCTAACATCAACCCAAAGTTCTGTTTGTCTTGCATTATAATGTATTATTTTATAGCTCCTTATCATTTGTTATTATGCCCAAAAAGATGCGGTTCTTATCAGCTATTGGCACTCATATCACCAGGGGTCCACAATTAATTTTGTAATTATTTACTTTATCAGTGTTGGCAACAAGGAGAAAACATACTGTATTGAGACATTTTACTTCACACTTTTACATTTTCCTTTTTTTTCCTGTGTACATTTTCCTTTTTTCCAGCATTTCCAAAATCCAGCAGGAGAACTGAACCACTCTGACAAAGTGCTGCTCTACCTACTTTTTCCTTTTTTCTTTCTACTTTTTTCTCTCCATCTTATCTGTCTCCAGTTCTCCTTATGTTAGCTTCAGAATGTTGGATGGTGTTGAATTTGAAGTAATGGTGAATAAGGAAAGGGAAGCTTAACCATGGAATAAGAAGCTGTGAAAACAGATGGGGACGCAATGACCACCTTGTAATAATGTCACATACTGTATGCATGCTTTTTATCCTCCCTGCATCAGTGTTTTCTGTGCTGCATTTTGTCAGAAACCTTCTGCTTCTGGTCTCATTTGACCCTCCATTTCTAATGTCATAGACCAATTTTTCACAAATGTTGTTTTGAAAACTAAACATGCTCTGACCATGAACAATGAATTGGTAGTATGAATGGTCACAATTCTATTAACATAGCATATTAATAAAATAAATTGCCCCATTTATCTAAAGCTTGACTGAAAGAACAGGTACAATAAACACATATGACCTCAAGCTACAATATGTTACAGATATAACATAGCTAACTTTACATCTTATTTCATTACACAGTCATTTCTATCATTTATTAAACATGGACCTACTCACTCCTTGCAGCTATTTTCAGTGTTAAAACCTAGATGCCCACAATGCATTATGTATAATATATTATTTGTCTTGGTTAGAGACTATACTGATAATGTATGAATAATGTGTGAAGGGATTCTGAGTGCTCTAGCATGTGGGAAATTTCCAAAACGGCTGATGTTCTAGCAAGAACATGAGCTCTAAAGCTCAATTATTGAACAGTTGTATTGTTACATTATATTTAGAGCTATCAACAACACAGTAGCAGACAATACACTTTAGTCTAGGCATTCAATGCTACTAATAAAATTATTTTATATTGATTATACAAGTACGTTTATTAGGGTAAATCCAATAATCATCAACCATGTTCCATGCAGGGGTTTAAGCACAGGCAGATGACAGAAGACCATGATCATAAATAAGGAACTAGGGTATAACAAAGAAACACAGCAACGAGACGAAGTAATGCTATTTGCACTGTGATAAATGTTATGTGGTGAAAGCCACAGTGTGTGCTCACTGCTCACAATGGGTCTCATGTATTACTCTTTTAGTAAAGTTAGTAAGCCAAATAAAACTAAAATGTTCCACCAGATTTACAAAAGTTTAAGAAACACTGATTTTCTTCATACTCGTGTGTCTTCATGCTCATTTTCATGTAGTGACAGCAACAAAACTTCATAATAGGCTGAAAAGCAGAAGTGGAAGTTATTTTGACTTGCTTCTATGCCAAAAAAGGTTTAATAATATATAATATTTATAATAATAAGCAAGCACTACATCTTCCGTACAGCTGAGGCATTTACGACTTGCGGGCTATGTGCAGACAGACTGGCCTATCCTCTGTTTATATGGTGAAACTGAATGATTAATTTTATTAGTTTTATTGTCTTAATTTATGGGTTTGTGTTGGCTGACTTCATTTACTTTTTATATGTTCTTTAATTAATGACAATAATAATAAAAAAAAATTAAATACAAAAACCAAATTTTTTCTCGATGGTATTCTTAATCACTGACTTAGCACTGAACTAACATTAGTATGTGTTTTTGATAGAGACTTTACACACATTTACACACATTCTGGAGCATGAGTAGAATACAACATTGTCATGAATGCCAAATTTCTTTGTGTAAACAAATCCATTCATATCCAGTTTAATAAATGAGTCCCAATAATAAATTGTCAAATTTCTTGAATTATGGCCAGATAAACGGCCTTTAGCTCACACTTCTGAATGATTATGCCCACTGTGTTAAAATAAAACCATCTGATTAGTTAATGTGATCTGAAATTTTACTCCAGGTCTGTTAAACAAAGTCTTTAGGACTTTATTCAGGATTATGGATGTGCTACATATGGCATACAGTCTTCCAAAATATCAGCATAAATTCTGAGAAAATTCTGAGTAAATTCTGACAAAGAGCTCCTTTCACCCAACTTTTTTGATTTCACATGCAGGAACAAAACAGGAAGTGATGAAGATGAGAATGAACAGAAAATATGTCCATGCATTATTTCTTTTCTTTTTTTTTTTTTTTGAGAACTGCCACCGGTGTAAGAACCAATTTGGTCACCCTAGGAAATTCATTTTGCTTGAAATTCTTTAGAATTATGTCATTCTTTTAAATTATTTAGCAAGGTTAGCAGTCATACCTTTCTTTACATCTTAGTAAGTTAATTATCCAAAGAAAATAAACCACATTGCCCCTTTGTATGAAATAAACATGGTCTATTGCTTGTAAATTCACATGTCTGCATTTACATGAATTTACTTGAATGAATTCGCATGAAAAGTTAAGAAACAGTGTTACTGACCATACCTTTCTTATAGCTTCATTTATATTAAATACAAAAAAAATCCAAGGTCAATTCCCTCTATCATTGTCAAATTCTTACCAATTTTCTATGAGTTAAGGTGGTGCACCACCTTGACAGAACATTCTTTAAGTTGTCCAAGTGTTATGAAATGTCCAAAAGATGTTCAGAGCTTTAATGCTGTCATGAAGCAGACAGACAGATGCAAATGCAGGGTTTCTGGTTTTATTAAATCCAGTGTAGCAAACAAACAAAAGAGCTAGGCTACAGTCAGAAACGTGAGGCAGGCAAATTGTCAGGAGACCAGCAAACAGGCATAAACAAGGCAAGTCTAAATCAGGAAACACAAAGCAGGCTACGATCAAACACGAATCATGACAGGCAGATAAGAAAACCTAAGAATCATTACAGACACAATGCTAGAGTGAGACTTTGAAAACTGACAGTCGAGGTTATTTAAAGATGAGTTTCATTGTTAATCAGAAGACTATGAACTGGGATAGGTGCTTGACTGGAGGTCATGTGATGAGGCTGTGGGCTGAAATATAAGTAGCTAAATCATAAGTAGCTCTGTTCAGTTCCCCTTTTATTTCCATACAAAACCATTTTGTATTTGCTTTTCTTGTCTCACCAAATGAGAGAAAAAGATTTGGTGGGAGGTGTAGCGTTGCCATGGTGACCCAGGGGAGGATTAATCCAAGCAGTATTTCCTCTCTCTCTCTCTCTCTCTCTCTCTCTCTCTCTCTCTCTCTCTCTCTCATTATCCAGCAAGCGTCTCTTGATTTGTTACAAATGCCACTCTCACTTTGGGCCAGAGGAGGGAAGGAGGATGCTCTTTTGATGTCGTCATGGTGACACGCCTTTCTCTACAGTTGAGAGTATTTTTAAACTTTTGCGTTCTTAATCTATTGTGTGAAAGCAAGAGAGACATTGAGAGACATTGCAGTGTGTGTGGGTGTAGGTGTGTGTTGAGGTAGGGGATGATGTAACTTCTCAGCTGAAATTGCATATTAAAATCCTCCTGTAAGAAAACTTCTGATAAAAATAGACCTGCTATGTTTCAGTGGGACAAGAGTCTTGCTACAAGGAAGAAACATGAGGAAAACACCTACTGAGATGTTATTACATGACACTTCCCCAAGCAATGGTTAATAAAGTGCACAAAAAATTGTGAGTAACAATATTCAGTAGTATGATAGAGAACCATAAAGACCAAGGGAGAGAGGGAGTAAAAGATATAGAGCGAATGACAACAAGAGAAACAGTCAGAGAGATGTACAAGCAATAATAAAGGAGAGCTGGAATATAAATAAAAAGAGGAGTGAAAACAAGTACAAAAAAAGTAAAATAAAAAAAGAGAGAAAATGCATAATAACAAGAGGAACAGAGATATGATCAGCACAAAGAAAGAACACAAGATAGATAAGATAGAGGTAAAAAGAAGGAAAGAAAAAGTCAAGAAATCTAGAGAAAGCAAGAGATTTTTAAAGAAGTCTGAGATATGGTTACTAGATTTTTTTCTTTACTAGAACTTTTTTTATGTGTACTCCTTAATCAGAACAGAGTAAATATTTTGAGGCCAATCTGAATGAAATTATTAACAGCTAATATAGTTCATGTTAGAGAATGTAACTGATTTAATTATAATAATAAATGATCCCCCAGAACTCCCTGCCAGCACTGCTTAAACCTCTGCTAAGGACTTTACGTTCCTCACATTTATGATTTTCAGCGCTTTCCCCCTGACTGTCTCTAACTCACATAGGCTTTGGAGGAGATCAGTAGGGTGTCCCACCCTCTTGCCAACTTCACAGCAGCCACTATTAGTGTAAGCTTTTGTCTGAAAAAACAATTCTCACTAAAATGATAAGCAAAGGCTCCAATATTACCAATTAGTTATGTAAATGGCTCCTCCCACACATACAGCATTGATGTTCCAGTCCCCTCCCATGCTGCAAGCATCAGTTTCTATGATAGAGTAAGGCTCTGAATGGAGTTATGATGAGGAGCACAAAAGGCTGCTCTCTTCAGCCTCTTTAGCCCACAGCTGCCCAAAAAGCCATAGCAATCGATGACCCTCTCTCCCTCCCTAGTGGGCAATTGTTCTCTATTTCTCACTCTTTCACTCCCTCTTTCTCCCCCTGTGTGGCAGGAAGTGAGTGGAAAGTGGACCCTGCAGTGAAGGATTAACTATGGTATGCATGCACACACACACACACACACACACACACACACACACACGCGCNCGCGCAAACTCACTCTGGCTCTTTCTCTCTCCTCATTTCCCCACCTTCATTCTTTCTTCACAACCCCCCATTACCCTTATTTCTTTTGTTCATACTGAGTTTTTATGCCTTTACTTTTTTCTAACAATTTTTCAGTATCTATCCACACAGTTCAGACTTGAAATAAAAAATAAATAAATTCATGACCTTTTATAAAGAATAAGTTGCAAATGGTATTTGAATCTTATGTGATTTTACATACACACTATTGCATCAATATTTCCTATTGGAAGCACTGAACAACTGATCCCCCTCAAAAATCACAAGGTAATGTCTCTATGAGTGAAAAAAAAACCATTCCAATTCTGCATAATAATGGCTATCTTAAAGTATCTATCTATCTTTTTATAGTTATATTAAACAGTCAAAGCATATTATTATGTAACTACTGTTATTTATTTAGTAACAGCAATAAAACTAATAGGAAAGATCAGAGGTTATGAGTGTAGNGGCAGGTAGATGATAGACTTTCTGTCTATGGGCAGAGGAACTTGGATATATTTGCAAGCATTTTATTGACCACCTTATTGAGATCCAAATCGGAAGGCACAAAACTGTAGGCAGATGAGTTCAAAATGTGAGGAAACAGGGCAATGCAGGCAAAAAACAGACTAAACAAACAGAAACAGGATCAAACTACAGAATCCTGACAGTAATGATCAGAGATGCACAACAAAATGTTGGAAGAATTATGCTGTAGAAAGGAATGGTGTGGCATTTATCTGTTTTCCAGTGAATGAAAATGAGGAACATGTGTAGTGAGTTAGTATGATGGTGACCAAGAGAGGTAAAGTCCAGACTGGAGTGTTATTAGATTTAGGAGCAAATGGCATTAGATGTGAGTGTGACATTCCACAATCTGTAACGTGTAATATGGATCTGCCTATGTGCAGCCTTACTGCCAGTTTACCAACTCTGTAACATGCTCTGGCTTGATGAGCTTCGACTGCATTCACCTGTGTCTCATTTCACACACACTATAAATAGCACAGATTTGGCTTTGATATTCTGATTGTCAATTGCCTGACCCAAGCCTCTTTTTGACTCTGCTATTTGATTGGCTATTTGGATTTGTCCACCTTGTAATAAAGTCTGCCTGCACTTGCAACTGTCTTTCCCACTATCATAGAATACAGGGTAATCAGGAGCCTGACAGGAGTGGAACCCATTGTAGCCTTTTGTTGTTGCAGTTCATCCTCCTCAATATTTAACATGCCTTCTGAGATGCTATTCTGCTCACCATGGTAGTAAAGTGTAGTTATTGGGTTACCATAGCCTTCCTGTCAGCTTGGCCATGCTCTTCCGACCTCTTTCATCAACAAGGTGTTTCTGCCAGCAGACTTGCTGCTCAGTGGATGTTTTTTGTTTTTCTCACCATTTTATGTAAAGTCTGTAGACTGCTGCAGATGAAAATATCAGGAGATCAGCAGTTTCTGAAAAATTCAAACCAGCCCATCTAGTACCAACAACCATGGTCAAAATTCCTGAGATCACACGTGAGAACAATAAATGTACATTTTCAATCTTTTTTCTTTTTGGTATCACTAACAGAACAAGAGACTTTTGACCTTAATCAACATTGTAAAAGGTCACTAGCTCACATAAATAGCAAGGTGATTAACCATGTATTGCTTTATATGTCATGTATGACAGGTAGATCAATACAAAATTCAATCAGCAGCCAGTGCAGGGTGGAAAAAACAGGTCAAATTAAAGCTCTAGTAAGAACATTACAAAAGACCATTTCTGTAGATATTATTACAGTTATTAACATTGTCCTGATTTCAATTCTCCTTAGAGTGAGTTTTATAGTTTAGACTGAATTAATCCATGTACATAGCTGTAATGTTGTAGATTTGTGTCCTAATGTGTTGGACAATGTCCACTTGTGACTACATTTGTTCATATGCACAAATTCAAAATCCTTAAAAATTTATAGCAAATTTTATTAGATTGAGTTGGTCTTGAAGAGGCTATAATGCAGAAATATTATAGAGAATGAGATAATATACACAATAGCATAATTATTAATTTGTGAACAGGAATGAAAGAATTTTGATGGACTTTTTAAAGACCACCCTGCTCATGTGAGCAAAGAGCTAATGACGATACTGGAATATAATAAAGCAGGAAACAATTGAAAGAATAAAGGCGGCAGGGAGGAAAATGAACAGAGCAAGAGATACATGGGGAAGGACATGCAGAGAGAGAGAGAGAGAGAGAGAGAGAGAGAGAGAGAGAGAGAGAGAGAGAACAACATAGAGAAAGCAACAGAAAACAGAGAGACAGTGTGAGACAGAGAAACAGAAAGAACTGTGACAGGAAGAGACAATAAGAAAAATGGAGAAGAGAGAAAGAGAAAGAGAGACAAATAGAAAAAGAAACAAATAAACAAACAAGAAACAGAAAGAGAAGGAATGCATCGACACATGTTCTGCTGATTTGTCAGCCCACATTTTTCATAACTGTAGGTTTGCACAGTGCTCCTGATGATTGGTGCAGTTAATCCGCTCTCGTTCAGGGGAAACTGATTGGCTGTATGTGTGTGCGTGCATGTGTGTGTGTGTGTGTGTGTGTGTGTGTGTGTGTGTGTGTGTGTGTGTGTGTGTGTGTGTGTGATTTAAGGTTCCAGTCTGGTGCTGTTTCAGGTCATTTCATAATTGGCACTTTTTGTCCTAAACCACACCACCTCCCATTCTCTCTCTCTCACTCTCTCTCTCTCTCTCTCTCTCTCTCACTCTCTCTCCTTATTTCCCCACTCTCTCCTCATTCTCTCACCCACTCACTCACACGCACACACACACATACACACTAACAAATCGCATCTTCACCAATTTAATTGTTAGCTGTCCATTGGACTAGTGTCTTCATTAGCGCTCAAATGCCATTTCTTTTACACACACACACACACACACACACACACACACACACACACACACACCACACACACACACACACACTGCATAAAGATCACTGAAGTTCCATGCTATTTAATGCATGGTCTGTGTACTTTAAATCCAAAGCATGAAAGAAATATATATATAAAAAAAGCAAATGAAATGTATTATTTCACCTTAATACTATTCAGGTATGAATAAACAAAAACCTAAAAGAGTTTCCTATCAAGCATGCACTATGAATGATCTATAAGACACCATGTAGCATAAATACTGAATAACTATGTCAATGTTAAAATGTAAATACTGTTAGGTACATAGACATAGCTTGCATATTGGACCTAGATGCTGATTTTTGTTTTTTGTTTTTCCTCATTAGAAGTGTAAAGATAGCAATAGTTAGCACCTGCTTTCACAGTTGGTGATGGCATGTGTTTGAAACAGTGGGAGACATTTTTAGCTTTGACATTTCTTAGGACATGGAAACATAGATTTTGTTAATGTGCACTATTTAGGTTGTATAGAGTATTTTATGTTGTGTTTGACTTTCTGTCTGGCACTACTGGCCATAATTCTCTGTAAACTTGTTGGTGTGATTTCTTTCTTTTATCAAGGGTCCTTTTATTGCTAGAAACATTACAGGAAGAACTAGGCATGAGCTTCCTGACACTACATTAAGAAACATAATAAGGAAAATCTATGAGAATGAGGTAAATATACTTTGTACTTTGTCTAAGACTGACACGTTTACCTCTTAGGGTTTTACCACTTTTACTTTAGGGTCTCACACCTATAACCGTAGAATAAATATGTGATATGTAGGCCACTGCATACTAGTTGAAAGGAACCATGGGAAAGTGTATATAATACATTTTCTGCTTATTTCCTAACTAGAAGAAGAAGGGAAGAGGAACTTTCCAAAAATGTTTAAATAAATTGTGCAAGAAGTCAGATAAGTTTCCAATAAAGTTTCTGCCTCTAATGAACATTACATAAAAGGTCATTTCCATAAAATACATAAAGGAATCCAGTCATATCCTTGCTCAGTGGGCACAAGTCACTGCTTTGACTGTAGAGAAGAACTGTTATGAGAAATGGTCTTACTGGTGGGTGTTGCAGCTAGGAAGCGAATTTAGAGGCAAATTAGAAGAGACTGTAGTGTATGACAACACAAGCATATAAAGCATGGCATGACAACCAGTGGCAAAAATTTTATGCAGCGATGATTATAACTTTTTGGTTTACAAAAGGCACCAGTGTGTCGGAAAAAGAGCTGGTGAGCAGTATGATGTTGTCTGTCTTTCCCAGAGAGCAAACTGATGATGTCCCAGTTCTGGCTCAGACTTGCCAACTTCATCCTTCCTGTAACACCAAAAAATGATGGCAATAAACTAATCTGAATTTGTTTCGTGGAACACAATCACAATTTAACATTGATGAGAATTTAATTTAGGGAGAAATTTGGGGAAATAAACATTAGCTTTGAGTTTAAGTCAGCTTGAAAGTGTCAAGCTTACAGTTGGGACACTCTTGGCCCATAATGCACTTGCCAGTGCAACTGAGCCTTACTGCCTAAATACAACAACAAAAACAACAAATAACATAAACAAAAAAATGGTATTTCACAGTGATCCATTTAAATTAAACAGTGCTATGCATGGTGTGTACATTGTTGCATTTTAGAGTAAGAAAAAAAACATTCAAATAATAATGTTTAAAAAGAGGATTTCTTTCGTTCTTTTGCTACAATGTTACATTAACATTAAATGTTAATGTTACATGACCTTAGCACTAAATGTTAAATGACATTAAACATTACATGACCTTAGCACTAAATGTTTATTTGCAACCATGATGCAGTAGTGTAACCTTGCTTCAGTCCCTGAAAATATTATTAGCACAGCTTTCAAATCAACTTTGATGTCACTTTTTGTTGTTGTTGGTTTTTTTCATCACCAACCCTGGCAGTCTGTCTTGTGTCTTTGAAATAATTTTTAGAAGACGTAACAGTTATAATGGCTTAGTGCTTTAGCAAAATTGGGAAAACTAGAAAAAAAGGGAGGAATGTTACAAATAATTCAGCAATGGAGTTCATTAAATCTCCTTAGTATCCAGCTTCAGTGAATTGCACAGTAAGGCTAATTGAGGACAAGTCTGCTGTATGTGGGCTCTCAGTGAACAAGTGAATACATAGGAAGTATCATCTCTAGAATATAGGGATTTTCTGAGATTTAAAACCTTGAGGCAATAGATAATTGTAGTTATTCAACTTTGTCTAAAACAACAAAACATGTTTTCTTCCATGGGTTGAGAGCATGGGTTGGATGAAACATACTTAGGCCATGTTTTTGTCTTTCAATAAAACTGAAACGAATTTGACATACATTCCCCTCCGAAATTATTGTAATGGCAAGGCCAATTCCCAAGTATGAATATGAATATCAATTTGAATAGTTACATCTGCATGTGTTAAACAACTTAGAACGTGGGACTTTTGATGCTAGACCACTCAATTTTTAGATAAACAAAATTGTAGAAACAGATAGTCTTAAAGTAAATAACACTTAATATTTGTGGCATATCCCTTGCTGGCAATAATTAAATCAAGCCAGTAACCCACTGACATCTCCAGACTGTTGCATTATTCTTTTGTGATGCTCTTCCAGGCTTCTTTTGTGATGCTCTTCCAGGTTTTAAGTTATTTGTTTTGGAGGGTTTCTCCCTTAAGTTTCCACTTCAGAAGGTGATATGCATGCTCAATTGGGTTAAGGTCTGATGATTGACTTGGCCAGTCTAAAACCTTCCACTACATCGTCACCCCACCCCCAACCAATGAGTTGTCTTACTGGATGATGAAGTTCCTTTCAATTAGATTGCATGTATTTCTCTGTAAATTGGCAGACAGAATGTTTCTGTGTACCTCTGAATTCATTCTACTGCTATTATCATTAATTACTTTATCAGTAAAGATAGTGAGCCCCTTCCAGAAGCAGCCATGTAAGCCAAAGCCATGACACTACCACCACCATGGTTGACCAATGAGCTTGTATGTTTTGGATCATAAGCAGATCCTTTCTTTCTCTACACTTTGGCCTTTCTCTCACTCTGGTAGAGTTTAATCTTGGTCTCTTCAGTCCATAAAACTGCTCGAGAGCTTTTGTGTCTCATCTCTGTATTTCTTTGTGAATTCCGATACGGCCTTCTGATTATTACTACAGATGAGTGATTTGCATCTTGTGGTATGGCCTGTATATTTCTGCTCTTGCAGTCTTCTTCAAATGGTGGATTGTGATACCTTCAACCCTGCCCTATGGCGGTTGTTGGTGATGTCACTAACTGTTGTTTTTGGGTTTTTATTCATAGCTCTCACAAGTTTTCTGTCATCAATTGCTATTTTTTCCTTGGTTGGCCTGTTCGATGTCTGGTTGTTAGTGGTTTCTTTCTTTTTCAATACATACCAAATTGTTGTATTATCTATGCTCAGTGCTTGTGCAATGGCTCTGATAATTGTTTTTTTTCCCTCAGTTCAAAATTGCTTCTTTTCTCCCATAGATAGCTTTCTAGTCTTCATGTTGGTTTATCCTTTTTAACAACAAATACAGTCTTCACAGGCAAAACCCAGGGTTTAATCCAATAGTAGACATTCAGAGCTGTTAATCTATCTATCTATCTATCTATCTATCTATCTATCTATCTATCTATCTATCTACATGAGATCTACGGTCTCATATTCAACTTTTGATCTCAAACCCAAATGTCTCCATTGGCCTTCCCATTCCCATGACTTTGGAGGGAACTATATAACATTGGTGTCATAAACATCAATCTGTCAGAGAACTTCAGCTCCCAGAACTCACCACCATTAGTAACACATATGTGCCGCTCCCCAGCCTCTCAGTTTGTAACATGTGTTACTAAGTTTTGCTTGCATCTTTGGCTACATTTTTAAGCCTTGAATTTTGTACTTGCAGCTGGATTTTGGATTTTTGCCTTTGTAGTTCTTGGATTGTTCTGTTTCTCTTTTATTATTACCAAAGCCTCCCATCCTTTTTTGTAACCTGCATGCATTTCCTCCATACATTTCAACTGAATTACTTTCATCAGTTAGTTGATTTTCTTTCTGTGGTATGAAACTAGGAAATAGGTTTAGTTGTAATAGTGTCAGTTCTTAACATTAGCAATGGTCAATTAACACACTAGATCAAGTGTGACAAATTTAAATTCTACCCAGGCCAAATTAGCATTTTGTGAATGCTTGAAGGTCCATAATATGAAACTTTTTTTTGTTATTTCCCAGATACTCTCCCTAAATTAGTCATGACCAATTCTCACCCATCAGGCAGCTCTCTCCATCACACCACAGATACCAACCAGGGTGGGCAAAGGCTATCATATGCTTCCTCCAAAGGACGCCATCCAACCGCACCTTTTCAAACTGCTGCTCATGCAACATCAGGGGGCAGTGTAACATACTCAGAGGAACGTGCTATCCACCCACTTCCGCATGCATGAGCTCACAGACAACAATAAGATGCTAGTGTTGCTGTGATTGATAGGGGAGAGAGAGAATGCCACCCCTCTCTCCCTGAGAAGAAGGGCTAATAAACTATTCAACTGTATGCATTACTAGGTGATAACTGATTAAAGGAATTTTTAAATGCATTTCTGTTTTCCAAATATTGAAACTAAGCTATATAATGTTAAGAAAGAGCTTTAAGTAGGACTTTTCTCTGCTAAAAACATATACGCCTTTGTCTCCCATCAACCTTTCTCTATGCTGAGTGATACATTAAATACTAACATCACACTAAAGACCAATCTCTAGCACATTTCTCACATGTCCATTTTCAGTCGTGTGAGATGCGATCCCACAGACTCTGTACAGTGTTGCATGTAGAATGGAGGAATGAATGTTCAGAAAACAGAGGGGTGTCTCAGTACAGCATGATACTGACCTTAAGTGGATTTTTCATCTATGACATCAGCTTAAGTGAAGATCAGCGTCACAAGGCCAGTGTCACTGTCTGACAGTTTGATGTAACCACAGTATGTCATCATGAAATTCATGTTTTGTGCTGTAAATACTAAATACGAAATGAAAAAAAAGCTCAAAACACAATGGAATGCCATTGTGGGCAATATTAAATAAATAATTAAACTCCATTAATTATAGAGTGACATATTATATAGAAGGATGGGCGACTTTAAAATGGATTAAATTACGAATTACATTTACTTAGTGAAGAGTAATCATAGCAGATTAGATACTGATATGATTAGATATGCAATCTCTGGACGATAGGGTAAACATATTTCCCTCACCACTTTCTGTATGATCACATTAATATACAAGGTAAACAAGGCTTTGGTGTGCCACATAAGCCATTACCCTGTACCCTCTCACTACAGACTCTTACTAAACTCTTACTAAATCCCCCACTGCCTGCCCAACTCCAGAATACCACCCACTTCATGACCAGACATGCCTTTTCGATGGTGCTGTACTTAGAGCTTCCAAGTGATGTATGGCAGTACACTTGGAATATAACAATTCCTAGCCCTCTGTCCAATGTGTCAGTCTGCAACACTAAAAGGAGAGAGAAAGCAAGTGAAGCAGGGGGCTGCACAGAGGTCTACTGTCACTGCTCCAGTCCATTTGCACAATTTGCCACATTCAACCTAAGGACTTTAGGACTACATATGCTGCTGCCAAACATAACTATAGATTATTATTTCTAAATAAGCAATAGCGTATACAGTGTGAGGCCATAATACCTGGCCCCACTAGCCAATGTAATGTAGCTGGTGTACAAATGGAAGAGTAATAAATCGATGAAATCAGAACAGGAAGAAGAAACCCATTTTCCCTAGAATTTTGGCAAGAAGGGAATCTGCCAGTTGCCGTTGGTGAAATCCAGGGTCAATTAATAATAAACTGTGCCTAGACAATCCAGAAGCTTGTCAGTACAAGTCGTTGGGTAGGCAATCTTATTTTGACTAGCAGTTCAAGCAGAAACTGATTGTCCCATCTGCCTTGTGCACAAGCACAATGGGGCTGTCACTGTGTGACTTCTTGATTACTCACAAATCTAGATTTTTTCCCAACTTGTCTTTAATAATTTTTCTTTAGTGGTCAGGCAAGTGATACACCTGGCTACACATAAATCATTGTCTCCAAGTGGAATTTGAATGGAACACTATGTTCCCAACCTCTAGTGTCCAGAGCACCTGGGTCCACTTCACTTCATTGTTTGAGAAGATTGAGGTGTTTCCCCGCCACTTGGTGAGTAATTTTGAGCTACAGATGGGAGTAATACAAGGTGTTTAGTTCTCAGTGCAAATTGTTTCATTTGGGAGCACATATAATAGAGAGCTGTTGCCTTTCCTGTGCCTGAAGCAAATTCTCCAGATAAGTGAAGCAGTTGGGCCATCCTCCCAGCTTTCTTAAAGATCTCCAACAGCCTATATAATAACTCAAAAGGGTAAAACCCTGTGAAGGCCTTGGCTGCCCACCAGACTTCAAATAATAGGGCAACCATTTAACAACCAATTATCCCAATTCTTGCCACACTTGTTTACAAACTTATGAATCAAATGTTTCAGTGTCTTATTAAAGCACTCCAAAAGTCCATTGGTTTCAAAGTGGTACACACTAGTTCAGAGCAGTTTGTAAAGTTCTCAGAGTTTGCATGACATAAATGTTATTCCTTGATCAGGTAGGATCTCTTTTGGGTTATCAGTTAGGGACAAAAGAGAACCTAGGCCATGCCATTTGAAGAGATCATCCACAATGGTACTGCTTAGTCCATGAAGTCTAACACAAAGCCCTGTGCTGGCTGGTCTAATGACCCAAGGAGAGCCATACCAATTCTTTTAAAGGGGATCTTGATAAGGTTGACCAGCAGATTCACCACCTGCTACTCACAGCAAGACACATATCATTGATGCACATAACTTGAATGCTTGACTAATAGAAAAGATCATTATTAACTGGTGTAACATTTTATCTGCTTCCATGCTGGCTGACCATGGGGTTATAATGAACTGTAGAATGTGGAAAAACACCTGAGGCTTTACACCTGTTTGAGTATCCCAACTCCCTCTGGACAGATTATCATTAATAATTGAATTTAGGAAAACATAGTGCAGTCCCATCTTGAACATGTTGGCCTTTGATCACAGAAACCTGGTCAAAAGCATCATTCAAAGTATTTTCAAATGACTGCTCCAGGGGGAATTCTGAAAGGGAGTGAGGAAACCAGCAGGGAATGCATCCACAGAAGCAAGAGTTGCCCCACTGCTTGTTCGGACCTAACTACAGTCACAAATTGCACTAGTTCGTCTACCACCCAAACCTCACTCCGCTTTATTTGTCAGAATCCGCCCACTTCTAAATCAGCAGCTAGAAAAGGGGGACTAACCAGCATCTTTATTCTATGTGTCTGGCCCTGCTGTTAAATTTTGAGAGACACCAGAAGATACATGACCCCATACCCATGTACACACATCACATTCATCTCACAACACCTTTCCAGTGTCTTGTCCTCAATCATGAATTTTCACATGTGTGTTTGCAGTTGTGTGCACAGGTGTTTATGTGTGTGTGTGTGTGTGTGTGTGTGTGTGTGTGTGTGTGTGTGTGTGTGTGTGTGTGTTTACATGAGTGCACTTCGTAGTCACAAAAAATAAAGGATGTCTGTATGTGTTTAAATATTTGTGCATGCAAAAGCAAAAGTACATACATAAGCAAATGTTGATCAGTGTGTATTAAAGCATTTGTGTGTGCAAGAGGCCTGTGTGTAAAGAGGGTATATTAAATCGACACTAACCTCACAGGTGAGGCGAGGCTGACACAATGAAAACTTCCCACGGAGATATAACCCCCTTTTAATTAAATCTGTAGCTGTGGACTTGGCTGCCACTGTGTGTGTGTGTGTGTGTGTGTGTGTGTGTGTGTGTGTGTGTGTGTCTAGCTGTCTGTGCCAGGTGTGTATGTGTGTGTCTCAAGCTCACAGTCCCAGCATTGACTAATGAGTTGTCCTGTTGGTACCCTGGTCACATCAAGAGCTGTGTGTGCGACAGGCTCTGGGGTGGAGGAAAGACGACTAATTGAAATTCGGGGACAGAGTAACACACACACAGACACACAGACACACAAACACACACAAACACAGAGACAGGAAGGGGGAAGGATACATACTCAGGCCTCTCAGTCCAACCATCACAAAGCAGTGAAAGAGTCCATTGTGCTCTTTTATCAGAAGAAGTACCAGTGAGAGAGAGAGAAAGAGAGAGAGAGAGAGAGACAGAGAGAGAGAGAAAGACTGAAGGAGTGTAATGGATGGAGAGTCAAAATGAGAGGATTGCAATTTAAAGCAATCTCTGTCTGTTTTAGAAGTGCTATAGAAAATATAGCCTTGATTTCCCGCCAGCAGTATTACCTGGAGAGAGGACAATACTGAATTAGAGTATAGGCAAAAGGGATCATGTTCATCATACAGGCCAGTTTGTCTCCATTGAAATATTTGGACATCTAGAACTCAAAAGTATCGCTTATTTGTTTAACAATAACGTATGGGTAATTTGGTTGAGCAAGTATTTTTCCCATTTGCATTGTTATGTTTTAGAGATTTTGCCAGAGANAGAAGGGAGTGTGACATGAACTATCCGCCAATACAGTGGTATTTTGAACTCACTTTGATCCCAACTGTAACCTAGTAATACCTTGTTATGTAAGTCAGCCTGGTATTTGTAATACTATAAATGTGAAGTCTAATTGTATGTAGTTTCGCTGTGCTGAGCTTCCAGCACAAACCTGTGTTTTTCAACAGAATTAGAGGATGTGATTTGATTGGATATTGCAGGAATGTGCCTAACAACACTTATTGATGATATTTACTCTGATGTATTTACTCTAACCTAGGGTTACCGCAACAACGGGCATAAAAATGTAAAGAATATGTGAAACCATTTTGTTTACTCTTTGGTAAATATTTCTGTAAGGAACAACTTAACTGCTGTAGTTTATGCTATCACACACATAAACATGAGAAGATGACTTCAGTATGAACAGTGATGTTAGTTTGTGCAGGTGTGTCTTTTGTATGTCCCAGAAATTTAAGGACATGGATGAACACATCTCTCAGGTCCTCTAAAGTTTGGTTGGACCGACTCCTTCCAGAGCAGCCTGAACGGGTTAATGTTGGGTAACAAAACAGGACATTATTTTATACAAGTATTCCTTTCTCTACAAATATCTCTTTTTGTGCTTGTGTTTATTTATTTCTGAGGTGTGTTTTAAAAAGTGTCTGAATTTTTTTTTACTGGCCATGTAATAATCATAATGAAAAAACTATTATGTATATAGTCATGAAGATGTGAGAGTCTTTGTACCTGCCAGAACCAGTGAAGGAGGCTTGGCTGGTGGGTTTGTCACTTGGAGAGAGAAACCCACAGTGCCAAAAGAAATTTATTTGTTAATTTTTCTAAATAAGAGAACACTAGCAAAGAGCTGTGCATGTGGAATGGGATTTTACCAATACAGAGATGACTTTTCCCTGATACACATTGTTTTTTATCATTCTTGAGTACATTTTTACAATGAGCCTCTGTCTTTAACATATTTTATAACCCCATGAGTTTGTCAGTAATATAACACATTGGATAGATCATCAATCTCTTGAAAGAAAACATTTTACATAATAATTTAGATAATAATTAGTTTGATTATAGACCCTCAGAGTTGACAGAATTGGCTCTGTGGTTCTTATCAAATATCAGTCATCTCTATCACATACTGATGCATTTAAAGGCTTTATGATATTGTCCTTATTCGGCTTTATGTATTTGCTGTCATTACCGATATTAGCTTCAGTGGTAGTTCTTTATTTTGAGGCACTCTATGTCTGTGTGAGTGATAGCAGGTATCAGTAAGCACCGTCTCTGTGAGGAGATGAGTGGACATATTGTGCCACTCCAGAGCGGCTTAACTTAATCAGAATGGTCCTAAATCCATTCAAGCTGAGCAGGAGGTCTCGAGGGTGCCGCACGATCAGATTATCATCTCTAATTGGATGAATATGTCCCCGTTGTCTCTCGAATTACCCATAAGTCCATTCCCTCATCATAGATGCCACCGCATCGCTGCCAGAGGTGATGAATATTGAGCAGCTGCCAACACCTACACACCTTTAGGCACCCACTCACACACACAAACACACACACACAGCTTTAAGCATGTGTAAATCGTGGTTATACTTTGCACAGTCCTATATATTACTACATTTAAATTGATTTTAAAAATGTCTGTATGTATTATTTGGCCCATACTAAGTTCATGGTGCCATTATGGATCAGTGCTGCCTGAATAATTAAAATAAAATCAGAAAACCCTCTTGACATTATGAAGAAACTGTCTGGCCACAAGATACATATTGTGACCTTAGTATTTTAAGGTTTTATCTGCCATTCCAACTTAATTCAGATAGAACCATATAATATTAATGTAATTGTGAGATCCATTCTGAAGTTATCATGCCTAGGTACTACTAGCAATACTTCTGAGAAGAATATGTCCTCCTCTAAAAGGGTCAAAAATAAAATGTTACACTTTTGCACAGTATCACAGTTATTGTAATGCATCTTGTACCTGTCATTGTGTGTGTGTGTGTGTGTGTGTGTGTGTGTGTGTGTGTGTGTGTGAGTGAGAGAGAGAGAGAGAGAGAGAGAGAGAGAGAGAGAGAGCAATAAAGATGTAAGCATTCACACTATCTTTGAGAGTATGCGTCTGTTAAACTTCCACAAAGACATAGCCACCAATTGCCAAGAGTTTAATGGACTGCAGTCAGTCCCGTTCTCAGAGTAGGGAGGGTGACATTATTCTCTTCCCTGTTGATTAAAGCAACACTAACCAATCATGGGTACTACATGGGATCTGTGACCTTGCATGCAGAAGAAGAGTAGGAAATATTCTAAACCCTCATTCATACACCATGTAGCAGACATGCAGAGTGATAGTCACATATCTCCAGTGAATGTTTATATAGTTATAGGCTAAAAGTTTATATACAGCCAATAATATTTACTGTTTCACAGGGATAAAAACATCATATTTGGAAGACTTTCTGAATGCTGTAGGATTCCACAAAGAAACCTTTCAAGAATTCTGAAAGAAATTCATAGGTCATATTGATGAAAGTGCTGGCATTTTCATGTCCGGCTTCTATTTCAACCCTACTAACCACCGAAGTGCTTTTTAACACCTGGATATTCTCAAGGTCAACACTGGCAGATACACAGAGAAAACAGCCCAATATACATCTCAAAACTTTCTCTGTGGGTGTGAAAACACTACAGACATGCATACCTCATTTGGACCCCTGCATCGCATCACTGGTGGTATCACCAGATGAAATATTATGTTCTGAGGTCCAGTACTGAGCAGATATATGTACCAATGACTGGCTAGCAAGGGCTTATGATATCACCTGTATGGTGATTTTCCAGCTAGAGCTGGAGAAGTTACTCCAGATGTTAGAGGCCGGCTTCTCCTCTACAGAGTTAATGGAGGCCTTGCTTCTAACAGCAGGATACATGGCTCGAGAGTTTGGGAAACTCTTTGCCAATTTGGCTAACACACGTCCTCCGGTGTGGCTGGTCACACTACCTGAAGCAGGCAAGATGGCCCTTCTCAGTTTGCTCTGTGTTATTATATTATTATGATATATGAGCAAATATGTTAGTCATATTAGCTCATATGATCATATTAGCATTTTTAAAGGGAGCTAAACAGCTAAACATTTTTAAAGGGAGCTTTGCCCACCATGCTCCACAACCTCCCCCTCGTGTTGGTGTCCCATAAACTCTTTCTCCAAGCTCAGTCAGGTGGGTGATCTGAAATGGGTATTGAAGACTTCATTTCTTCTGGTGATTACTTCTGCAAGAAAGGTAGGAGAGTTGCATGCCTTGGTGATAAGCTCTTCATGGCCCTACATGCTTTGGTAGCCAGATGATTCTGGAGCCCCTTCATGAGTTATTAATTAATTTATTCCACCTTATCCACATCAGCACTGAGATATGCTGGTAAGGGGTAATATCTCACTGTATACTCTATGCGACCTCAAAATTAAAACATGCATTAGAAATCAGCTTTATTGTGGTCAAAGTCCTGGTGTATCTGGAGCTTAACCCAGGAGCACTGGATTTGAGTCAGGTATAGACCCTGGTTGGGGCACTAGTCCCATGCACACAAATTCACACCTAGAGCCAATTAAGTGTAGTTAGTCCACCTACCAATATGTCTTGACAGATGGGAGGAAACCATAGAACTTGGAGGAGACCCATGTGCTATGTGAAAAGCTGTGATGCAGCAACACTACTCACTGCACCAATTTGCCTCCTTTCATAAATTATATATGTGTTAATTTATGTGTAAAATAAGTGATTCTATGAAGCTTTGCCTATTAACTCATATCATGTAGGAAGTGCTGCTGATATTGTAACCAAAAACAACATAACCTCATTAGAATTAATACAGTGATTGCACTGTGTAGTTAGTATAACCAATAAATGAGGTAAAATACAGTAAAATTATGTTTAAAGAACAACAGAGATGCAAGTAATTCTGACTGGAACTCTCACCTCAAACTAAAGCTAATATATGCCAGAGAATGTGTGTTTGGCATTTGGTGTTTTTGCTAGTCACATATTTTCTCAATTTTTAAAAGATAAAGTATTATTTAGGAACTAATATAATTTCCTGCATTCATTTTGCCATTTCTGTAGCACACCAGATGGACTGATCAGTGTCACCATGACTGACTGGGTCAACCTGTCTCTGGTATGACTCATACTGGCTTTCTTTGGCAGGATAAAAGGGAATGGGAAAGTTCTTTAAAGTGATCAACTTTACATCATTGATGCTTCATACATCAACAGTTAAAAAGCTAATAATCCTGTAGGCTACTGCAAAATTCTGTTTCAAATATGCAAATTCAAATGACACATTATGCAGTATGGGAGAGCCAGCATCATTATAATACGGAGCAATCGTAACTGTATGTTTTCTGTACTACGCATATACAAGTGTGACTTCATTACATCTATATGCAAACACATCACTCCTCAGTGTCTGTTTGAAAAAAAAACAACAGGATTTGTTCACTCTATTTTCCTAATATAATTTCTTCCTTACATTTCAAAAATTTGTGCAATCACGTACTTTTATCCACAGTTATCTACACCGATAACATAGTTTTGCTTTGCGAGATTGTAAGAAAGCTGAATGCAATCTGTGGTATTACACTGGCTCCCAGTAAGATTCCGCATCGATTTTAAAATATTACTCATAACCTATAAAGCATTAAACGGTCTTGCTCCGCAGTATTTAAGCGATATGTTAGTACCTTACGTTCTGCCGTGCCTACTTCGCTCTAAGGATGCAGGCTGTCTATCAGTACCACGCATTGCCAAAACCACGGCAGAGGGCAGAGTTTTCTCTTACCAAGCCCCAAAATTAGGGAATAGCCTCCCAGTTAATGTACGTGAAACAGACACGGTCTCAGTGTTTAAGTCAAGGTTGAAGACTTATTTATTTAGCCTAGAATTTAGCGATTAGTGTTCTAGACAAAGGAGTAGATCTGGGGGACTCATGGATGTTGAGTGTTATGGTGATCTGGTGTGTTTGGATGCTGTCTTCCTCACTCT
>CM074962.1:11325522-11341760 GCA_037577455.1 Pangasius macronema
GTGTGTGTGTGTGTATATATATATATATATATATATATATATATATATATATATATATATATATATATATATAAGCTTTGCACATACTACAAATAATACACCGCATATTTGTTAACTTTATGTAGTTCCGTTGATTTAAAGTTAAATCACTTTCTCACTGCAGTCCAAGAGATGGGTTGGCACTAGACCAAGATCACGTCATTCAAATGCTGACAGAACAGTTGTTTTGATCTGCACTCTAGTGTAATTGTTGTGTTCTCAACTACTTAAAAGAGCTGCACTTCATTTCTCTCTATTATCTCCACCAGATAGGTAATGACACAATTCCATCAAGCCTCACCTCCTTTTTGGAGCTAACAAATGTTAGCACATGGCATCCAACTAGCTAGCTTATTGTTAGCTTAAAAATGTAGCTTTTTTCAACATTATTTTGCACAAGAAAAGATGATCTATCTCAGCTTTAACACAGTACGGGTAAAGATGCACAAAAGTTCATCACTTAAGACAGGGCTAAGTGAAGTTATTTTACTTGCATGTTATTCAATCATGTTTTGTAATATTTTTGCCTGGAATGTACTAGGAAAGCTAGCATAGCAAGAAGCTTGGCCTTCCCATTTCTCTCTCTCACATTCTCTTTTTCAGTGTGACTCTGGAGAAGCTATCACATCTGTTGAAAGCAACTGACGTACTGACACTATCTTCTTTTAGCCTGAAGGCCCCTTTTGCACCTCCATCTTTACTGCTAACAATGCAGCCGGTGTGCTCTGAAAGCACTCTGTCACCTTGCTGGAATAATCTTTTTCCTCTGACTTCATTACAATGGGGTCCTAAATATGGACTCCACCCGCCAGCCCTACTCGTCAGCCACACATTTAAAGAGAAGATTCCTAAGTGTAAAGCATGTGTGTCTCTGGGTATGGGTGTGTGTGAATGATAAGGGTAATTAATAGCCTCTTGCGACACTGAAGTTTGACTGATTTAAATGCCAGGAGAAGGATAATTAGTAAACATGCTCCCACTACACACTCTCTCATACATGCACCTTAGATGCTCTAATGTTGGGCATTTGGTGAAACATTTATTAATTTTGAATGACTCTTTTGAATGAATTAAGAGATTTTTTAAGAGTTATTTTTTCATATACACACTAATTCAATCTGTTTTTTTGGTTTTCCATATTGTAAGGATGACATCAGACTTCATGAACTGTGAGTCCGACAGTCCAACTGTGTCATCACTTACCCTTTTTTGATCACCTAGATTTGTGATCTCTGAAACTGAACCAAACCTGCAAATGGCAATTTCCAGCCCACTGCACTTGTGAATGTTTAACCAGAAACAAGATATTTTTGTTTTTTGTTTTGTTTTGTTTTTACCACAGTGAGACATATAATGTAAGTAAGCCAAAAGGCCCCTTAGGTCCAATATCCTTCTTTTATTGTAAAATTATGGTTTATAAAAGTGCTAAATTGTTGAAAAGCCAAAAGGAAAACTATCTAATTAGGAGTTCTTCCATGGGGTCTGTGTAGAATGATGCCTACATCATGCATCTGATTAACTACTTATATAATTAGTAAGTGACAGAGAAATGAATTAATCACAATATGATTTTTTTCAGTGTAACTATTTAGTGAGATAAAGCATAAACCTAAAACCCTCTGGAAGTTCAAGATACTGTATGTCACAAACTATAAACATTAGTGCATTTTACATACAACCATTTGTCATGGCTGTGTGTGAGCCATAAGATTCAGAAAATACAGTATATTGATCTCCATTAAATCAGTATTTAAAGATTATGTCTCAACTACTTCAACAACATTTGAATGATTTTTTTTTTTTTTTTACTCCTCAAGCCTGCCCCCTCATTCTCACCCATGTTCACAAAGTTCTGTCCCCAGGATCTTTGGTGCCTAGCAGAATTCTACTAGAGTTAGCATGAGCAGAATATCATGACATCACTGTCAAGTGATGAGTTAGGCTGTTTATTTATTAAGGGCCTTACTTTGTTATATAGATATATAAAAAAAAAAAACAGACTCGTCCATCGGATTGCCAGACAGAGAAGCGTGATTCGTCACTCCAGAGAACACATCTCCACTGCTCTAGAGTCCAGTGGCGGCGTGCTTTACACCACTGCATCCGACGCTTTGCATTGCACTTGGTGATGTAAGGCTTGGATGCAGCTGCTTGGCCATGGAAACCCATTCCATGAAGCTCTCTATGCACTGTTCTTGAGCTAATCTGAAGGCCACACGAAGTCTGGAGGTCTTTAGCTATTGACTTTGCAGAAAGTTGTTGACTTCTGCGCACTGTGCACCTCAGCAGGCGCTGACCCCACTCTGTTTTTTTACGTGGCCTACCACTTCGTGGCTGAGTTGCTGTTGTTCCCAATTGCTTTCACTTTGTTATAATACCACTAACAGTTGACCATGGAATATTTAGTAGTGAGGAAATTTCATGAATTTGCTTATTTTCTTATTGCACAGGTGGCAACTTATCACGGTACCATGCTTGAGTTCACTAAGCTTCTGAGAGCGACCCATTCTTTCACAAATGTTAGTAGAAGCAGTCTGCATGCCTAGGTGCTTGATTTTATACATCTGTGGCCATGGAAGCGATTGGAACACCTGAATTCAATGATTTGGAGGGGTGTCTCAAAATTTTGGCAATATAGTGTATGTATTCATCATTTTATACAACAGTTAGTTCTGACTAATCAAACCAATTTGAGTGCTTATATATTCTATATACAAGAGTGCTTATATATTCTACATACACTAGGATGTTTTGCTGTGTGTGTATTGCTCCACTCGTCTTTGTTCGCCACGAAAAAAAAAATCCACTTCCTTTTTCCTACACGGTTACTACAGTTGTGTTATTGACATCAGGCAAAAGTTACTTTTCAGAAATATAACTTTTAACTTAAAATATAAAAGCTTGTAAGATGAAGATGAAAAGGAAGAGGTAATGCCAATTTTACCTGAAGCAACTTCAATGGGAATGTACAAATCATTGTGAGCTAGCTAGCCAGCTAGCCTATGGACTATCGGTGAGTGTAGCTTCTTTGGGATCTATTTCTGCAAAATAAACAGAATATTTGGCCATATTGTGTCCAAAATTACATTTACTTGATACCAATTTCTTGTTTGTAGAACTGTTAGAGCAATATCACATTCACACTCATCCAGTTATACAAAATGTCAGCACAGCTGTGATTACCTATGCAACTAGGTGTGCGGCCAAATTACAGCCATGCCAATATTCAGTACAACCACACTCTTGCTTGTGCAATATTGCTTAAATATGTCAAGTAGCTGTGATGATTTTGGTAATGGCTGAAGTTTACATGCTGAACATACTAAGCTGTTTTCATACACTATTGTTAAAGCTCTTTATTTATTGTTCATGATATTTAATACTGTTAGGTCCAAAAGTATTTGGACAATGACAGAGTTTTTGTGATTTTTCCTTTATACACCACTACAATGGATTTCAAATAAAACAATCAAGAAACGAGGACTTTCATCTTTATTTTAAGAGCTTCCACAAAAATATGTCATTTACCATTTAGGAATTACAGCCATTTTAAGCAAAGTACTTCCATTTTCAGTGGCTCAGAGGTATTTGGACAATTGACTGACAAGAAGTTAATTGAATGCAGTCCATTCAATCATTACTTCAAGTAAAATGAAGCTGATAAAAGGTCTGCAGTTGATATCAGGTACTGAGTTGGCATTTGGCAGCAGTTCGACTGGAGCTACCAATATGAAGTCCAAGGAGATCTCAATGCAAGAGAAGGAGGCCATCATTAGGCTGAAAAAAACAAAAGAGGCCTATCAGAGAGATAGAAAAAGCATTAAGAGTGGCCAAATCAACAATTTGGTACATTCTTAAAAAGGAGGAATGCACTGGTGAGCTCAGCAACACCGAAAGTCCTGGAAGACCACAGAAGACAACTAAAGTGGATGATCGCAGAATCCTTTCCTTGGTGAAGAAAAACCCCTTCACAACATCAACAGAAACCAAGAATACTCTGGAGAAGGTAGGTGTATCATTGTCAAAATCGTCTCCAGGTTACGTATGTAACCATGGTTCCCCTAGGGAACGAGACGCTGCGTTGAAATGCTATGGGAACACCTTCAGCATGACCACGTGCTGAATCACATGTGTAATCAGTCCAATGGATGGGCGAGACGTCACAGGCGGGGTGACGTAGCGACCAGGAAGCTTAAAAGCATGCGCAGTGGATACAGAGGCAGCTTTGAGAATGAAGCAGACGCTCACAGGGGTGCCGGAAGTATGGCACTGAGACGCAGCATTCCCTAGGGGAACCATAGTTACATACGTAACCTGGAGACATTCCCCTTCAGGAACTGAGGGCAGTGAGGATAGACGGGCACTGTATGATGAAGTGTACACCGCTCTTCCCCAGAGGGGCCTGCCCTCAGAAGTCCTGGGCCACCAGTGTCAGGACTTCTTGGCCGAGGTCTTTTTAGACAGAACACCGGTCTGCAGATCCGACTTCGCCTTGGAAGACCCCGGCAGTGTTTTTGTGCCTCCCAGTATGCGACACTGGTACACGGAGGGGGCTGCTCCCGCCCGGCATCCCCAAGAGCTAGAGAGTGGCAGAGGAGGAACCGCCGGCTCGCCTGAGCTCGGAACGATGAAGTACCGGCTGTAGAACCTGGGCTCTCTGTCATGAGGAGGGACCACCTTAATGGCCTCCTTCCTCAGGTGAGTGTGCACTTCCTGTTCCATTACCAGAGCCTGCTCAGGACCACCAAAGTAGGAAGAACTCTGTAAAAATTAGGCTCTGGAGAACCAAATGGATTCTGTAGCCTTTGTCTACAGTATGCAGGACCCATTGAGAGACATTTGGCAGAAGTTCCATGCTGCCAAATAGTCTACTAAGGGAGTCAGTCTCTCGAGACTGACCTCTGGTGTAATGAGAGCAGCTAGCTCGGTGCCCTGAAGTGGCGGACTGGCAGGGGATGGCCAAACTATCTGCTCTGGAAACCTCCGAAGCGGTAACGAGCCTCCCAGTACCACTACGTTCCTGGATGGAAACTGAGAGAAGCGCTAATGGGAGACCGCTGCGCCCTGGAGCACCATGGGTTGCAGGGTTGGCAGAACGATCTCCTAAGACTAGAAAGGCCTCCCACACGATCTTGACACCTTGGTAGGCACCTCGGTAGGCTCCGATGTGGAGGTGGCAGCTCCTCAAAGAGAGCCTTCCTGGAGTGAATCACACGCAGTGGCAAATGCACGCAATGCGGGCTCCGCTCCTAAACAGACAATGCACAGACCGTGCCTATCTCCACCTGTAACATAGCGTGGGGAGGGACTAACACACTGCCTAAAATGCTGCCTGTTTACGCTTTGTGTTTCGGCTTTTGGCGAGCTTTAGGCATGCCGTGGTGAAAGCGAAACCACATAAAAGGACCAGTGGATCTGGCAGAGGAGGAAGAAGAAAGGGACTCGCCCGTCTACATTCTCTCCACCAAATCCATTTGAGGGGGTAAATCATCATCGGCGCCCTCCACGTCAACCTCCTCAGAGGAAGACAGACAGAGCGCGGAGCCCTACCCCCGGGGGGAAGAAACCGGAAAACGGGCTTCCGATCCCAGAGAGTAGGCAGTGGATCTGGTGGGTGAGGAAGGAGAAAGGGACTCGCCCGTCTCCGTTCCCACCACCAAATCCAATTGCGAACCCCCACAAGTGTAACCGCCGCTCTGCCTCAGCAGAAGCGGGGCCAACACCCCCGAGGAATGCGGGTGAAGGCTCCCTCCTCAAAGAGAGCCCTCCAGGAGTGAAGTGCATGCAGCAGCAAACGCTCGCAATGCGAGCAGCCGGCTCCCTTGAGGGCCGGCTTTGTGGGCTCCGCTCCCAAGCAGACAATGCTGCCCACTCTCGCCCTTATGTTTTGTCTTTTTTTTTTTGCTTTTGATATAATGCTTAGACAGACAATACAAAATCAGACTGACACACACAGAGCGCTTGCTGAATGACAGAAAGCTGCCGCTGTATCCACCGCACGTGCGTTCCCATAGTGTTTTGACGCAGCTCGAGTTACTGAAGGAGAACTGCAATCAAGATATGCCTTCATGAGCCTTCAAGAACAGGAAAGCCAGATTAGTATTTGCCAGAAAACATCTAAAAAAGCTTCCCATGTTCTGGAATAAGATTCTTTGGACTGATGAAACCAATATTAACTTGTACNTGTACCAGAATGATGGGAAGAGAAAAGTATGGCGAAAGAAAGGAGCAGCTCATGATCCAAAGTATACCACATCATGTTTCAAACATGGTGGAGCTAGTGTTATGGCATGGGCATCTATAGCTGCCAATGGAACGGGCTCACTGTCATTGTCCAAATACTTCTGGCCCTAACTGTATATTATCCACACTAATTAATTTACATTTATGGTATAATATACTAAAGGACTAGATAAATTTGTCTCAGTTTGTGTGTGTGTGTGTGTGTGTGTGTGTGTGTGTGTGTGTGTGTGTGCGTGTGCGTGTGCGTGTGTTTTTTTCACCTGTAATGAAATTCATGATAAAAAAAAAAATCTATATCACACTCAGTTTCAAGTAGTGAGTCTGTCTGAATCAATTTCTGAAATATGAAAATTGCAACTCAAGAACAAAAACTATGATTTCTCTAAAGAAGAATAGTGAGACAATAGCACTGTGTGGAAATGAGAGAATGAGGTGAGATTAATCTGATTATTACTATTTTTACTGCAAAGGAGAGGCTGGTGCAATAGATAAGGAGCAGAGATAGGGAAAATAGGGAAAAAGGAAAGAGAGTGTGCAGTAGAGAGGGAGGGGAGGATAAGGAGCAAGGAAGATTTCCTATTCCGTCAGACGGCTCATAGCTCATTCATTATTTTGTGGAAGCAATTACCACAGCCACCTGCTTTATCTATGGCAGTCATTGTTTCCAGAGCTGTCTGAGCCTTCCTCCCCTTCCTCTCTATCTCCCTCCTCACCCTGTCTTTCTCTTTTCTGTCCTTTTCTCTCTGTCTCCTACCTTTCTGTCTTCCTCTGTCCCCAATCTCTTTTCACGTCTCATATCACTTATTTTCTAGTTTTGCTTGTGCTATTATTTTATTTATCATTGTGTGTTCTTCTCTCTTTCTATCTCTCTCTCTCTGTCTCTCTCTCTCTCTCTCTCTCGCTCACACACACACACACACACACACACACACACATATATATACTTCCTTTCTCTTTCAGTAATGGTTTCTCTGAGTGTGCAGCTTAGCCCTGCACTGATTAAAGAAATCCATTTTTGTGTGTTAATAATGAATGGATCACACATACATGCACTGTGTGTATCACACTCCCCTTTTTGTTTCTCTCTTAACGAGGTCAGGGAAGCCATTCCCCAGTGGCTGTGTGTATCTGTGTGTGTCTGTGTGATTGTAATGCCATGTTATTTATAGGGTAGCATTCAGTAATCAGCCTGTAGTGAAAATCTACCCACTTATAATGGAAAAGCCAGAAAACCAGAAGCACTCATCATCATTATGTTAACATTATAGCAGCTAAATCAATTACAACCAGCTGCCAAATGCAGACAGAGTCCTTCCAATCAGCTGTGAATGACAGAGGAGATCTTTTAAATGTTTCTATTAATCATATTTGGAAGGAGGAAAAAAACACAACTATGGAAACAAAATGTTACATTTAAGTTTATATTTNTTTTCTTTGCCTTTTGTTGACATACTGCTATTATTCAAAAACAATAGCAAACAGATAAAAGAGGCCACTGAACAAGTTAATCTTTATTTACTCCTTCTACAACTCAATCCAGCTGGTTTACTTCCATTCTACATATTGTCTATAGCTAGTAGTGATGTAACACAATGCCACTATCGGATTTAAACCTGCAGTTGACATGGCCTAACCTGGAAGGTTTTTTATTGAACTTTTGGGGGTAATTAAATATGAGGTAAGAATGCAAGTACTGTCAGAATGGTCTGTGAATTCTGGCTCTGACAGTTCCTCAGCCTCATCGCTCAAATTCAGGATTTGTCTCAACTAGTGATGGGTGTGGGGTTGTTTTTAATCCCACTTATGGGGTTACTATTTTGTTTGTACCTCCCTGCAATATTTACTAATGAATTTAGCTGGTTTTATTTTCCAAAATATAAACAAATGTGTAGCCTAATTTAAACCACAGCAAGGGCTTTCCAAAAGGAAATAAAAAAATAATAAAATAGTGTGCCTCCTATTTGTGTCTGTATTTGTAAGTGTTAAAAGCATCTGTTCAATCCAAACAATGTATTTGGTTACATCCCTAATAGATAGCATGTTTACAGGCTTGGGTATTGTGTCTTATGTAATTAGTCATAATTAACATGTTAATTATGAGACATGTTAACATAAGAGATATGTCAACATCATTCACAGCTGAGTGAAGCTCTTTGTGAAGCTACTTCAAAGTACAAGTCCATGATTTTTCATTAGATGATGATTCAAAGTTGCTGTTAGAGAATGTTTTTATGATCTGTTAATATTAACCAGCAAGCAAAAGTAACAAGCAAAATGGCACTGCAATTGCAGTGAGGGCACCATGTCAGATGTGATGGAATTAGATACCCCTGATGAACACAATTTGCAGCCATTTTTGCACTCAGCATTTTGGTTTCATAACGCAGGAACTGTTTATCACTTGCTCAAAACTCACTCCTTATACTTAATATTAGGTTTCAGTGTTTATTCACAACAGAGAGAAAACAGTGGAGTTTATTTTCACAGCCCTGGTCTGGAACATATTTCTATTTTTGTGTCTATTTGTAAGCAACTGCATTGATATCAATGTCAAAGATTTGTCAGAATCTCAGAGAAAAGTTTTATCTATAAAATTCACATGACTTTATTTCACTATCTTTGAAAGTGCGTTGGTGAATCTACTGTGTCATTCAAAACACTACCAGAAGAGTATCTCTGCTCACTAGCTCTACTGGCTTTATAGTGTATAAAAATGGAGGAGATTTCAGTTGGTCATGTGAAGGAGAGGCACACACAGCACTCAAGAAGACAGAAGTAGATAAAACATATTTCTTAGTTATTTGTTATATACTTGAGTTATACAACCAAAAGACTTCACATTATTTTCGCATCTAGAAAAAACAAGTAAACTGAAACTCACTTTTATCTTTCAGTTTTAATAGATTTCAAGTATTATAAAAAAAATAAATAAATAAAATCCCATGTCATTCAGAATTATACAAAAAAAAGTGATATTTGGGCAATCTCTGGGCAAAGAAGAACAAGGAAAGCTTTGTTTTCTATCAAAGAACTTCAGCATGAGACCAAAGGGTGACAACATAAATGAAAAATATTTGTCATACACTAATTATATATTAGGGACACACAAAAAAAACATTTACTGATGAAAATGTAATGTAAAATTATGAGTATTTATATCAATATAACTGTGTAATCTATAATGTCCTGAAAGAACTAGACTTGACTAGGCTTGAATAAATCCCTGTAGTGATCACAATGCTAGAAGCCTAATAATACAGGACGTAAATAGAGTTCTAAGCGTTAAACATGGCAATGACATTTGGGCAATTTTAGAGAAATCAGTTTCTCAGTAAATATATACATACATACATCACATGAAACACACATTCACACCCAGGGCCAGTTTAGAGAAGCCAGACTGCATGGGTTTTGGAATGTGGGAGGATGCTGGAGAAAACCCACCTGAAACACAGGGAGAACATACAAAATTCCACACAGACAGTAACTTCAGCTCAGGATCGAACCGTGAACCCTACAGCTAGTGAAGTGACATGTAGCCAAGTATGGTGACCCATACGCGGAATTTGTGCTCTGCATTTAACCCATCCAAGTGCACGCGTGTGCACACACACACACCGTGAACACCAGGAGCAGTTGGCAGCCTTTCTTTTGCTGCGTTGGGGGTTCGGTGCCTTGCTCAAGGGTATCATCTCGTGGTATTGAGGGTGGAAGAGAGCACTTGTCATTCACTCCCCCACCTACAATCCCTGCCGGACCTGAGACTCGAACCCATGACGTTCAGGTTCACCTTCAGGTTACAAGTTCGATTCTCTAAGCATTAGGCCAAACCCTACGATCACTTTCATAATTGGTGATCTTTGGTAACTTGAATGTTTATATTTTCTCCTTTTCTACAACTTCATGACTTGACATTTGACCCAATATAAATGTACATATGCAAATATATAATTAATTTTGGTCAGTGTATTTAAACCAGTAACTAAGTCTTCTTTGTAAATGTGAAGCTGTATGCAGATACAGTGAAAACACATAAAAGAAATTGTTTACATGAGTAAAGGTCACTTTTCTGGTTCACTTGTACAGATTTTGGAAACCATTTTACTTTATTCATTTGAGCTATTGCTTAATTTATTTGCCATTTCTGTACCTATTATTTTAAATTACATGACTAACTAAGAGTAGCGAAAATACATTAAGACAGTTGTATTCTATCTGAGAGTGTTTTGAAAATGAAATGAAAAAGACTGGCTTAAAACATTAAATCTGCAATATTTTGATTAGTACATACATTGAACACTTTTGGATTGCTTTGAAAACAATAGTGTGGACAAAAAAAAAGAGTTTTGGTGCCTGATGTTTAAGTTTGCCCTGGAAATACAAAAAACAAGTAATAGAATGCATCCAAGATTTCCATAAATTCATGCCTAATATTGAAAATCATCTAAAATCTCCATATGTTTATGTTTATATGTTTATATGTCTCTGTACATTCTACACACTGCATGTAAAAAAGCTTTTTAAAGCTTAGTAGTAACTTGCTTAGTAGTAACTTAATAGCTACTACTAGTACTACTAGTAACTTAATTACTAATAGTAGTAAATACTAAGCTTTGATTTTTTTTATAATGAGGATTTTCTTTAATCTTTTTTCTATTTTTATTTATCAGGGTCTAAATAACAATCGTGTGGTCCTCGCTAACTTCTATAAACAAATGAAAAAACACAACAGATTTCAATATGTAGTCAGTCCCAAAGAGTAAACCAACATTCAGAAACCAGGTGGGAAATATACGTACACTCTATAATTCAGTAACATGTAGAACCACTTTATGCAACAATAACTTTGTAAATGTTTTGTAGGAGTTTATCAGTCCCTCACATCATTTTGAGGAAATTTTGGCCCATGACAACCAGGTCTTACATATGTATACAAATGAACACATACACAAGTGTATACGTATATGTACAGAGTAAATAATTCTGTGTTATATATAGAATAATTAGAGACACAACTGTCCTGGCAATAAAATGCAATACATGCAATAAAATTCCTTTATTTAAACATGTTTCCTGCTGTGAGGACATTACTGTTGAGAAAATTCAACATTTCTTAATATCATTAATAAAAAGATATTAGATGATATTTAGTGACAATATACCATTTACAATTTAGTTTGAGCAAACTCTTGTTTTTCGGTCTCAACAAGGTGGATTGGTTTTTATTGGGTTTCATCCCCATGGAAACTTAAACTGCATGGTTAACCTGCTCCAGAGCAGGTTTTATTCTGGGTAAGAGAACTCAAACCCAAATTGGACCAATCAGCTGTGAGCAAAGTGAGATAAATCCTCTGTAGCTCAGAGCACAAATAATAATAAAAGTCACTTCGAAGGGAAAAAAAAAAATTTAGGGACAGACACGATCCCCTGGATTTTCCTGATGACTGTCTGTACAAAAGATATTGATATTTGGCAGATGGTCTAGTTTATCCAAGCTGGCTTCTTGAGCCACACAATAAAAGTCTGACACGAACAAAGCCATGCTCTCACTGTACCATAAAGTGTATGTATTGCTTTGCAGTTCTTTGCAAGTGGAACATATTTTTATGCGGAGGCATTATTCCTGTCCTAATATGTTTTCACAAATTGATATATATTTTATTAATATTTAATTTAAAAATAAATTTATATTAAATGAAATTACATGAAATATTTTGGTGTTATATGTTTTCAATCCGTTTATTCTCATTGTGAGCCTATAAAAGTAAACTTACGCATTTACACATTCAGCAGTTTTCCCAAGCATTGGCAGCCACAATGGTGTTGCTTTTTTTGCGGTTAGTGTAGGTTTAAATTCCTCATAATAATTTCTTGCCCTTCAACTGTAAGTATGCTCACCTGCTTTTTTCCATGTTGAACACTATTGGCTGTTTCTGCAAACGTCTGGCTATTATGTGCATACACACACACGCTGAGTAGCCCTGATTCAGGGTTAAAAGCTGGGTTCACTGAGAAAGTTGATAACCAGAGTCATGAAATCTGTTAACCTTAATTAACCCAGGTTGGATTTGTTTGGTTTTGTCAACTCAAAATGTACTCTTCAACTCTGAGTTTGTTCAACTTGCTTCATGCAACAGGCCTCTGTTTTTTTTACAGGAGATGAATGAATGTATTGGGGCTTCTTGTCTGTCAAAGGCTTAAAAGAGAGAGAGAAGGGGCAGAGATTAAAGAAGAGGTGAAGGACATAATAATGATTGGGCTTCCAAGCAGGTCACCAAGTAAAGACACCTGGCTGTGTGTGTGTGTGTGTGTGTGTGTGTGTGTGTGTGTGTGAGTGAGTGCTGTAGGGTATGTGATTTATTACTATTACTGTAATTTAATGCTATTAATTTAAATATTAGCAATCAATATTCATTTTAATATTAATAATTCTATTAAATTGGGCACCAGTCCAATAGACAAAATACTGTAATCTCAAAAGGAGATACTACCTGATTTTGGTTGCATCACCAAGATAAGAAATAATAAGAACAAGAAATAAGAAATAACTAAGATAAGAATAAAGATAATAAAGAAGCTTTGTAGTTATGTCCGGATGGTGCCTCTGGTTGGTGCTGATTTGTGAAGCGACTTCAATGTAGTTAACTGTAGCATCAATAGAGATTGTGGAAAGAGAGTCCTGGGACTCAGTGTGGTGCAGTTCAGCAGAGATAGTGGCATCGAATCTGCTTCTCCAGAGTTCACGGATGAAATCTTGTGACTCTATGTGGACAGATATCAGTGGGAATCATGCAGGAGGTTCAGCTGTAGCCTCAGTTGTGTCATCCTGGGCTCATGGACAATGCTTTATGACTCACTGTGCACAATGGGGAAATTAACAATGAAGGTCCAAAGTTCTTATGCATTTTCATCTTGCAACAGTGGAGGCTTGGCTGAGGTCAATGTGGGAACACAACTCTGAAGTTGATGGTTGGAGATCCAGGTGGATGGAAATCTAATGCTTCCTAACGGGAGCAGCCGAAAGGGCGATTCAATATTATCTTAACAATCTATAAATAACTTGTGTGAATTGTTGAAATTTTATTAACTTTCCCAACCACTTGTTAATTTTAAGCTAGGATAGCAAGTTGCTTTTTATGTCAAGCCCTATTAGAACTGGATGATGTGATCAAATCCCAAACTATTTAGGAACCTGAACATTTGCGAAAAGTACTTACAGAGCCTTGCGTCAACTGCAGCATAATACCATTAGTTATGAATCACACACCTTGTAGGCTATGAAAAAACTATACATACATCATCATGGCTATACATTTTCTTTCTCTGGTGTTGTACAGTTGCACTGAAGGCTGAAACAAACAGCAGATATGGAACGCCAGCCAGGAAAAAAAGGTAAGCTCATTCACCCATTGCAGTGGCAGGAACAGAAGTGGGTGTCATTCTCTGAGCTTAAGGCCCACATTGGCAGATAACCCACCACTAGAGTGTCTGATCACAGTGTAATGGGGAAGTACAATTCAGCAGCTAATAAGCTGCAAGGCAGCATTGATGAATCCCACTCTACACAGCTGTCAGTATAGTCACCCGAGCGAGTGACTGGGCTATCCTGCAATGTTCTGACTTCATTTAAGAGCTCTTATGAACTCTCAGAACCACAGTGAAGAGAAAAGAGTATGCGTACTGGCTGTGAGGGCTGAGGCATTAATGCAGATGCTGATGCAGACACCAAGGGGATCATTAGCAGTACAGGCTTATGAAGTCCTGCATGTATTGTATATTGAAGAGGCATGTAGCTGAATGTGAAAAAGCTCTCACAATGGTTTGCAAAGCATATAATGGTAAATGTCACCTGTAACACTAACAAATGGTATAGTTGCTCCTGGCCCCTAATTAAACAATTCCTGTAATTGCAGGCACAATGGGAAACATTGCAGTGAATTGCAGTACATCACAAAAACAAGACAAGTTGGCTGGCTCAAACACCATTGCCAGAAGCCTGGTACAAATACTCTGCACCACTTGCCTCTATTACATAGCAGGCAGCTGCTGCACAATCCTGGGAGGCACTAGAAAATTGTATCTTTCTGTCTGAAACAAACTGGACAGAGGCAGCAGGCTACTTTTACATGCCTTTGTCTGCCACTGCTGAAGTTGAAATTGAAGTTGACGTTTGTGCAATGAATCCAACAGCTAACACTGCTATTGTATTGTAGAACCCCGGAGTGTGAAGTTGTGGAGGAAGGCTCAAGATACATGTGGAATCTTAACTGAGTTCCAGGCTCACGTTTATTCAGACTGCGCTTTTCAGTTTGCTTTCAAAACTCAACAGAAAACACTCAAAACTTTCGCTCCGTCAGGTTCAAGTTCACGCTTCTTTGCATGTTTATGTGTGTGTCTGCATGTGTGTGTCTCACCAGCTCTGCCAAGCAATCTCGCACTCTGTCTCTCTCTCGCTCATGGGTTACAGGAGTCACTGGAAGCCCAAACAGACACAAATAAGTGGACTGCCGGTAATCAGACATAGGTGAGAATTATCACGCATTACCTGCCAGCTTGACCTGCCTCCTCTTTGACCACAGCTGATGCTTGACCACCCCACCAGAAAACAGGCAAAAAGGCAAAAGGGGCTACAAACAAAGCAAACAGAAGTGTGACAAACTGGAGTAACCCAAACGGAGTGGAAAATTTTGTGAGATATTGGAGTCAAGGGAATCTGCCAATATCCCTTGGTTAAGTCCAGTGTCAAATAAAAGTGAGCAGCACCTAACCTATCGAGCAGTTCATCAATGCGAGGCATGAAGTGCATCTCCTCTGTCCATTCACCTGACCTCATAGTCGACTTCTCCAACTCTCCATGTGACCTCAAATGGTCCTTGCCACTTCGTGAGTAATGTAGAGCTTGATGTGGGTAGCAAAACAAGCTCTTTATCTCCCGGTGCAAATTCCCGCAGCCACGTACCCCAGTCATACAGGCGAGATTGATGTTCTTGCACCTGTAGCAAATTCTCCTGTGTTAATTGTCCCAATGTGTAGAGTTTTGCTCAGATCAATAACGTACTGAATTTCACTTTTGCTGTTAGAAGGTCCCTTCTCCCAATTTTCTCAAGGCTTGCACCCACACAATAATTCAAATGGGGAAAAACCCCTTGTGGGACCTCTCATACTGCAAATAACAGGGGCTTGAGCCACTTATCCCACTTCCGTGCATCATTGTGAATGAACATACGAATCAGATTTTTAAGCATTTGATTAAAGCGTTCAATCAGCCCATTCATGTTAAACACTGGTGCGAATCAATTTAATCCCCAGCAATTCGTGAAGCTTGTGTAGTGTTTGTGACATAAACATAGTGCCTTGGTCATTCTGGATTCTAACTGAGGAGGTAAGATGGAAAAATGCCTCCGCAATTATCCCATCTTATCCTGCCCCAAATGCCCAGCCATGGGATTATGATGCACAGAAGTTCCCAATGGCTTTTTGGCACAAACAACTGGGTCATCTCTTCCTTAGTTTGAGTGTCCTGCATCACTCGATATAACTTATCCTTGATAATTGAAAAGTATGTTTGGGTGAGTGCAACGTTAGGCTGAATTTTCGGAGCATTGCTTACTCTCACTTGATCATGCATTCCTCAATGCCGCGCACTAAATGAGGATTTGATGGACGATGGTCTGGTTACACCCTGAGTCCACCAATGCCTGATGTGTACTTCCTTGTATACTCACTGACATGTGGCACGTTCCTGTTCGATCTGGGGGATGCCTGCCGTGCATCACTTCCATTAAGGAACGCTGATCCTGGAAATGCCCAGCTTCCCCGCCGCATCTCTGTTGAAAGTTCTACCTGTGTAGAGAGAGCAGGAGTTAATCTAGCCATGGGGGTCACAGTCCAGTGACTTCTGTGCCGATCCCAAGCCCGGATAAATAGAGAGGGTTGCGTCAGGAAGGGCATCCGGC
>CM074962.1:11341860-11354316 GCA_037577455.1 Pangasius macronema
TAGGGATAGGTGGAGAGTGATGATTCGCTGTGGCGACCCCTGAAGGGAAAAGCCAAAAGAAGAAGAAGAAGAAGAGAGAGCAGGAGTTAGAGGGGACATCAAAAGTGAAAGTTTGGGGTCCATGCACCTCATTTCCTGGGACCTGGAACTGGGGGAGTAGTAGGAGGGAGAGAGAAAAAAATAAAAGGAGATTCCTGGACCAGGAACAGCCTCCAAGTGATCCTTTGCCAGCTGCAGGGCTTTGGTCAGGGATGTGGGCCGGTGGCACTGGACTCCACCATTCCTGTAAGGAGTCGAGCAACAAACTGCTCCAGTAAGTGAGTATCAGCTCAATGATCTGTTCTGCATCCCGCTCCTCTGCCATCAACCATCGGTGACAGGAGTCCTTCAGCTGCTGCGTGTAGGTGAAGCTGATCTTGGGGAGCTGCAGTGACTGGAAGCATCAGCAGTGCTCCTCAAATGTCCAGCCGATGTGCTGCAGAACTGCCCTCTTGATGCGGGAATACTCCAGCTGTGTCTGTGGAGGCAGCTGCTGGGTGAAAGCAAAGGGTGGAGTGGCAGAGCCCATTCTTCCTCCAGGCAACCATACACAGCTGCCAAACACTCAAAGTGCTCCAGGACGTCCTTCAGATCATCTATGAAGGAAAAACCTCATGAGCGTCATGTGTGGTACAGTGGTAGGGGATGCAGCTGGAGATGTACTGTGCTGGAGCAGCTTCTGCCGGCTCTCGGCCTGCCCCTGTGCAAGGGCATCGAAGCGCAGCTGCTGCTCCTGGTGTTGGGTTTGGTGGAGGGTGGCGAGGGCCGTGACAATCTTTGCTGCAAGGGAGGTTTCCATGGTGGTGTTGGGGTCTATTTCAGTGGGTTTTGACAAAACTGTAGAAGGGTGTGGAGGAAAACACAAGAGACAGATGGAATCTTAACTCTCCAGTGTTACCCAAATGAGGATGGGTTCCCTTTTGAGTCTGGTTCCTCTCAAGGTTTCTTCCTCATATCATCTAAGGGAGTTTTTCCTTGCCACAGTCGCCTCAGGCTTGCTCACTAGGGATAATTTTGTCTAACATCTAGGACTGTTGCATGTTTTGTTTGTTTGTTTCTTATGTTCTGTAAAGCTGATTTGAGACAATGTTCATTGTTAAAAGCACTATACAAATTAAGTTGAATTGAAATTGAATTGAACTGAATTATCCAACTGCACTGTGCCATCCTATCACTTTTGTAGCATTTGGCTGAATGTGAGAAGAGAGTATAGCCCTTTCCACCTCAGAATTCATCTTGCCACTTCTGTCAGCAGTCTTATATTCAATAAACACCAGTGAGCCCGTTCCATTGGTAGCCATACATGTTCATGCCATAACACTGCCTCCACCATGTTTGACACATGATGTGGTATATTTTGGATCATACTTTGGAGCTGCTTCTTTCTTTTGCCATACTTTTCTCTTGCCATCATTCTGGTATAATCTTGGTTTCATCACTCCAAAGAATCTTATTCCAGAACATGGGAGGGTTTTTAGATGTTTTCTGGCAAAGTCTAAACTGGCTGTCCTTTTGAATGTTACCAGTGGTATGCACCTTGTTGTAAACCCACTGTATTTACATTCATGAAGGTGTCTCTTGATTGTAGATGTTGACAATGATATGGCTACCTTCTCCAGAGTATTCTTGGTTTCTGTTGATGTTGTGAAGGGGTTTTTCTTCACCAAGGATAGGATTCTGCAATCATCCACTTTAGTTGTCTTCCATGGTCTTCCAGACCTTTCAATGTTGTTGAGCGCACCACTGCTTTCTTTCTTTTTAGGAATGAACCCAACTGTTGATTTGTCCACACCTAAGGTTTTTGCTATCTCTTTTATAGATTTATGTTGTTTTTTCAGCTTAATGATGGCCTCCTTCACTTACATCGAGATCTCCTTGGACTTCATATTGGTAGCTCCAGTCGAAGCTCTGCCAAATGCCAACTCAGTACCTGATATCAACTCCAGACCTCTTATCTGCTTCATTTGTCTTGAAGTAACGAGGGAATGGACTGCACCTGGTCAATTAACTTGTTGTTAGTCAAATGTCCAAATACCTTTGAGCCCCTGAAAATGGAAGTACTTTGCCTAAAATGGCTGTAATTCCTAAATGGTAAATGCCATATTTTTGTGGAACCTCTTAAAATAAAGCTGAAAGTCTACACTTCACTCACATCTTGATTGTTTTATTTTAAATCCATTGTGGTGGTGTATAAAGGCAAAATCACAAAAGCTTCATCATTGTTCAAATACTTCTTGACCTGACTGTATAGATATATACAAGAGCAAGAGACAAAAAATAGACAGTAGCATAAACTCAAACAGGCTGGTCATCAGCTGATGAAAAGTTTTGGGTCTGTCTACTTGTAATATTTTCCCTGGTCTTAAGATTTCGATCAGGAGTGTGTGTGTGTGTGTGTGTGTGTGTGTGTGTGTGTGTGTGTGTGTGTGTGTGTGTGTGTGTAATATATATCTACAATGTTGTTTTACATACATAAAATCCCAAGCAATGTTGAGCTCTGTAAGTGGGCAGATGAACTTCTGTCTTCAGAGCTGCCTATGTATCAGAACATTTACAAGTTGGTGGTTCATTTAAGGTGAAAAGACTGGACCTCTTTGCAAACAGCCAGTCAGCTCACTGTCCAATCTTATTCACAGACAGGGAAGAGACAAATGCTTTGGGCCAGGATAATGTGGGCGCACTATTGGCCAAACCACGAGCTGTAGAAATTTTCACCACTTGTCTGACAGACTATGTAACCAGTTGGTTGATAGCCCCATTGTATCTGAACCGACAATTGTTCTGTATATTAATGCTACTGACACATACTCTGTGCCTTCTACCCATCAAACTTGACCTGTGTCATCCACTCTGGCACAGTAGATCACACACCTTGAAATTATGGGTCTGTCTACTGAGAGCAACCCTAGAATATTTGCCTTCAGCACCTACATGCTGGCTGTATGAAGGCAAGTGGAAAGTTTTCTTACTAAGTGCAAAACATTGCATATCAACCCCTTATCTTGCACAGTGTACAATGTATTTGAGCTTTTGCAGATTCGACAAAAAGTGTCTTTTTGGTCTATCCTAAAAGGGTATGTGACATGATTGTGCACTGGGGACAGATTGCTGATTTACCGTTGGGAGTACATAAGCTAGTCTAAACATTTCTTAGAGTTGAGGAACGTCTCCTTCCCACAAGGCAGTTTTGGAAGCTTGCCATAGGAACCAAAGAAAGATGCCGATATAAAGTGGCTTTCACTTTTGCTTAAGACAGCTTTTTTGCCACCATTAGTGCAGCAAGATTAGTAGACAAACTGCATGTGTTATCAGTCAGCATGCAGTGTCTGCAGTAGGGACTGGAGCTCATTTATGTCATGCTGTCACTATATTCCAACATTTCTGCCAAAGATATTGACACCGCAGTATATCAATAAACCTGCCAATCTATTCTGACAAAATATCCAAGCCAACTGTAGAGTTCAGTCTACAGCTTTCAACCTATATGTGTAAGTGACTGCCAGCTGGTGGGTCACTGACCAGCTGTTTGTGTGGTTTGGGGAGCACTATAAAGACATTTTCACTTGCTAGGTGAAGTAAGTGATTGTACAAGCATATCTGAACACAGCCCAAGAGACACCTTGTACTAAATAACATTCAACACATACTATGGCTACCTCCTGGAGCGGCATTAAGGGGAGTGTCACTTGCAGACATTGGTGAAGTGGTGACATGGAGTTCACTGCCTACTTTTGCTGAATTTTACAGACTGAAAGTTGCTTCATCACAATCCATGTGTTAGAGAGTACTAACACAACACTGACTGATTCTCATCCTCAATAAACCATAGTATTTGCATAATGAGTTCTACCTGTTGTTCTCTGGAGAGGTGCGCCATCGGGACACATTCCGCCATCAGGACACATTAACTCTCATGATGACTTTGATACATGGCTTCCACTAGTTCCAAAGGAAACTGTCCTCTCAGGCTGGAAAAAAAGAACTGGAAGGAGAAGGTTACATCTGTAACTATCGTTTTACAACTGAGTGGAGGACCACCTGGGTCCAAAAGGTTGACAAGAATGACTAGACGATGAGTGTGATGTAGGAGGGGACTTATATAGGGAACACACATGAGGTTATGATCACAAGGTGATGACATTTCTATTAGCAGTATTATAAGGAAACAAACATCACAACTCCACCATGTCTGAAGGAAAGTATCCTAGCCATCCTCCCCAGTTATCTAAGTAGCCTTCTGTTTTCTCCCTTTTCATTTCTGCATAACCAGATTTTAAAATGTTATAACCAACACACACACATATTCACTGTCAGTGACTATAATTTAAACAAATCAGCCTCTCTGACTTTCTCTGTCTGTAGGCTTGCATAACTCAACATTTTGAGAGAAAGATAGAAACAAAGAGAGAATCTGTCAGTTCTCTTATAGTGTTACAGTAATTTCTCGCTTTTCTATTTCATATAGCGATCTTGAACAGATCCACCATGATCTTACCCAGATTGCCATACTCCCACCTCTGTCAATTACTTGGTTATTGTTTCTGACCTGGCTTGTCCGAGTGGTTTTATAGGACTGACTGGTTGGATCTTACGGTTGTCAGGGGTTACAATGTCCAGTTCCTGCAGAGATGTTACTGCAGTAACCCTTTGGTACATTCTGACTTTGTTTCCATGGCTTCATTCAGCAGATGGAGTGATGATGAGGAGAGTAATGACTGGAGCTCACAGAGACCAAGATCAGAGTCTGCAGAATGAACATAAAAATAGCCTTTATTCATTAAAGTTAAAAGCATATACTGTAGTCAAATCTGTTCATCTAACAAGAAAGTTCCACTGACATTTTTTTTAATCAATTTCATCTTTGGTGCATGTGAAGTATTACATTTCAGCATACCATTTAACAACTTGAAAAATGTTTGACTTGAATGTTGCAGCTAAATAATAATCAAAATCAATATCAGTATTATCAGTGAGTACAAGTATAGTTAGTAGATTAGTGTAAGCAATAGCAATTAATGTTAATCACAATTGTGCATGTGGGAACACCACTAAAATTTATAGTCAGGTCCATATGTATTTGAACAGTGACATAATTTGTAGTTTTGCCTCTGTTCACCACCACAAAGGACTTGAAAGTCAAGTGTACACTTTCAGCTTTAATTCAAGAGGTTTAACAAAATTATTGCATTAACCATTTACCATTACCATTAACTATTACAGCCATTTTTTGCAGAGTCCCTCCATTTTTATAGGCTCAAAAGTAATTGGACAGATTAACATAATCATAAATATTAGGATAATTTTTAATACTGGGATGCAAATACTTTGCAATCAGTGACTGCCTGAGATCTGGATCCCATTCACATCACCAAATTCTGAGTTTCCTCACTTGAGATGCTTTGCTAGGCCTTTACTCCAGCTTCCTTCAGTTGTTGGTTGTTTGTGGGTCTTTCTGCCTCCATTTTGTCTTCAGTAAGTGAAAAGTATGCTCAGTTGAGGTCATCAGATATTTAAGAACATTTCATTTCTTTGCATTAAAAAGTCCTTGAGTTGTTTTTGCGGTATGTTTTGGGTCATTATCCAGCTGTTCTGTGAAGTGCCATCCTATCGGTTTTGCAACAAGTCAAGTCAAGTGGCTTTATTGTCATTTCAACCATATACACCAAGTTAGTACACAGTGAAATGAAACATCGTTCCTCCAGGACCATGGTGCTACATAAAACAAACACAGAACCACAGGAGACTACATATATTTACATAAAGTGCATAGTGCAAACATGTGCAGACAACACAAGTATATAAAACAGTATATAATAAATATTTGTAGCAGCAGAGATTGAACGGAGATGTGCAAAAATTGCAAAGAGGGTGGGGTGAGGTTTAGTTGAGTGTGTGTGTGTGTGTGTGTGTGTGTGTGTGTGTGTGTGTGTGTGTGTAAGAACAAAAATAGCAACCTTTTGGATCCGGAGCGGCTGCTGCGTGCTACTGCAACTCCACCATCTTGGATCACATTTGACTGAATCTCAACAGAAATAGCTCTACACACTTCAGAATTCATCCTGATATTTCTATCAGCAGTCACTTCATCAATAAACACCAGTGACCCAGTTCCACTGGCACTATACATGCCCATGCCATAACACTTCCTCCAACATGTTTGACAGATGATGTGGCATGGTTTGGAACATGCACCCTTCCTTTCCTTCACCATACTCTTCACTTCCCATCATTCTGGTACAAGTTAATCTTGTATCAAAACTGGGCAAGCTTTTTTAGAGGTTTTTTAGCAGGTCTAATCTGGTCTTTCTGTTCTTGAGTGTTACCAGTTATTTGTATCTTGAGGTAAACCATCTGTATTTACATTCATGAAAGTGTATCTTGATTGTAGACTTTGACAATGATATGCTTACCTCCTCCAGAGTGTTCTTGACTTGGCCAGATGTTGTGAAGGGGTTTTTCTTCAACAAGGAAAGAATTCTGCATTGATCCACTTTAGTTGTCTTCCATGGTCCTCTAGATCTTTTGGTGTTGCTGAGCTTGAATGTGCATTTTTTCTTTTTATGAATGTACCAAATTGTTGATTTGGCCAATTCTAATGTTTCTTCTGTCTCTCTGATAGGTCTGTTTTGTTTTTTCAGCCTAATGATGACCTCCTTCATTTGCATCAACACCTCTTTGGACTGCATATTGAGAGTTCCCTGGAACAGCTACAAATGCAAATTCAATGCTTAGAATCAACCTTATAGACCTTTTAACTCCTTAATTTGTCATGAAATAATGAGGAAACAGGTCACACCTGGCCATGAAACTGCTTATCAATCAATTGTCCAATTACTTTTGAGCCTGTGAAAATAGAGGGACCATGTAATAAATGGCTGTACTTCCTAAACGATTAATGTAATGTTTTTGTTAAACCCCTTGAATTAAAGCTGAAAGTCTACACTTCAATCAAATCTTGATTACTTCATTTCAAATCCATTGTGGTGGTGTAAAATTATGAAAATTGTGTCACTGTCCAAATACTTATGGACCTGACTGCATGTAATGTGGTTTACTATGCAATAATTCAATGTAGTCAATGCATAATTTGTAAATGTGAATGAGAGTTTTGCAGCAATGTATATTTGTCAGCTCATCAGTTCTTCAACTGAGTAATAGGCACTTTTACATACAAGAGGCACCATAAAGCTCTGACCTGGATGCAGAAACTTGGAGAGATGAACCACAGTCGTGGCCTAATGGTCCGAGAGTCGGACCCGAAGGTGAACTCGAAGGTTCATGGATTCAAGTCTTGGGTCTGGCAGGGATTGTAGGTGGGGGGAGTGAATGACCAGCGCTATCTGCTACCCTCAATACCACGACTGAGGTGAGACCCTTGAGCAAGGCACTGATCCCCCAACTGCTCACCAGGCACCGCAGCTAAAATGGCTGCCCACTGCTCCGGGTGTGTGTTCACTACTGTGTGTGTTCACTACTGTGTGTGCACTTGGATGGGTTAAATGCAGAGCACAAATTCCGGGTATGGGTCACCATACTTGGCCACAAAGTCACTTCACTTCACTTCACACACCTGGTTTATTTACCAACACTTGAATGTCATCACTCATTGTTTGAGGTCATTACAAAATTTCATGTCAAAACTAAAACATGGCAGGCATGATTGAATGAATTTTGGTGGTCTAATTTTCTGTGTTTTTTAATTTCCTTCAGTGTTTTGTTTATAAATATTGCTCAGAATGGAACCTTGGCTCTGTCAGCATTTCATCAGTTCTCTATGATCATATTTTAGATGTTGTCTCTATTTCTGTGTCTTTGAGGAAGATTCATTTGTGTTTGTGCTTTGGAAACCAAGATATGTATGAATTTTCAGTTTTATGTAACAGATACCATTTATACAGAGTGTCTTTAAAATTGGATGAGTTATATAAGACTGGCTTTTTCCCTCTGTTCTTTCTGTTTGCCTTTCTTTTTCTTGCTCATAAACTCAGTGGTTTGGTGGGACGGCTTCTGCCAGACCCTTTATCGGAGCTGAGGAGAGGAGGCATACCGGCGGAGGCAGTTGCCATGGCAACCCTGCTCTTTGCAGCAATGGTAGGATGAGCGAAACATATCAGAGAAAGAAAAAAATAGAGAGAGATAGTAAAAGAGTTTTTGTTGGGTGTATGTTTCTCTCTCTCTCTCTCTCTCTCTCTCTCACACACACACACACACACACAAGTAATAAGTAATAAAAAAGTAATATGGTATATGTCACACCATACATGTTGTAACATGTTGTGTTGATGCACTTCCTGGTGATTTTGGCGCCCTCTAGACCTGCAACAGAAAGTGGAATTTGTTACCCAGTCTATAAATAACAGACACTGTATAACCACCTCTGTGTTCAGTCCAAACAGAACAGATCATACTGTGTGGGACAGCTAGTGTTTTTTATTGAATATACCACTTTCACTGTCAAACAGAGCAGCGCAATTATACATGATGTTCTGCACAAATGTCAGCTTATTACAACTTAGTACAAACAGGAGCTGCATAAAAGTCTTATAAAAAGATGTAATGTTGCAATAGAATAATCTGTGTACTGTATGTATGTAATAAAATGTAAAACCATGAGCTTTTGATTATAAGATAAACTGCATATATTTTTGTAATTATGTAAAAAAAATCTTATAAACTATAAAAAATAAAAAATCTTATAAACTTATAAACTAAAATAACAACTACTGTAGATCTAATTTATATATGATGGCATGAAAAATTACAACCTTTTGCAAGCCAATCTTAGAGACACTTCACTTAATAGTAAGCAAATGCCTTTTATAAGCATCCTGGTAAACTATCACACATTCTGCTTCATGCATTAGGTGCATTAACTGCTATGAACTGCTATTTGCCTTAATACTCATCTGCTATCTGAAACCAAGGTTATATTACTCATCTTTTCTCTGATTTTCTTTTTTGTAGTTCATAGTCAGGCTCAGTCAGTGCTGGCTGTCCCTAGATTGTTGAGGCAGTGAGAGTCAACATTTTTGCAAGTGGCAAATCTAGGGTGACCAGACATTCCCTTATTTCCCAGCACAGTCCCATATTTCAGCTTCATTTTAGGTGTCACAACTTATGTTCAAAATTGTTATACTGTATACTGTATATCATGAAGAGCTTTTTTCATTGCTGTAAGATGAATTGATTTGGCACAAAACCCCAAAAGAATTCTACACAAAACTAAAGGGGGAAAAATAAAAATAGATACATGAAGGAAATAAACAGATGATGCCAAATCACAAAACCAAAGAAAACATAGGAGATCATATAATCCTTGAACAGCACCTCATGATAGTGAGGAGATTAATTATAAAGTACAGTCCAATAAAGTGGCAGTGAAGCAATATGAAGGAATGAAAATAGTAACATAACTTTTAAAACCTTTTAAAACATACATGGCTGCTAGCCAAACTCTTATTGAAAAGGTTTTTGACATTTAAGGCCAAGCTTATTTACTGATCAGCACTTGTATTACTAAGTAACATTCAAGAATTTTTCCATGAAGTGCACAAAACAGATTAAACATGAAGCCCAAATTATCCTCAAAGAGTATAAACTGTACAGAATCAAGGAGAGGAAGGAGCAGTTGGTGCTTCCTAAATGCCTAAGTGTTGAAATTAGGACACCCAGAATTATGTGTATGCTATCTAGGACATACTAAAACACTCAAAAGAATAGTGAGTCAGTTTTACTAGCCATGCCAGTACCTAGACATTGGAGATCTTGCCCAAGTGCCAGTTAAAAGGCCCAGGAAGAAAATTAGAGTGCAATTTTCAAGAATTGCCATGGATGTAGTATGTCCCTTGCAGAGAAACAGTTCATGAAGGCACTACATATCTCAAAAAAATGAAAACACGTTAGATAATAAATGGCAATTTAAGCTGATTTCAAGTGTAGGCATACCAAGCAAAGTACTTTGGAAGTGGAAGAGGTGAATTGCCATATCTCAGTCATCAACACCAGAAGTGACTTAACACTAGCAGAATTCCAGCGAACCTGTTCATAGAAGAGCCAGTAAGGATGGAGATCACAGCACAATACCTGTGAACTGCAGAATGCCAGTGCCACTGATACCAGACTTGAACAGAGAGGTGGAGTTGGAACTGAGCAACAATATTGGCAAATATTGGCAAAAACAAGTTCATAATAAAAAGTGCCTGATACAGGTTTGTAAAGTGCAGGTGTGCAGTGGTATTGAGTCATACTGGGTTAGGTGTTTGAATAGCCCATATGAGCATTGGGAGGCAGCAGGGTGTTAAGTAATCTGACTGCCTCAGTGAAGAAACTGTTGTGGAGTCTGCTGGTGGTGGCACAGAACCTTCTGCCATGGCAGGAGTGTGAAGAGTCCATGAGAGGGATGAGAGGGGTCTTCCACAATATTTTGCAGCTGCAGCGGTTGTTGTATGAGGTGTCAATGGTGGGTAGAAAGACTCCAATGATCTTTTCAGCTGTTTTAATTCACTGTAGGGTCTTGTGGTTGGAGGCTGTGCAGTTCCCACACCACACAGTGACACAGCTGATCAGGATGCTCTCTAGAAGATGCTCTCTCATTCCTTTGTAGAAGGTGGTGAGGATGGGCAATCAAGTCAACAATCAGTCTTTAGTCTTATCAACATTAAGAGATAGATTGTCTCTACACCATTCTCTGAGATGCTCCACCTCCTCTCTGTATGCTGATCCGTGTCATCAGCAAACTTGATTATGTGATTTGAACTGTACTTTGCAGCACAGTCATGAGTCAGCAGGGTAAACAGCAGTAGACTGAGCACACAATCCTGGGGAGCACCAATGCTCAGTGTGGTGGTGTAGTTGCTAATCTTGATAGACTGGGGTTTCCCAGTCAGAAAGTCCAGAATCCATTTGCAGAGGGAGGTAGTCAGACCCAGCAGGCTCAGCTTTGTGGGATGTTTCTGAGGGATGATTGTGTTGAATGCTGAACTGAAGACTGTGAACAGCATCCTTACATAGTTGACCTTTTTGTCAAAATGGGTCAGAGAAAGGTGGATGGTAGCAGATATGGTGTCCTCTGTTGAGTGGTTGGGACAGTATGCATGGTTCTAGTGAAATGGGTCTAGTGTGTTGGGAAGACTGCTCTTTATGGGTTTCATGACTAGCTGCTCAAAGCACTTCATAATGATAGGTCTGAGTGCAACTGGCCAGTAGTCAGTCTGGCAGGACACAGATGATTTCTTTGGCACAGGGATGAATGTGGTCATCTTGAAGCACAAAGGGACAGAGAAATGTTGAAGATGTCTGTGAGGACATCTGCAAGTTGATCAGCACATTTCCTGAGCACCCGGCAAGGTATGTTGTCAGGACCAGCATTCCATGGGTTAACTCTGGACTGGGTCTTCCTGATGTCTACTGCAGACAGACAAAGTACTTGGTTGGTGGGAGTTGAGGTGGTCTTCCCCACTGGTATGGTGTTCTGTGCTTTGAACTATGTATAGAAATCATTCAGTTCTTCTGGGAGTGAGGCATCATCACAGACAAGAGATGTAGCATTGTAGTCTGTGATGGCCTGAATGCCTTCCCATGTGTGCTTTGTGTCCTTGGTACTGAGGAAGTGACCATGGATTCCATTTGATAGTCTGGGACAGATTGGCCCTTGCTGGGCAGATGGCTGGCTTGTCGTCAGACCTGAAGACACTGGCTCGGGTTTTCAGCAGCGAGCGCACTTCAGCAGTCATCCATGGTTTCTGGTTTGCATGTGTGGTGATGGTCTTGAAGGAAGTCACGTCATCTATGCACTTACTGATGTAGCCAGTGTAGAGGTATTGTGGCATGTAGCAGCCTCTCAACATATTCCAGTCTGTGTGTTCAAAGCAGTCCTGAAGTGCTGAGATGGCTCCCCCATATCAGGTTCTCACCTGTTTTGGAACCACTTTGCCACATTTCAGGAGTCCTCTGTATGCTGGGATTAGCATAAGAGAGATGTGGTCCATCATGGTGTGCTGTCTTTAGATTACTGATAGCCCCATAGAGTTCACTTAGCACTGTCCCTTAACACTTCCCTTGTGTTAGCCAGCGGCATCAGACAATACCGAGGTCCCAGGGCCTGGTTCGCGTAGCTCAATCCATAGGCCATCGTTTATTCCTGCTGAGCTTTGTTTTCCAATATTTAGCTAAAGTTGGCGATGATACACATGTTCACCTGTAACACGGCAGAGGCCTATTTCACTTCTCATTTCTCAACTTCTCAGCACTTGTGTTGTTCCTCTTGAATTAAAAACTGCATCTGTCACACCAGTATTAAAGAAACCTGGCCTTGACCCCTCTGATATGGCCAATTACAGATCAATTTCAAATCTCCCGCTTCTCTCAAAGCTACTTGAAAAAGTTGTTGCTGCTCAACTTCAGGCATATTTGTCATCT
>CM074962.1:11378782-11413782 GCA_037577455.1 Pangasius macronema
CCAATCTCTGTTTTTTTGTCTCTTGCTCCTTTTTCTTCTTTTGACATTTTGAAGCAGTTCTTACAAACTGGTTATGATCCACCAGCGCGAAATGCGAATACCTGGAATGTTTCCCCCGGTCTTAAGATTTTGTTGAGGAGTGTATGATGTAGAAAACACACACACACACACACACACACACACACACACGCACACACAGTTGAAGAAATCTCTCCAAACTAAATCTAATAAAACATGAAGTTGCTGGACCTTCAGGATGCAGTTCACAGAGCGTTGTATATTGTGTGTGTGTGTGTGTGTGTGTGTGTGTGTGTGTATGTGTGTGTGTGTGTGTGTGTGTGTTGGCATGAGAAGATAAAGCCAGTATGGATTTTTCAAAACTGATTTTCATTTACAAGACAGGTGCCAGCAAGCTGCTGCTCTATGATGTAGTGCACACACACACATATACATGCACAACATGGTTTCTCATAAAAAATCTATTTTAAGTGAATGAGGATTATTAAACAAAATGGAAATAATGACCTAAGTGTGACCTGGACATTTTTTATTTTCTGTCTTACATGTGTGTGTGATCTGTCTAGTGCAGAAGTGTAGTCACAGCTAGTGCTCACAGTACTCTCTGCTTTCTGCCACTGGCTAGCCTGAACACCATCTAGAGGCAAAAAATGGGAGCCGAGTGCATAAGCCTTCCCTTGCCAGTACATAGCCTCTCCATTGCCAAGAATCCTGCAGTGCCTTCTCATGGCAACACACAATAACTTGGCATCCTACGACCCCAGGCTGAACTGCAGGGAATCTTGGACCAGCAATTGGCCCTAGAGACATGGTGCGCAGGCCCACCAGTGTGTGGACATGCCTTGGGACCTCATCAACCACTGGCCCAACTATGAGTTAAATAGCAGCCTGGTGCCATGGTTTGCATGGACAAAGCCATTTAGAGGCTCAATGGGCTGACAAATTGTGCCAGCAATATGCTGTATAGAGCGTCAATCACACATGACGCCCTGGTTATCCACTGCACCCTATCCCTTCTCCAGCTGTCTTGACTCTGTCCTGCCACTGGATCCAGATGGGATCTGGGAAGAGAGTGTGAAGTTGAGTCTTATATACCAAAGTCCTGTGGTGATGAGTGAGTGACATAGCAGTAGGTGTGGGCACACAGGAAGCTGTAGCCACAAACCTGCACATAGGTGGCTCTGGCTATAGAATCATCTTTAATTGAACTGAAGCAGCAATGAAACCCGGCAGCCATCTGAGCAACTGAACAGTCCTATTTAGGACAAACACCGGTCACCTCCACCGCCTGAGGAAGGGGCTAGAAAAGGTGCCTTAAACATTGCTTGCTTCAACCTAGCCTGGCCAGTTTACCATGGCCAGTGAGTGTCCCACCTCAGCAGTAGAAACAAGAAAACTCTCAAGGTGAAGGCGATGTCAGTCACCTTTGGAACTTGGAATGTTCACATTCTGCTGGACACCTCCCAGTCAAACAGACCATAGAGGAAAAATGCATTCATTGGCTGAGAGCTGGCATGCTATGGAGTAGGCTACACATTCTTCTGGAGTGGTAGAGCCAAAGAGGTTCACAAGGAAGCCATTGTAGGTTTTGCAATCAAGAACAAACTGGTAAACACACTAACCAGTCTCCCCAAAGGGATGAATGACTGCTTAATGGTACCGAGGCTCCCACTAAAAGGCAAAAAACAAGCAACTGTTATCAGTAATTATGCCCCCACAATGACCAACCCAGAGGAAGTCAAGATGTTCTACTCAGATCTTCATGCCCTGACAACAGATAAAATACAGTCTGACAAACTGTTCATACTAGGTGATTTTAATGCCAGTGTGGGCACAGACTACACAACCTAGCAAGGGGTCACTGGCAGAAATGGAACAGGGAAGTGCAACAGCAATGGATTCTTTTTGTAGGTCTGCACTGAAAACTACTTACCTACAAAGTCTTTTAATTACCAACTCTTAGTAGGACAATCTTCAATGCACCAGGGTAAGGTCACTGGCACATCATTGCACGTCATTGTCAGGAGGAAAGACAGACAGGACATACTGAACACCAAGACAATGCATGGTGCTATCATCTGGACAGACAACAGATTTGTCATCTCCAAGATGTAGCAGAAGAGACTACCCTCAGAGAAAGAAGGTTCCATGCAAGTGTCACTCCTGCAGCACATTAGTGTTAAGCAGCAGCTGTTCAACAGCCTCAACCACAACCTGACCAAGCTGCATGCTACCCAGGATAACATTGAAGACAGCTGGGCATCGTTTTGAGACACTGTTTACACTACAGCCTTCGAGACACTCAGTCCAGTAACATGAAAACATCAAGATTCAATCAGCGAAAATGTTGAAGCAATCACAAACCTTCTCAAGGAGAAAAACAAGCTGCAAGGAGCTTGCTCAAATGACAACTCAACACTAAATAAAGCTGCATATACATCCACAATACAGTCTGGAAGGAACTGTACAAAATGCGTGGCAAGTGGGTAGAGCACTTTGAAAGTGTCCACAACAGGCCTTCACACATCAATGATGAAACCATTGAGAGACGGCCATAGGTTGTGCTTAACCACAACCTAGCCCTCCCTCCTACTCTGTCAAAATCTGAGAAAGCTGTCAACCAACTGTGAACTGGAAAGGCCCCTGGAGCCGAAACAATGCCAGCAGAGATATACAAGTATGGTGGACCACTGTTGCTTAGCAAGCTCACTGAGCTCTTCCATCTCATGTGGGAAAAAGGGATTCTCCCACGGAACTTCAAAGATGCAACCATAGTCCAACAGTCCTGGGACAATCCCTGAGGCATCTCCCTTCTCTTTATTGCTGGAAAAGTCTTGGCCTGGATCCTCCTGAACAGGGTAACAACTAGAACAGGGACTTCTCCCAGAGTCATTGCAGCTTCAGGAAAGGAATAGGAGTCATTGACATGGTGTCTGCTGCCCGACAACTGCAAGAGAAATGTGCGAAGCAGCAGTTCAACCCCTATGCTACCTTTTTGACCTCACCAAGGCTTTTGACAAAGTTTTTCATGAGGATTTTTGGAAGATTATGAGCTAGTACAGCTGTCCAGACAGGTTCATCCTAGTGGTGTGCCTGTTCCATGACAGTATGCAGGCACACATGCTTGATGATGCTGAGTCTTCTGCCCCTTGACTGTCACCAACGGCATGAAGCAAAGCTGTGTTCTGGCACCAACCCTCTTCAGCATAGTCCTCACTGCCATGAAATGTCACTGATGCATACTGTGGTGACAAATCTGGCATAGGCATCAGATATCAAACAGATAGCAAACTATGCAACCCGTGTTACCTTTAGGCAAAAACCAAGTTCCATTTCCTGTTTGCCAATGACTCTGCACTAAATACCTGTTCTGATCTAGACATGCAGCATAGAATGGTCCTGTTTGCCACTGTCCCCGACAACTTTGGTCTCACAATCAGCATAAAAAAACAGAAGTGATGTATCAGCCAGCTCTTGGAAAGCCCTTTAAAGAGCCAGTTGTGTCAGACAACAGCTAGATGCTAGTGTGCATAGATAAATTCCCCTACCAGGACAGCACTCTCTCCAGATGTGTCTAAATAGACAATGAAACAGACATCAGTATCACAAAGGCCAGGATGCCCTTCAGAATCTGTGGACATCTGTGTGGGACCACAAAGGTTGTCAACCAGATTCTTAGCCAAACAAGCATGCTAAGCATCTTCACACTGCTCCGCCAGGCCCAGCTTTGCCGGACTGGACACATTACAAGAATGCTCAATGATACACTCCCCAAACGTATTCTTTATGGCGAGCTGGCATCTGGTGCACGCTCCTGTGGTGGCCATAGGAAGTGCTTCAAGGCTCACTCAAGGACTTCAACATCAACCATGTATGATGGGAGTTACTTACACAAGACCAGCCTGGAGTAATGCTGTCACTGAAGGTGCAGCAGGTTATGAGCAGCAACCATTCCAGCACAGGCGAAGCATGTCGCAAGAAAGGCCAGAGAGGGCATCACCCAGACCACCCCAGACTCTTCAACCCTGCTCCCTTGTCTATACTGTAGGACACACTGACTGATGGTCATCTTCATCGTGAAGTATGACTTCGATGTGTGTATGTGTGTGATGAAAGGATGCCACTAAAAATGTTGCTAAACACTGATATGTATAAAATCCACACAGTGGCTATAGGTTTTATTTCAATACTCATGGTGCTCAACCCTTCATATTATTTTAATAATAGGTTTTATACAAAAAACTAATATTCATTTTGTTAGGAATAACCCATTATAGACCATGCCATTATACAAAAATAATCCTTGCTTGGCTGGATACAGCCTGATGTGTACCAGAGTCATTCCTCATACTATGTCACCAATTTTTAATTCATTAATGAACAACATTGTACTTATTATTAACTTATTTAATGTTATGGGACACCAAGGAGACAAGTAAAATCCTGTTATTGCTTATAGCAGCTATAAACAGTTGTTCACTCACTAGCTTGTTCTATATTCTTTCTCTTGAAGTCTCTTGAGAAAAAAAATGCAGCTTGTTATGTTACTGGAAAAGCAGAAAGCACAAAGTCCTTTGTCCTGAAGACTCTCCTGCCTGCAGTGACACCAAATTCTCATTCTATAAAATGCTATATAAACATTTCCTAACAGATATGTTCACCAACAATAATTTAAAAAAAAAAAAAGTCTGTTTATTTTTAGTCGTAGATTACATGAAGCATCCATCATTCAGGTACCTGTGTATGAGCTGTTACTATGGGAACGATAACATATTAGAACAAGAGCATTAATATAAACCTGACATTAACTACTGTCAGAGCTGTGCTGTTATAGAAAATTAATGGACACCTTCAAGAACTGTGCTATGGTATAAATGCTAGATATTAACTATAAGACATCTTCAGTAACTTCAGAATTCTTTATATAACTGTCCACAAACTTAAGCAGTAGAAATATATGTATTATTACATCTACTTCACTATTATACATTACCTTTTTAGATACTTCCAACCAACAGATTATGGTCATATTTTGTGAATTCATGGAAAGTGAAAGGTATTAGGTATTAGAGTGGCTACTATTCATGAAAACTGTGTAGGAGATGAACTGTGTTATAACTGTGTTAGAGCTCCCAATAAACATAAGCACATGCTGTCAGCCTCTCATTCATGTTATAAAAGGCTGCAAGGACACACACACACACACACACACACACACACACACACACACACACACACACACACACACACACACACACACAAGCTCTGTGGGATTCTCATCATTATCCTGATATCTATAAATATACTTCTTTCTACTTTTTTCTTTCTGGGTCACCTACTCCTGTCTGGATCTTCACACAAAGAAGAAAGGAAGCAGGAAGTAAGCCTGCAAAACACACACGCACAGTTTAATGTTCATTTCACACACACACACACACACACACACACACACACACACACACACACACACACACACACACACACACACACAGCACTTGAACTTTATATTTGTATTGATTTTTTTTTACTTAACTGTGTGAATTAGTGTTTGTCTTTGTGAATGCAAGTAAACTTCAGACTGCAGAGATTTACAAAGAGGACTGTGTGAACTTTATTTATTGAAGACAAAGCAATTGCATTCATCCATCTTCAAATATCAGTTTGTGATATCAGAAAAGGTTATGCGGTTCCTCTCGAGAATAAAAACATTGCATAATATTTAAAGGTTAGTTTAATTGCTGGCAAATTATAAATGAGTTGTTTGTCTACTAAAACTTTAATATTGTAATATAAGTAATGGTTTTAATATAGACTCATTTTGAGTTAGGAAAGATGTATATAGAATGAGTTGCATTCAATTATTTTTGAGCAAATGTCAGGCTTACAGTGAGAAAATGAGTGAGTGAGGAAAAAGTTAAATTCCCCTCTTAAGTAGATATTTGATGGGTCTGATTGAATTTTTGAGGAAATTGTGCCATTTATCCATCAGATATGCGGTCTCCCTAGATAGAGCAGCATGTTTCACCAAGCCCCATAGTACTGTTTCAACAGAAGAATCAATATGCCATTTTTTGTCATCAGTAAGGCTGAGGGTATTCCTATTTCATTCTTATTTCATTTTTGACTGCTATTTTAGTTGTTCAATAATCTGTAAAGGAATATTTCCACTCGTCAAATCTGAAATCTAAAATGTCTCAGCCATAACCTGAAGCACATCCTGGATTTTCCTCAGTAATGTATATACCAAAAATGTTTAAAGTGTACCTTGCAGATAAGTCTTTTGCTATTACATATAAGGTTTTTTTTTCACATTTGTCTGCAAAAAAGAAAATCAGAAATCTGAAAAAAAAAATTCAAATCAGAAATCGCACCAACAAGTCAGATAGACTAATATATCTGCAACGTGTAAATGAATATCTTATTTTTGAATATTTGTCTGTGTTCTTTTGAAAAGGTTATTTACAAGATGTGAAAACTCTTTCACTGATGCATAGCTAGTGTGGCTAATGAGGCACTTTGCAAGTCGATATGAGTTCAAATGTCACATTCATAACATTGGAATTGCCCTTATCTATTTATTACAAGATCAAGATAACTTTATCCACTATGTGCAACCCTGTGGAATTTTTATTCATTAGAGCCTGCCCCATCACAGAATATAAAGAGACAGGGTTGATAAGAACAGATGCTAGATATATATAAAGTATGCATCCACAAACAACTGTAATATAATACAACACATTAGATTACAATAAAAGAGAGTAGTAGAAATGGTTTGATTTGTGTAGTGTTTTGTTTTTCACTTAAATCTGGTAATCTTTGTCCTGTGAATGCTGAACATGCTTGGAGGAGAGCTACTCTGAATTTATAACCAGCACTTGCAATTAGTTAACATCAGTTTAATTGGCAAAAAGACCACTGAAAGGTGGGCAACTTATGCATCTTCAAGATTCCAAGCAGGCAGTTTTAGCTGTTTTGTGTACAGTATATGTGCATACTACATAATAAAGCAGTTATTGAAGATGAATGAATGAATAAATGAGTTACCCCGAAGACTGACAAAGCATTGCATCTGCTTTGCAAACACCCATCAAACCTACACTGCATATTTTCCATAGACACTATGTTTTATCAAGAAAACTAATGCCCATCTGTATAAAGGTGTTGGTGGAGTTATAATTACAGTAGAGCTCAACAAAAACATGACAGGTAGATCAAGAGCAGCAGGATGCATGGGCTTGTGTTTAACACATTCATGGACTGAAAAGTATGGTGGAAGGACAATACACCTAAAAAAGGATTCAAATTTAAAAAGAAGAAAGTCAACTTTAAATAAAATAAATCTACTTTGAGTAAAATGAGCAAACTTCAAAAAGTCAACTTTAAGTAAATTCTGTAAACTTTACATAAAAGATGTAAACTTTAAAAGAAAGAAAGAAGACCTCTTGGCCCAAAAAGTGAACAAAAAGAGAAGTTAACTTTAAATAGTTAACTTAAAAGTCAACTTAGAAGTAAACTCTTTAAATTAAAAGCATAAACTTAAAAAAAATAAGATATATTTCAGTAAAAACAATAAACTTTATATTAAAGTTAACATTAAAAAAGTCTTTTTTAAATAAACACTGAACTTCAAAAAGAAAGTCAACTCTAAATAAAAGCAGGTAAACTTTTAAAAATGTAAATTTTAAATAAAATACATCAAGTAACAAAAGAAAGTCAACTTTAAATAGTCAACTTAAAAAAAGTCAACTTTAAATAAAAAGCATCAACTTTAAAAAAAAAGAAGAAGAAGTCAAATTTAAGTAAGAACAGTAAACTTAAATTAAAAGTTCGTGAGTCGAAAAAAATTCAGTTGAATTATCAGTTGACCTTTATCAGTAAATAAATTTCAGTCGAAGTTTATTTTATAATCAAGTTAAAGAAAAAAAATGTGAAATACCCAACTTCATCTTAAATAAAGTATGAAAAAAATGTATCTAACTGTACTTAAAACAGACAACTATGTATTACAAGAATTAAATTTTAAATTAAGCTATAATTAAGTAAATAAAACTAAATTAACTATTTTATAGAGCTATGAGTATCTTAAGGTATAGGTAACTATACCAGAAACACTGCTACCTAAGGCTAAAATCTAGCTTGTCAACATTCACGTCCATTAGCTTAACTGCTAGTGTAGGAGTTTGCTCATGCATTTTGGAAACTTTCAATATCATTTATCGTCAACACTTTCCCCCCAAACTCCCACGGCATTAGGAATGCGAAATTTGTTACATTTAAAAGTTGATTTTGAAAGAAATATTGGTTCATATTGTGCTTTTACCATGCTTTTTGTGGCATTGCTGTTTCTGAGACTGCCTTTGAGCTAGCTTCAGCATTTATTTTGCAACTTTAACAAGGGACAAAGTGCTCTCTTTACCTGTGAGCAAGTGCTATCTTTGTCTCTCTGTCTCTCTGTTTCTCTTTTTAAAGATTGTGTGATTCGGGCCTGTTTTGTCTCAGCTTAATTAAGCATTAGACTTTTTCACTTGAATATTGTTTGGTAACAGTGATAACATCGTTTCCAACCCATACTGTCAGGGTGGAAAATCACTAACACACCATCACACACATACACACACATACAAACACATGCAAATGCATTCATAAGACACTATCAAACTAAGGTGGCTCATGATTCATCTGAATGTTGAATGCTGAACTTTTTACCTTGAAATTGAAGCAAGATCAGGGCACAGTGGCAAAAATATCTTTCCAATCAATGCTGTCTTCGGTAAGTAAACACTACCAAAACCTTTCTCTCTCTCTACCACACACACACACACACACACACACACACACACACACACACAAACGCATTTCATTCATGAAACACCATCTCATTAGCCTCACTGAAAATAAATGCTACCGTATTGCTCTGAGTGATATGTGTGTTTGTGTGTGTCAGTGTGAATGTAGATTTACAAGCAAGCAGCACAATGCAGTGGCCAAGTGTGATTTATAATCTAAAATACAGGTGAAGACAGAACTAGGACAATGCTGCACTTAGCTACATCTCAGTGTTCATAGTGCTAAAGTTACCTCTCAGTATTAAATATTTTTATGTGGTGCTTCTTTCATACCTTGAAGTGATGCATGTATACTCTGAGCTGCCACTTTGTTAATTACTAGATACAGTATAACTAATAAACGTATAATTCAGTGTATACACTCACCATCCACTTTGCCACCATGCCACATGATTAGCTGATTAGATAACTGCATGAATGTGCAGGTGTACAGATGATTGGATAGTGAGTGTATATACATTTATATAATATAGAATTGACTGAAACAGTGATTGGATATCCTCAATAATGTCTGGAACATTGAAACATCACAGGAAAGGAAAAAAAGATTAAAAAGATACAGCTGAAGGCGGAAGAGAAATTGGAATACCTGAATGAGGGAATGTGGAATGTAAAAGAGGAAAAAAAGAGCAAAGGTGCCTTTTTGCATTGGCACTTTGAAGTTAGCTGTGAACAGTATGCTGGTGTAGTGTGCATTAACGTGAGAAGTGTGTGCATGACTCATGGTCATAACTTTGTTCATCAGCATGAAGCACGTCTGAAGAGCAGTGTGCAGAACTGCTCACCCCCACACACTCTTCTTACTCATTCATTAATGGCATGTCCATGTGTGGGCTTCCAATAAGCTAGACCTTTTCAAAGTCCATTTTTAGAAGAGACGTCCTGCAGCTCATGCCTGCCATGAGTTAATGTTGAAACTCACAATTTCAATTTGATCAGACTGAGATTTGCATTTAGCTGATGCTTTTGTCCTAAAGCACCTTACATTAACTGATTACAGAGATGGCATACCAATGAAAAAAATACATCATAAAAATAGATGTCAGCTAATATTGAATTCAAGACCTCTTGGCCCAAAGTAGGGTTGTGAGAATATGTCAGTGTGGCAGTATGATGTGGTGAGAAAATCTGTAATGGATATATCATTAATGTTATGCCCCACCAGTCTTAATCTGAATATGATTTTCTAGATGAACCTCAAATTGTTTCCCAAGACAGCTCACTGTTTTTAAGATACCATAGTACAAGACAAAATATGCCCAGTATATCTTGCAAATATAACTCATTAACCTCTCTTAACCTGTATTAAGGCTTATACAGTGTTCTAAAGAAACATACATGAAAGAATACTAATGTATGAAGGACATTTAAACACTTCACAAAATCATTTTAGCAAGTAGAAAATATTGAATATAGTCAAATTCAACTAATATTTCCTATTATAGGATCACAATAAACCAAATATAAAAGATTATTAAACTGATTTTTAGATATTTTTACTCATTTCCAGCTTGAAATGTTCTTATTCTGTTGGCAATAATTTTGCTTCTTTCTTGAAATAAATGCTAGTTAACTGTTAGCTAAGTTATCTGCCAATCGAACAAGATAATTTCAAGCTATTCAAATATTATTTCTAGAACTAGGATTAATAATCTTATATTTGGTTTATTCTTATTTTACAATAGGAAATACTAAATAAATTTGACTATTTAGGTATTTAAAATTGCTAAGATGTCTCTTTTTTTGCAGTGAATAGGATTTTTGTTTGTTTGCTTGCTTGCTTGCTTGNTTGTTTGTTTGTTTGTTTGTTTGTTTGTTTGTTTGTTTGTTTGTTTGTTTGTTTTGGCATATATCTGAACTACAAGAAAAGCATTTCTGGTTATGGCCAGTAGTGAAATAGAGGCATTTAATGATTTTTATTTCAACTGAAAGACACCAACACACTAGATTTTGTCTAAAAGTAACTGATTTATTTAATCATTTAAATATCATTGTATGTAATATCAAATTAATAAGATATACAAATTAGAAATATGGCCATGAATAGTATGTCTCTTTATACCAGTTGACAGACAGTGTTCAGAAGTTTAGTGCATCCAGTATTCATTCTATGTTTAATATTAATGTATTAGAAGTAGATTTTTAATTCATTATATTTACTTTATATACATTAACTCAATTTGGAGTCCTAGATAATTCTATATTAGTAGAGCGTAGGTTACTAGACACTCTGCCTACCTCTACATTTGTAACCTAAACTAGTAGAAGCACTTTATCACAAAAAATATATGTTTGCAGTAAAAAAAACAATTTATTATTCTGATCATAAGCATAATCCACATCAGTCTCTGTGTGACTCAAAAGAACACTTAGTTAGCAAGCTATTGCTTAAAATATGTTTATGTAGACTGACTGTTTGTACAGCTGTATTTGTGTAGTAAGAACATTTACATGTGTGTACGTAAGTTATAGGGAGAAAAAAACAATTTTGTTCAAAACAGCCACCGCGACATCCGACATGTTTTCCCAGGCCACCAGAGATCTTTGGATAGTGACAGAGATAATGTACAAGCCAAAGATATCTTTTTAATAATAATTTTTTTTTTTTAAATAATTTCAATACATGTCTGCTTATTTACACTTAAAACTTAAACCATATGATTTTAGCAAAAACTACAATATTGGGTTGTAGCTAGATATGTGATGGTATGCTAGTATTAGGACATATTAAATAATTATACCATTAACATTGTAGTATAAAGGGAAGGTAAAAAAGAGGAGGACACCAAAATGTTCCTTGAAATGTTCTAATTTCAAATTCTCTTTATAAACTACTGCAGGGTAGGAGCTTGTTATAAGTCTTCTTTAAAAAAAAAAGTAGCAGAATCTCTAACCAAATAACCATGAAAGGTCTGTGAAAGGGGGGAAAAAAAGATAACAGAAACATCATTTTGAATGGTAATGTACCTTATCATATATCATATGTTCATAAATGTCTAAAGTATCATACTGTAACTTCCATGGAACCTACATAAGTCCATATCTTAGGCACATAATTAAAATACCTTCTTCCACATAAATTGCAGTATTTCATTTTTCTTTCAATGATGACTTGATTTACCACTGCAACTTTTCACTCATTACACTCAGAATTAAATTTCATTTTGATAGCAAATGCAATAGTAACACTATTGAAAACAATAACCACTCATGTAACTAACTGATATTACACCATAGATCACACAGCAATCGCTCAGTAGAAAAGGAGAGGTTAATAGACAGAATGGTGTAATCATCCTAATTGCAACTCTGGGAGTGATTGGAGGATTGTGTTTATTCAGCTAGTGTGTGTCATGGGGTGATGACAGTAGAACTAAACCCAGTGGGGTCTGATTGAGCTACCATGTAGTAGTATTTTTTATTGATTTTATAGAGTAATACATATTTCATGGCATTGTCAAACTACAAACCTGGTATCTATTTATTAATAAGTGAATTTACATCTGAAAGTCATATACAGTATTTTTAAGTGAACTGTTTGTTTACTGATTTCTGTATGTTACAGGATTGAAACCATACTTGTCGTGCAATTAGTGGAAAGAACAGCTTTGGCACCATGCTAGAGCTATGACAAAAATAATAATATATACTATCATAGCCATTTAAAAAAAACAGCCATAAAAAAATCAAGAAAAAACTGTCCAAAGAGATAACTGTGTCAGTATCCACCGAGGGAGGACTCAAGATTTAATGGGTGTCGTGACATACATAGTCAATCCTCTTTAAACTTCATTTCATAGTTGCAACATCTTTACATCATGTCCATGTCCAGCAGTGTTGTAGGGCCATGAAAGAAGTTGCATTACTCCAGACATCAGAGTAAACCTACCTCAGACAGAGTTTACTTCAGTAGTGGTAACATTTCTGTTCATACACTCCACGTAAGGTAGTCCCTTCTGCCCGGAAGTGTTGATACTGTATAACAATGTTTAATTCTTTAATAATTTCATGTTTATTTGAAATTAAATTTATTGGTACAAGCTAACCACTTTCTGCATTTGTTCACTAGGCTGAAACAAATTCATGATCCTAGTATTATAAAGTTCTATCTGAGTGAAAAGCTGGTTTGAGATATGAGACATCAAGGTTTGGCATTCCAACTAACAAAACTAAGATTTTTCCTTTACAGCTTAACAAGGCCTAAACTTTAACGTTGCTTCAAACTTATTTTATTGTAATTCTGCCACAATTAGAAAGCAAATGTTTCAACACCAGCCAAATACAGACAATTATTATTATTACTATTATTATTCTGAGATTTTAATATCAAATGCTGTTTGGTTTTATATGGTTTTATCTGTTTCTTATTAAGCAATCTCACAATCTCATTAAATAATTAATAAATGGTAATAGACTCAGCAGAGAAAGACATTATGAGCCTATTAAGATCCTATTATGATCATAAAAGTTTTTCCATAAATTCTATTTTCTGTTATTTAGAATTTGTTCCTTGACAAAATATTTTGCATTAACTATTCTTTTTTAAATATTTAACAATATTGAAATACATTAGAACATACAATGAGTGCTTCTGTGCCACCACTTTTTTATAAGTGTGCTAGGCAACTTTCAGTCCCAGGTTACAGTGTTCAGTTTATAAAGTACATGTAGTAATAATAATCATCATCATCATCATCATCATCATCATCGTCATTATAATCATCATTTATAAACTCATATCAAAAGCGATCACAAGCTATTATCTGTAATGCTAATCACAGCTAATGTTAGCTATAATATGCCAGAATATACATTGTAAAACCAATGTACCTGTTTTTACACTTATTTACTACTATTTATTACTATCAGGGACAATATGTAGAACATCTACAGTTAAAAAGTAATTTTCCTCCAACTCACAATATTTAGTCTTTTTTTCTGCCAGAGCGTAAATAGAATCTGGACATTGTTTGGCCAAGGCTGCCTATGATGTGTTCATCCTATTTTCATCTGACAATGATCAGCTTGCAGAACATTATAAAACTTAGTCTATGAGTTTGGATATAGAACTTTTTCAATATTCACCAGAAGTTTATATTTAAAAGTAATAATAATAATAATAATAATAATAATAATAATAATAATAATAATAATAATTATTATTATTATTATTATTATTATTATTATTATTATTATTATTATTATTTCACAAAAATGTCGGATAAAACCATATAATATTGAGGTCACGATTTGATGTGGTCCTCTCAAAATTCAGCCTTTTTCAACTGTTTTAACTCTGTTGTAGGTCCTAAAAATTTTTTTATTTCCTAAGATTTCCTAAATTTCACACTGTTCTAAAACCCAAATATAAAAAGCAATTAGCTAGATTTTCTCCACTGCATTAACAATAATACACATGCATACAAATTACACTTCCCAATGGACCAATTTTAGTGACCCATTTATATGACTTGTGTAAGACCAACAATTAATATTTTACTATATTTATACATTGTATTATACTATATGTTTCTTTTCATGGGAGGATAAATAAGCAGCCATTGATTCTTGGTAGAAAATAGACAAAATAGAGATAACACATTCTGCTACTCCTGATCAAATCATAGCTGATCAAGAGTGTGAGTCCCCTAGTAAGTACTGTGAATATTTCATATGTTATTTTTCATTATTTCATTCATTCATCTTCAGTAACTACTTTATCCTGGTCAGGGTGGCAGTTGAACCTGGAGCCTACCCAGAAACACTAGGCATGAGGTGGGGATACACCATGAATGAGATGCACATCATGCACCTGAACATTCAGACAAAGGTAATACAATATCGCTCAACACCTGTCACTGGTTTAATTAGTACACTTTATTTGTAACTCTATTCATTATTTCATCTTTCCTAATGACTTTAGTTGAAAAACATTTCTGAAAAACTTGGCTAGGCTCAATAGATAATGGAAACAGTGCAAAAATTAATCTTGATGATTATGGCTTTATTGTTTAAGAAATATTCCCTTACAAGGGATTTGACTGGGCAGTTGTTCCGAGTAAAATAAATACTTGCTGAGCACTAAATCTTAAAGAGAAAAAACTTTTATTTTTATACTAACTTTATACTAACTAACAGAAATGGTATCCTTGGACTTAGACGTAACAGTATTAGCATGAGGATATGTTTTTGATGGAGACAGCAAAGTACTTCTGTAAATCACTCTAGACAAAAGTGTCTGCTAAATGCTGTAAAGAGTTTTATTTTATAAAAAGAAAGAAAAATAGAATATGTATTTATTTTTCAGCAGATGCAAAATAGGGTATGGACAGATTGATCAATTCAATAAATGCTGCACAGTTGCGTATTTTACAGAATGTACAGGAAACCAAGACATTTAAATATTAAGTGTAATAATAATTCCCTTGATTGTTAATAATATATGTTGGTACACTGTATGATAGTGTTGATGATCCAACAAGCTTTTCATTCAGTTTGAATTGTGTTGTAATCATTAGAATTTCATGTATGCATTTGCACTGCAAAAAAACTGCATCTTAGCAAGTGAAAATGTCTTGAATATAGTCTATTTTTTAGAATTTTTAGAAAAACTAGAAATCAGGTGACATTATCTGCCAGTGTAATACTGTTATAAGCTTGAAATTAGCTAAAGGAAATAGATTAATATCTAGACTGTCTATAAATAGGATTAATTATCATCAGCAGTGTGATTATCATTATTAAATAAGCCATTTTTTGTGGATTTTTTTATACAGACTACCAAGATGACTATTGTGGTTAGATTGTAAAGTCTCTGCACACATTGCCTTCTGTCTCTTATCTCTCTCTCTGTAGACTGTAGCCAGTGTTACTTTTTGAATAGAAGAACCTTGCATGTGTGAGTGTGTGAGCCATAGCTGTTTCATCTCTTCATGGGCCAAATACTCCCTAATGGTGGGAAAATGTGAGAGTTTTGATCTAGTGGGGCTTTGTTTAAGATACTGAGAATATTTTGAGGGTTAGAGATAGGTGTAGAATTATTTAGCTACAGTAACACACAAGTCAATGGAAATACGTTACAAAGATCACATTTCTCGTGTGTGTTTGTGTGTGAAGTGCATGTACAAATCTAGTATTCCCCTGGGTCCAAAGCAGTAGGTGTTCAAGAGTGTCACCAGTCTGTGTTGATATGTATCACACTGCCCACAGGTAAACACATCCTTAATAGGATTCCTACATGATGGCTCGATTTGTGTGTGCTGTGTGTGTGTGTGTCTTCATGTGTGTTGGGGGGAGGGGGTGCATCTAGGGAGAAGACACTATGATGGAGATGGAGTTGGGGTGAAGTTTACCGTAACCCCAATCTCAGTCCTAATCCCTCCTAAAGGGAACATGACTGAACATGATTCCAATTCCAAAGCCCAAATCTAAACAAAACCAGACAGGCCCCTCAAACTACATGCACACACACACACACACACACACACACACACACACACACACACGTGTACACGTACACACTCATGCACACATGCACGCACACACACGTGATATTCAGTGTGTTATGGCTTTAATATGATACAGTCCTTTATATTATTGTAAAGGAACAACCATTATAGAAGCCAGAGTGTGTGTGGAAAAGAGAGAGAGAGAGAGAGAGAGAGAGAGAGAGAGAGAGAGAGAGAGAGAGAATAGAACTATGGCTATGTACACATTGCAAGCTCATGTCTGTGTAAAACCTATATTTCTTTTAAAGTTAAAAGACAAACTATTGTGAATGTTAATGCATTGCCTAGCATTACATAAATGATTATTTGCTATGTTAGCTATCCATTTGACCCAAACACAACACAAAGTTAAGAAATAAAGGCAAATCAGCCTTAATCAAAAATAAACAATGTGTAGACAGTCCAATGTAAAGTGTCGTCATGAAACAACAGTTGAAAGTCCTCGGTTTGATCCTGATCTCAGGTCTGTGGAGTTTTGCGTGTTCTCTTATCTCACCTCCCAAAAACATGCAAATAGGACTAGCTACTCTACATTTCAAGTAGGTGTGAATGAGTGTGTGAATGTGTGTGCATGACGCCAGGTGATAAACTGGCTTCCCATCCATGGTGTACTTCCTTCTTGGGATTGGTTCCTATAGTAATAAATTTTTTATATTGCTAAATTAAAAAATTTTAAATGTAATTACTAAAAGGAATGAAAGCATTAATTAATTAATTAAATATAAAATCTAGTATATGTAGTACCGCCCCAGAAATGAGTGGTCCCCTCAGAGTGGTCCTCTACTGTCATGTGCTTTAAAAATATGCTATGAGAATTATGTTTCATTAAAGACTAACATCTAATCTTAAGACTAGATTTCTATTTTTCACAAGCTGCAGCTCACCTCCAGAGCAAATCTTTTTTGAATGCTTGTGCTGCCAGTTTTGCTACTGCAGTAATGAATACAATGCTTTATGTTGCTCAAGATTACGTTGTTTCTTTTTTATTGATTTGGGAAATGTGTGAATTTGAGTTGTTTCAGGTCAAAGGTCTGTTCACAATGATAGATAGGGCTCACAAATGTGAGGACATGGTTTACACTCACAAATTCTCTGGTTTTGATAAGTAACAGCTGTAAATCACAGTATCAAATGTGCATTTCTCCAACCAGTCTGTATTGATGGGGCATAAACTCAGCCTACACACAAGTATACAGGCATACTGGGTCAAAAAGCCTCAGGCCTATCTGGAGAAGATACATAACTTATTTTCCAGTGTGCTTTGGGGAGAAGAAGCAGAAAAAGGGTAGAGATTTATGTGCAGCAATGAATGAGTTGACACAGCTATTTCTCTGTGGCATCTCATGTTTTAGTCTTAATACTCAAATACTGAAAAACACGCTTTAAGAGAGAAATTGACCATTTAATACACTTATGCATGCCATGTGTGTGTGTGTGTGTGTGTGTGTGTGTGTGTGTGTGTGTGTGTGTGAGTGTGTTACTGTGAATAATTCCTCTCCAAAATTCCACTCCAAATGAAAAACAGATGACCAGTTGAATCTTCTGTGTGTGTGCGTGTGTTTAAAAAAATAAATAGATTAATAAACTGATCTCCTGGCTAGCATGAATTATATTGAGTCATTGCTGTTATCTTCCAACTAGTCATGTAATAAAATGTGTCTATACTTTCTCTCCACTACTGAATATCATCTTATCACATCATCTCACCATCAGTGGTATGGCAAGGAATTAATTTCAGGGGAGATGAGGAAATATAGGAGCAGGAAAAATGCATGAATTTGATTGGTCAGTCATGTTTTTCACCATAGCAGCTGGTAGCCAATAAAATGTAAGTAAGTAAGCTAAGAGACACACACATTTCATGTCTAGGACGATTAAATATGGAATTGTAATGATGACTTTTTGACCTTTCATCAATGCCTGTAGACAAAATACTACGTAAAACATTACTTGACATCATCTGTGCAGTATGTTTGTTATGTTAGCCAGCCGCATATAAGCATTTGGAACTGTCATGAAATTATTTCTGGGAGGTAAGGGCTTCAAACCCAAACCCCACCTTCTAGCTACAACTCTGTTCACCATAATGTCTCAAAGACAGCTGGTATATGAATAAAGGTCGTGAACAAAAAAAGTGTTTATCAGAATCACAAGCACGCCTCAGTGGAGTCCCTTAACCATACACAAACCTGAGTCAATCTCCATGAAGCTAAGCTACCATCCCTGTCCCCCTCAGTTTAAATAAATAAATAAATTAGAAGAGTGGCAATTAAAGGAGGCTGCACATGCAACAGGTGACAAACAGGAGGAAAACAACAGGAGAGTTGCATAAGTGATTGCGAATATCTCAAAGACAGCTAAAATTCACACTTCAATATATTCCTCACTTGGATTCTGAGAGAGAAGTCTAGAAGTATGAGATAGTCTATTTACAAAAGAGATGGAAAAGAAAATAAGGAAGTACTTTTAGCTCAGTTTGCATCCTCAACCGGAATCCTGAACAGCCATGAAGCTCCAGGCCGGCTCTCGACCCCAGCTGTTCCAGATCCCTTATCAGCTCGATTGACGTCACACATTGGAAGGACAACAAGGAGGAATCAGCTTAACACCCCTCATCTCCAGTCAAATAGCTGCCCTGCTGTGGAATTCAGACTTCCTGCCATGTCATTTGCATGTGTGTAAGTGGCATGATCTCACCACTGCAAATTCATAAGAATTCACATGAGGGATGTAAAGGTATGGTTATTGTTAGGGTGAGGCATGGGTGTGAGCATTTTTAGCTTTTCTTAACACTTCACTTATATGGAATATAAATCATTCCTTCTCTTTGGGATTCATGTGAATTTGGTACAAGATTTATGTAATGAGCATAGATGGAATTTAATAAGATACAATTTAGCTGTATTCAGTTGGCAGGCACTTTTATACAAAGCAGCAGCATATAAATGAGGTAAAGTCCAACAAAAGGCCATAGCTAAAAAAAAAAATAAAAAAAATTAAGGCTCGAAGGCTCAACCAGTGTCTCTTTGGCAGTCCTGGAATTTGAGCTCTCACCCTCAATTACCAGACACTATGTATAACCAGTATGCTAGCATTGTCATTGTTTCCCTACAAATTGTGTTGAATGCCATAGAATCTGATGGCATTTAAAAACCTGGACACAGTGCCATTTACTTTCACAATGCACAAAAATACCACAGATTCATTCGCTGAATTTTGCTGAAGGGACATGTGTTAGCGGATATCTAAAGCTATTGGACAGTCTGATACATATGTCAGTGTTCATATTTAGTAGAAAGAGAAGAATTTTGATGCCAAATCTGAGTCCACCACAAATCCGAGAGCTAGTACAAATCCATTTGAAGTGATAGGTCAATGGAATTGCTGTAGCCATTACCAGCAAATCTTGGTTTCAAATCTAATTTTTCATGATTAAATTGTTATTATTGCAAAAGACGAATTGGTGAATATACTGTACCCTTATCAGTCACTTTCATAGGAACACCTGTACACCTGATCTTTCCTGAAATTATCTGATCAGCCAATGACTGCAAGTAAACAATCATGCAGATACAGGTCAAGAGCTTCAGTTAACGTTCACATCAACATCAGAAAGGGGAAAATGTCAGAAAGGGGGAAAATGTAGCATGTTTGTTGGTGCCAGATGGGCTGGTTTTGAGTATTTCAGAAACTCCTGATTTCATGGGATTTTCACACACAGCAGTCTCTTGTGTCTACACAAAATGGTGTAAAAACATCAGTTTGCAGTTCTGAGAGGGGTCAAAGGAGAATGACCAGACTGGTTTGAGCTGACAGTAAGGCTAAATGGTAAATAACTACACTTTACAATCTTGGTGAGCAGAAAAGCACCTCAGAAAGCAGAACATGCTGAACCTTGGGTGGATGGGCAAATCTGAACATACATTGCGCACAGACTCATGCAAACTGGACAGTTGAAGATTGGAAAAAGTCCTGGTGTCACTTCCACCTGTAGAACTGCTGTTTACTGGGTGTTTTTTTTTTGTACCATTCTTTGTAAACTCTAGAGACTGTTGTTCATGAAAATCCCAGTAGATCAGCAGTTTATGTGCTCAAATCATTCCATCTGGCACCAACAACTATGCCAAGGTCAAAGTCACTGAGAGGACATTTTCCCCTGTACTGATGTTTGATGTGAAGATTAACTGAAGCTTTTGATCTGTATCTGTGTATTTTTTATGAAATGTGCTGCTGCCACATGATTAACTGATTAAATTGGATAATTGCATGAATGTGCAGGTGTACAGGTGTTCTTATTAAAGTGGCTTGTGAGTGTAGATTAATTGGGAATTCTAGCCATTGACGGTTTAATTTTAAAGATGTCCATAGGCCTTTCATTATATGTTATCTTTATTTCATTTACAGGCAGGGAAAGCAAAAAGGAGTGAGGGTAAAATCCATATGGTAATGCTTATAAGGGTTAGGTAATAACTAATACTAAGCTGACATTTAGATGCTTCAAAGGCACATACTATTTACCAGTTGATCTGAACAGAACCAACTGATGTGGATCCTTTATCCAACATTTTCTGCAGACCTAATAGTTTATATACAGCAGGAAGTAGAGTAGGTTGAAGATACAACAAGTCTAGTTCCATCGCCAACAGAAAAAAATGTAAAAGATGCGCAGGTAAAACTGTTTTCCATTGTACTCCATATGCTTAGCTGACCTAACGTGAAGATAAAGAAAAGAGCAAAAGCCCCGAATGTTGTAGCATGACTGTAAATTTTGGAATAGCCAAAGGCCAGATTAATTAAACTGTTATGTTGGCTCCATCTGTAAACCTGAATACCAATTCCCACAATTCTCTGCAAAATAATGATCTACAAGCATTATCACCTCTGTTCACCTATCTCACTCTCCCCTCCAGACTTCTAATCACACACACCTGTTTCCAATCATTATTTCACTACATATGGACACTACAAACTTGTGCCTGTGGCCAGCTCATTACTATTAATGTAACCAAGGCTTTATTATGCTATGCTACCATTGCAAGAAAGGTTGGTTTGCATCAAGTAATTTCTCAATTCACATAGGTCTTCCACACCAACCTTGGCAAACCATGTCTTTATGGATCTTACTTTGTGTTCAAGGACATTGTCATGTTGGAACAGGTTTGGTACACCTTAGTTTCAGTGAAGGGAACATATGGGTGTGATGGTCAGGTGTCCACATCCTTTTGGCCATATGATGTGTATTGGGCTAAATATTATCAGAAACCTGAAATAAAAAGCTTAGTTGTCAATAGCTTTGATGGAGTGTGGTGAAACACTATGCCACATGTCCAGTGAACTTGACCTACTACTATTTGATTAATATTAGAACCTTACTGTTTTAAAAGCAAGGAGCTGGTGGTCTGAGAAGAAAGAAGATGCCTCCTACTATCCCCAGCAGTCAAAGCACAAACACAAAGAGAATAAACTCTAGACCAATAATACAGAGGCCATGTACATGAAAAGCCAGAGGCAACTTTTGGAGGCTCGGGTTTGCTCCACATGCTCCATCAGACTGTACAAGTGAATTTTTTAGGATATGCTATGCTGGTGCAGAAAGTAACAGAATGAATAAACTCACCAAGGGGGTAGGTTCTGTCATGGAAGTGGGAGTGGAGATGGAAATGGTATCCAAATAGACCATCATGTACAATGTCTCCCAACACTGTCTATGGAAAACTGAAAATCACCTTCAGCAATAGGCTGATCCGACCACAGTGTAGCAAGATGCACTACAGAAAGTAATTCCTGTCAACTGCTACCAAATTTGACAACTCTCCCACTGTGATTCTGAACTTAGACAATAACAATATCAGTGCAGAAGCAACAACAGTGCAAATTGAATGAGAGTACAATAGTCTTCCTGCAGGTGGGGGAAAGAGAGCAGTTTAACAATCAGAGGAGTATAATTTGTATCGAGAAACAAGATTTCTGGATATCCAACAAACCAACACACCAATGCTTCTTCACAAATACATTCTCACTATGCCTCTCTCGCACACTCACTGAGCACACTGTAAGGCACCAACACAACACAGTGTCACAAAATCATGGACCTACAGTCATCATCTCCACCAGTAATTATTCATATTATCACAGATTTTTTTCTGATTTTAAGGCAGATTGTGAACCTGCAGGTGTATGGTTTGTACTGTGTTGTCAGTAATTGACTTGCTAAGCATCCAAGGCCTGCACTGTTGAAGTGCTAAGCTCATTTTGTCCCCATTAATCTTCACACACTCAAGAGGAGAATACTGTGAATGGCTTTAAAGAACTACAACAGGAGGTTTTTTTTTTCATAAATGACTGACCGCTAACATTCTCATAAACAGTTAAGGTATCTGTGGTGACATAGTGACAAATTCAATTCAATTTACACTAATAAGGCTGTATTCCACCAACTTTAAAATCTAAATGAAACCTAAACAGAAATTTAAGAAAAAAAAAAAGATTTCTTTATATATGCATATATTCAATTAATTTTTATTTGTATAGCGCTTTTTTACAAAGGTCATTGTCTCAAAGCAGCTTTACACAAACAAAAGTATAGTGAAGTNGAGATGGTGATAGGAAGAAACCTTGAGAGGAACCAGACTCAACAGAGAACCCATCCTCATATGGGTTTACACTGTAAATATATCTTATACAGTGTATCTCTACACACACATTCACACAGTACTTCATACCTAGGGTCAATTTGTCTTATCCAGTCCACCTACTTGCATGTTTTTGGGAGGTGGAAGGAAACCGGAGAAGAAAGATTTTACTTTGAGTCTTTTTAAACCCCTTTTTTTAAATGACAAAGCTGGCTTTTTATATATATTTGGCTATTTTTTTTTTCAAGACTACAGTACATGTAAATATTTATTTGTATCATAAAATTCCTAAGATAGCTAAACTTCATTTAAATAATTTGCAGTAGAATACTCTATTACAATACAATACTCATGGAATTAAAACCCCAAAAGTCTGAATGCTCAGCGATATATATATATATATAACAAATCCATTTACCTTTAAACATTTCAAAATGAGCTGGATTTTATACAGGAGACCTTTATGGCAGCTCTTGCACCAAATGCTGAGCTGCAGAATGCACAATTTTCTTTGCCTGTTTGTTTAGTGATCTAGATTTATAGTCAACACAACAGTCAGCCACTGTCACCTGCTGAGATGTCATTGTTGCTTCCCCACACATGGCACAGTGGCACAGGAGGCAATCAGTTCAACAGATGACTAGATTTACCCCAAAAATGTGTCCTACTAACCCTTACTTTCTGTTCAAGTCAAAATGAACCATGTTAAATGTTTATTCGAAGTGAAATTGAATTTCCCCATGGACCATTATTGCAGTAATTATATTTCTAATACTGACAATATAATAGAATAATATCAGAAAATAATATAATTTGCAGACCTTGAATTTTATCAGAAATAACATATTTAAAAATAACTGTTGAAACAAAAAAATGAAGTTAGTGTCTTTGAATGAATGAATCCAGGTCTCACCATCTCTTATACACACTCCCACCTCTGCACACACATGCCATCAGCTGGATCGCTGAGCACTCAGACTTTTGGGGTTTTAATTCCATGAGTATTGTTTCTATTGCAAATAATTGAAATGAAGTTTAGCTATCTTAGGAATTTTATGATACAAATAAGTATTTAAATGTACTGTGGTCTTGAAAAAAAATAGCCAAATATATATATATATATATATAAAAAGCCAGGTTTGACATTTAAAAAAAGGGGTTTAAAAAGACTCAAAGTAAAATCTGCTTCTCCGGTTTCCTCCCACCTCCCACAAACCTGCAAGTAGGTGGACTGGATAAGACAAATTGACCCTAGGTATGAAGTACTGTGTGAATGTGTGTGAGGAGATATACTGTATAAGACTATCTACTACTAGAAAATACATGTACCTTGACATACAAAAAGCAATTCTATGAAAAACTGGTGAATCTACCCTGCAAAAAAATGAGAGCAAGTAAAAATATCTTCAATATAGTGAAATGTAACTAGTATTTCAGTATTCTATTATTACAATAGACAACAGACATCTCTTACAAATTACTTATTCTATTGGCAGATAATTTTGGTTCTTTGCCAAAATAAATGCTTAACAGAAATTAATATTCAGTAGGAAATACTTAATAAATTAATGTTGTTGTTGTTTTTTTTGCAGCGTACAATAGGCAATCATCCTATACATACAATAATTCATTTTAAATAAAGGGAATTAACTTAAAAAGAGAGAGAGAGAGTGAGAGAGAGAGAGAGAAGCAAAGTTAAAAATTACCCAATGTTAAATAAAAGGAGTTAACAATAAAAGCTTAACATAAAATTGGCTTTCCTTGTGGCTCGCACTTTCATGTTAAAATTTTTTATTTATTGCTGATAAACTTGTCTGCTGTTGTTGATTTTTTTTGTTTGTTTCTTTTGTTTTTTGGTTTGTTTGTTTTTTTGAGTCGAATGCTTTTACCTGTCCTTAAATGTAATCGAATTTTATCTGACTGCTTTAAAAGAGAGAGAGAGAGAGAGAGAGAGAGAGAGAGAGAGAGAGAAGTTCGAAGTTCCAGTATAGCCACAGGAACACACGTGTGATCACTTCCTCTCTCTCTGTCTCTATTTCTCTTTCTTTCTTAAAAGCTCTTTGGGGATGAGGCACTGGTATGGTTAGTAAACATGCCGAAATGAATGACCTCATTCTGTAAAACGTCCTGAAGAGAAATACAGAAATTCTGAACCTATAAGCTAACGTACATGCACATACACACACACACACACACACATATACACGTATGACCCGCTCTAAGCTGTGGATCAATTATAGGCATTGTTACATTTCATCAGCAGTCATCTCTGCCATGCAGGAGATACATACTGACACTTGAACTTTAACCTCTGACTGTCATAAACATTGGTGTGTGTGTGTGTGTGTGTGTGTGTGTGTGTGTGTGTGTGTGTGTGTGTGTGTGTGTGTGTATTTTAGGGGATTATTTTGACAGGTAGGAGATTGTTGTTATTGCTTTTTGCCCTGGGGTCTTGTGTGTGTGTGTGTGTGTGTGTGTGTGTGTGTGTGTGTGTGTGTGTGTGTGTGTGTGTGTGTGTGCAAGCTTATGTGTATCCACACTTATGTTTATGTGTATGAAATGTTTCAGCTTCCTGTATCATATTCACCTGTTGTGTCCCTGTCAGCACCATGCTGCCAAACTGCATTGCTTCAGTCTTTATATCTGTCTCAGTGTGTAACAAATCTTTATTGTTTAATGCCACAAATAAATTATCATTGGCTGATTGACTGCATTAATTTTATTTTAATTTTTTTTATTTTGGCCAAATTGTTGCAGGTAAGCTCACATCAGCTTTAAATGTGAATGTATTCTAAAATGCTTAAGTTACTGTACTGTACTGTACATCTTTAGACAAATGGCCAAAACATTAGTACATTTTTCCAGTCATAAGGCAACATTAAGACTTATTATTGATGGGAGAATATTTAGAGAGATGATGCTGTTGAGATGAGCTGTCTGTACTGAATCTTTCAGCAACACATAATAATACTATACTAATATATGAGAGTAAGTCAAATGAAAACCTTAAAAGTGTGATATAAATTAGAGAAACAGTATGCTAAATTTGTAGTTGCAAAAGTAAAAATTTACTACTGGTCCATTGTTCTCAATAGCCCCTTTTACTGCTACCTTCAGCCTGAAGCATTGTTGTGACACCTTTTTGCAATAAAAAAAAGGTTTTTCATTTGATTCACCCCTGTATTATCCATTATGTTTTATAAACATCTCCATACTGAACGATGCACAGCATGTGTGAATGGAAAGCTCCTTTAATACCATCACAATTTTTGTTCTATTCATTTAACTGACTGATGCCCCTGGTGGAGCAGTTATATAAAACAAGTCTAATCCATTTGGCATGTGTTGGTCATCTGTGGATCATCTGATTTATAGCATCCAGTCAGATTTTTTTAAGTGTCACAATGGCCTGGAAATGTATTTTCCTGATCCATCAATCTGGTGATAAACGTACCCAAATTCTTCACTCAAGTAAAGGTGCAATTTCTAATCCAAATAAATATTCTGATAAAAGTTGAAGTACAGCTTCAAATTCTTCACTCAGGTTAAATTATAAAGGTATAAACTCTTAAATTTAGTTAAAGTAGAAAGTATTTTTAAACAAGCACTAAGTATTTTAAAGTATTTTTCTTTTAAAATGCTGTCGGTTAAAATAAAAAATATTAGGTGAATGAAAACTCAAGTATAGATACTTAAAGGCAAAACTTAAGGACAGTAACAGTTACCTTCCACATAATGTTGATGACCATCTGTTATAGTCAAACATAATGTTAGAGTGGAAATAGTGTTGTATCTAGAATTTGCAGTGTGGTAGATATCTAGGACACAAAAGTCTACTAATTGAGTGGTTGAACATTAATGGGTTGAAAATTGACTCTTTGGCCATTCTGGGATTTCAGCATACAACCTTCCAGCTCTACATGCAGAATGTTCACACTCATTCACTTTAAATCCTAACCCCATCCCAGGAACCGTGGGTGTGAGGTGGGAGTACACCCATGATGGTACGCCAGTTACGCCAGTTGGATGCCAGATGCTAACTATCATATATATCAAGACAAAATTTCACTTTTACAAAGTATGAAAACATTGTAGATTAATTGGAGTTCCAGAAGACCTTCATTGTGTTTACACATAATTATGCACATATCTCTCAGGTAATTACAGCTAAGTGACAGGCTATCTACATGATGTCTCCAGAATTGTCTTGTAGCATGTCATAAGCTTGTGTGATTTGCCTTGTGTGATTGGCCTTAGATGACATGAAGCCAGTGTTTACTCAGTAAGCCATTCATAGCATGCAAACTAGCTGAACGGTAGATGAAAGTTTTGATTTTTGTGTAGGTGTAGATAATGAAATATGCCAACTAAGAATATTTTCTGGTCACTTTTGTTCATTAGACCTCTGTAAAGCAATGCTGTGACAATGTATACTGTAATCTCTTTACAGATTAGGAATTGAGATGCTAGAGGTAGGCTAGATTAGTTTTTGTGCTGTTCGTCAGGTGAAGCTTTTGCTTTCAATCCCTTGATCACACTTGGAATATAGGTGTAGGTATAAGCACAGTGTTCTATTAGCAAAACAGTAACAAATGGCCAATCAGATTAAGGCTCAACTGTATAAGTTGCAACACCTCATATAGGACATAAGCATGTCTCATATTCTGGAATTTACAAAACAAATTCATAACAGAGCAAAGTTGACAAATACAAGTAAAACGCTTAACACTAGGAAGATTTCTACTGAAATTTTTCACAGTTTTCTTCATAATTTGATCACCTGCCAATACCCACCCACCAGCAAGCTTTCTCCTATCATACAACAGCTACCAACTAGCAACTAACACATGCCTCCTTGACATGTGAAGCCAAAAACTGCTCATGCCATCACAGGGCAGCATAACACCCTCTAGGGAAACCTCTATCTTCCCTTTTCCGCATACATGAGATTACAGATACCCACAATTGGCTAGTGTCGCATATGTTTGATGTCATCCTTCTCACCCAGGGAGCACAACCAATTTGCTTCCCCAGTTTTACTCCCTTGGCTCTCGGGAATGGATGGCTGTAGCATCTACCAATGAAATGGTTAATGCTTTCCTGTTGCACCACTGGAGCAGTATGCATATTAAAAATAGTAAAGATTCAGGAGTATGCAGGCAAAGTGTAATGTTAGGTATCGCTTTGGCCTGGAACAAAATATTTCAACCACCTACAAAGTCAACATTGGGATGCTAGTGCTGACTCATTATAGTGCTCTGAACCATTCTGAACATGCACTGAGTTGGCAGTTTATTAGGTACCTTATAGCTAAACCTTCTAGTTATTTTATGTGGTTGTTCTACTACACGAATACACTTTGTAGTTCTATACTTCTAAATGGTAGCCCATCTGTTGCTTTCTGCTATTTATGACCCCCACTCTACCCTGTAGTTTACTGGAAAGGAACCACCATAGTACCACTATGGTGGTTGAGGTGGCTCTCAAGATAGCAGTTACATACAGTATTAGTGGCCTGTAAGTGCATTGCACTGGTAAACAAGCAACTCAGTGCGCACACAAACATGCAGCCCACTCCTCAAATGATGCACAACATAAGCGTAAGACTAATAGCTTTAGCTTAAATCTGTTATGTGGTATCAACACACCTCCTAATGATGTTCCATGAAAATTCCTGATCCAGTTCAGTTTGCTCAGAACATTCTAGAACTCTAAAAATGTAGGTGGCCATTCTTAGATGAAAAAAAACATATGTTTGTGCAATCTGGGGTTGTTGCTAATTGCGAAGATGTCACCACAGTGTGATTTTTGATCAATTGCTCAGTCCATCTAGTCTCACTCTAAGGTATTCGGTTCCTTTTGGTGAGCTTCAGGTGATTTATTGAACCTCCAACTTTCACCATGTGATAAGCAGATTTATCTTGGGTCCTCTTCATGAGATGCAGCTTCCCTCCTACCAGCCTGGCTTTATTTGTAGGCCATCATTTAACCAGATATATCAGGCTGAATCCAATCAGCAGCTGAATACCAAAAAAAAAAAAACAGATTAGCAAATGAGTTGCATGTTATATTGTTGAAATGAAGATTTCACACATCACACCACTGTCGGCTAGAAGTTTGTGGATACAGTATACAGTAGATTGATTTCTACCATCTGGTTTTCATAAGCATATTCTGTCTGTTGCTTTTGAAAAAATGTTTTGGATATTACATGTGGAAGACGCTACAGCTGTTCACCACACATGCATCCATGGGAAGGCATCACTCTCACATAGTCACAAAAGTCACTTTTGTGTTTGCATGCCTGCTAGAGAGAGGGAGCTCAGATAATATTCTGAAATGACAGAAGATGTGCTTTATGGGTTGAAATGAGTCACTCACCAAAACAGGAAGTGAAAGAAAGCTCTACTTCCTGCCTAGACAGTTGGACACTTTGTTGAAGGACCACAGTGTAACTCTTTCTGCAACTCTTTTATAAAGAGTCCTCCTTTTTTTCAGTTCTGCATCCAGTTCACAAATTTCAAAGATACAGTAGTTTATATCTCATTCTTTCCTCCTCTCTATGCCCAGTTGTATATATATATATATATATATATATATATATATATTTATTTATATATATTTTTTTTTTTTTTTTTTTTTTTTTTTTGCAAAATTTGACTCTGTAACCTTGCATTTTTTGTACCATTGTGTCCCACTGAAAATGGGAACAAACTGCTCAAGTTAGATTTTGTGTCATGTTACTTCTTTAATACATAGAGTCAGAGACTTGCATGCACGCTCATACACCTGAAATGCTTTACTCAAAAGGTCAGGCAAATGGCTGACAAGTCTAATGGGATTGAAGCTAGCAAGTCATACTAAGCAGCCCATTAGCTCATCCTATTAAACAAGGAATAGCGCCACTGAGGCATCTTATTTTAGTGCAAAACCTTATGCATATTCATATAATTCATATGAACAGAGAGGTTTGGCAGGGTGGCACACTGATGTAGATGAACAATAAACACTATAAAATACCTTAATCTTTATGTTTTTCATGATGGATGGAAATGATGTTTTAAAAATAACAGAATCATAAAATCATAATGTATGCAATGGATATCAAATTGAAGAAGCATCAGGATGCATAAGGAATTGGTTTGTAATCACATCAAGGCATCTGAAATGAAACCTAATCAAATCATGAGCTGCTTAGAGATTCCCATCCCTATGAATAAACTGGTGACTTATGCTATTATTATCAAATTTAAGTCAGTGTACATTAATTGTTCACTTTTTTAGATTGAACTTTGCACAGAAAAGGTTACTATTTCCATCCTTACTCACTCACTTTGCATGAAGACTCGGCAATGCAAATGCAACCTTGAGTAAGATGTTGCGCTATTCCTTCCTACTTGCCTTCTAAGCCAGGCATGTCTCAGGTTCTTGCCAGAGGGTTAGTTGTGTAAATCCACATATGAATAATGGATTCATTTTTTTTTTAATTCTCTTGTATATTCTGGCAGTATAGTAACATTGGTATTCAGAATTGGTGACACAAGTGGGCCCCTTAAGTTACAGATAAAGTTATCTGTATTCAGGCATGATACACTGGTGATTTTTTGAGCTGGTCTACTCATTTTCATCAGCAGATGTGTTGGAGCAATAATTTTCAAACTGTATGTAAACCACCTGCTTTAAAAAACTCAAAAAACTCAAACCTTTAAGCATAAAGAAATCAGGCTACATAAAAATGCAAAATGATGACACATGTCACATTTTACTATTAAAATATGCTGTCAATTACAAAACAGTGCAACCAAAAAACAAGGGACTATTTAAAATATGTTTACTTCAAAATGGTATCTTTTTGAGCAATGCCTAAATGCGTAGATATTTGAGGTCTGTTCACAATTTTGTTTTTTATATCCTCACTGCTAGTGTTTAACTCCACTCTGAACAAGGCCCAATGTGCTTAAAAAAAATTTGTGTTTCATTTGGAAGTGGGTGGCAATCAAGGAGGCAAGTGGCCCATAAAATTGATATCACATTTATTTTAAATGATACATTCTATATTATTTCATCATATATCACAGTGTTGACGAATTCTCAACTCTGATAGGAGAGAAGATGTTGACTAATTTTTCAATAACGGCAGCTCTGACAGTAGTTCCGGCTGTAATTCAAATGATTTTGATGAGGTTTGCACTTGTTCTAATATGTTACTGTTTCTATAGTAGCAGCTCATTCATATCTTATGCTATCTTTTGTTTGGGAGAGCTAAATGGAGGGTGGGAATTGCCAGGTGACCAAACTGGGGAGAAAATGAGGAAGAATTAAATAAAGCATGATGTGTCATTCATAAATGAATTAAATTTGTAATCACTGGAAAATCCCAGTGGTATAAGAGGAATAAAGCACTTTAGGACAAGCTGTTATAGACAATGATGATCCTCCACCTTGTGTCAGGTTTTATTCTTTACGTTTATTTCTCAAATTCAATCATTTAAAACTGTACTTTTATTCTGATTAGCAAATCAACGTCAAGCTTAATACCAAATGTATTTAGCAAATGTAGGCTCAGTAGCAAAATATCTGAGTGTTGTATGTTACAGAGTTTCACACTGTGCTTTCTACTGTATCTGCAGCATGTTCTAGTTGCGTTGAGATCGTTACAATAATTGCAGGGGAAATCTTTTATACTCCTGATAAAACATCGGTACATAGTATTATATATTTCCATTTTTTATATATTTACACCTGCACTTGATAAAAGAACACAGACGTGTGTGAAAGCGAGGAAATCAGGCGGATTGTTCTGGTCTTGCATAATTTACACATTTGTGTGTATGTGGGAGAGAGACAGCGAGAGCGAGAAGGTTGTCTTATCAGTTAACCTTTATTTCCAATGCACTCATACACACACTCATAATTACGTTTTTAAAATCCTCTCTGCTTGTTCTGGCAGTGAGAGTGGAACAACGATTCTCATCAAGTCTGCTTTTTAAAGACTATATACACGTGGGCAGATGGCTTGGGGCTTATTTGAGGAAATCAAATGGCTTACAAAAGGCAGGAAAGATTGCATTTATGAAATAATCCCCCCATATTTATTTCATCTACACACCCGAGTACACATTGTTTTTTTTCTGTTCCTCTTTTTTTCCATTTGTCTCGCTCTTTTTTCAAGCCGAATGAACGCAGAGAGGAAGTGGGGGGAGAGAGACGTACTGTGGGAGGTTTGTGTTAGACATAATTTATTTAGATTAGGAGCACAGATCACACTGAATATCATTTGTAGCTAGATCCTCAGGCTAGTGTAAGCCTATGTGTCGCTGTGGAAGATGGGAAAGAGCTGGAGAACGCATTAATCTTTTCATCTCCATCTTTCCTTCACATCCCCCTCTCTCTCTCTCTCTCTCTCATTGTTTCTCTGTATTTCTGTATGTGTCTATGCTTTGATTGTCCTCTAATGAGATTAGTGGCTGTAAAAAGTGCAAGATGCTTGGTGAATGAAAGTAAACAGGCCATGATGAGGAAAAGCCAAAAGACACACACACACTCACACACACACACACAACAGCTTGTGTTATTGCATACATTAAGCTCCTTCCCAGCTGACTTCAGGAACTCACTTGTGTGTGTATTTCCTGTTATCATGTTGCAACCATCTTCAGTATCTAGTAGCTGCACATAGTTTGTTGGCCAGGAAAGAGAAGTGAAAAAAATCCTCCAATAGCAGAAATGCAAGCCTGTGACATCATTGGTGGATGAAAAAAACATAAATAACCAACGAGAACTGAGCAGAATGTTTCACATGATGCTGACTAGCCTTCATATGATACATATTAACTTCAATCTGGCACATATTAACATCTATTCGTTTTTAATTCTTTATTGTTTTTCTTTCCTCTCTGTGTCTCTGCTGTTGCAATCTGTAAGTTTTGGCTCTGTTTCACCATTTCACCATCTCTCTCCCTCTCTCTCAAACACATGCAAAAACAAATACACACTGACACACGTTAGTGCAATGTGCAACAACAAACGCACACAGATTTTTTTACTGACCCAACACGTACACTGGGTTTAAATGAACTCGAGCTCTGCCTGTTTGCTTCTGCTTTAATTTAGGAACGAGTAGAGTCGCAGCCGTTTACAGGATGTGGCCATGTGTCACACAGGAAGTAGGGTTTGTCAGATATGAACAGTCACATCATGTGATGAGGAACTAAGTCTGCATGTTTACCTCATCAACTGAAGGTTTGTGGTCCCAGGTTGCACATGGTAGTATATGTAATTTGGGATATCTATAACAGTCTATAGTTTGGCAAATAACATTTTTGCTATTTACATTTTTGGGCTTATGGCAGAACTAGCATCCACCTGGTGAACTAAATGAATCGTATATTGAAGAGTGTAGTGTATGCACAACAATTTTGGAATAAGGTGTCAGTTTGGGCATGCACATCAGCATAAATGAGAACTATCTTATACCAGATACATGCATATAAACATTTATTAGCTTATTAATTCACTTAGACATGACCATATAGGAGGGAGACAGCTCAAATAAGTGCATAAGCAAGTGTTCTTGAGGCATTTGTGATGATTTAGATTTGACGATTTAAACAGATAGCTAAAAGTTTCCCTCAATTTGTTAGCCTCATTTGCCTCTTAGTTCCAATGCAAAACCTGGACACCAAACATTTTGTGTATGATAGACTACATCTGAGCTAAGGGGAGAAAAATGAGTGGCAACCTGGTGGTGCAGTGAGTAGCATGAAATAGTCCTCATTGCAGATCCAAAGTGCAGAGGGTGGAGCTAGATCTGATCCAACTCCTGTAAGGATTACCCTAATCTTAATCCCTAACCGTAACCCGTACATTAAACACATTTATCCGGGCTGAAAGCCACTGGCTATTCTCCACCCCCTGGACTTTTGGTAGGAGGAGTTGGATCAGGTCCAACTCCATCCCATGGACATTTTGTTCTGTAGTGAGGGGTATTTGATGAGTATTTTCGCCTGACAACTCCAGGGTCCAGGCTTTTCATCCTGAGCTCGGGTTACTGTCTGTGCTGAGTTTCGTCTGTTCTCATCATGTCTGTGTGGGTTTCCTCCGGGTTCTCCAATTTCATCCTACCTCCCAAAAACATACATTCTACAGCAAATTGCCCCTAAATATTAATGTGTATATAATGGACTGACGTCTCGTGTAGGGTGTATTTCTGCCTCACGCCCACTATCCCTGGGATTCTGACCAGGACAAAGTGCTAACTGAAGATGAATGAATGAAGTAAATGAGTGGCTGAAATTAAAATGTCAGAAATACCATTTCGATTCATATATTCACTGAAAGAATCCAGCCTGTAGCTGTATCTGAGAAACAATATTTCTATGGTTACTCATGGCCTACGCAGTCAAACGTTCATCTACCGTGATGGTGAGTTTCTCCTCCTCCACCCTGCTTGCTTATTCGCGGAATGGACCATTTGCAATGGAAATTACAGATCACCTGTCAATCTCCAGCTAACACAAAGTGACATGAGCACCAAAAGTGAAGATTGCATTTTGTGCATAGTGTATGTCTGAAAGCATCTAGGATACGGTTGAAACATTCCCTTGAAATGTTCCCTGCTCAGTGACACCTGATCCAACTTAGCTTTTTAGGACAGCCATTTTGGTTACTTATAACAGTTTTAAAGCAAGTATGGTTAACTTGATTAAGTTTTATATACATATATTAAAAAATAAAGCACAAGGGTTCTAGCAGTTGTCAGATCTAAAATGAGATTTCTGTGGAAAATGTTATATTTGAATATGTAGGGAAGCGAGAAAGAGAGAGAGAGGGAGGGAGGAAGAGAGAGAGAGACAGAGAGAGAGAGAGAGGGAGGGCTCTGGTTGTGTCTCAGCTCTTATCGGGCTGTACTGAAGCTCGTTCACTCTCTCCGTCGCCCGCACGCGGAGTACCGGACCAGATCACCCTCTCGCCGCTACATTTCTCCCTCCCTT
>CM074962.1:11418782-11428817 GCA_037577455.1 Pangasius macronema
GGAGGCGGGAAGCAAGCCCCCAACCCCTCAAGTTGTGAGGCAAGTCTGCTAACCACTAGGCCACCGTGACCCCTCCATTAGGAGATCATTAGGAAGGAAAAACAGAAAAGCAGCATCTGCAGGGTGATTTACCGGCCCGTTAAAATGACTGCTACAGCCAGTATAACTCCACACACATTGTGTATTCACTTATGCCACAATATTAGTACAATAATGTGATTATGTGACCACACTGTTGAATTCCCGAATCTAATTGGTCAGAAGGTGTTGATTAATTTTCTGTTAATGCAAGAATATGACATAGTGTTGGCTGTGAGGCAAATTATAGGTATGTATTGTATTATGTGCCCTTTCTAATACTTTGTATTACTTTCATAGTAACAACTCATTCACAGGGACTTGTGTGGGTGGCCTCTCCAATAATATGTGTTATATTCGTAAGAAAAACGTATACACAAAGATAATGTTTAGGTCAGTTTTATTTGCAGTATTTGGTTTGCTATTAAGCCAGAACAATGAATGACTGATTTGCTAAATTACACACTAATGTTATAACTGAAAAAAGACAAGAACAAGATATTCTATATATTTTCTTATATAAATGTATATATATATATATATATATATATATATATATATGTGTGTGTGTGTGTGTGTGTGTGTGTGTGTGTGTGTGTATATAGCTCTGAAAACTCAGTCCATTGAATTTCAGTCCATTCCACTGAAAGAAGCCACCACACTGACTGTGTAAAAGCAACAGCTATTTATTGATTTCATTTACATTTACTAAGTAATAAACAAGATAAATAAATTATACATATGACATTTATAAAAAATTATGAAATCTATCTCTATCTTTATACTGACTTTTATTCATAGCCTACAGACTGACGGGCTATTCTGAATCCCACCGTTCCAGCAATCATTCCAAGTTTAATGTAATTTGTAGATGGATAGAAGTCATTATATGTACATCATAAACTTGTTTAAGAGTCTTTAATAACTCTGATGTCATCTCTGTATTAGCTCAGCTGGAATTATCTATAGCAAGCAAACGTCTCATCCACATCTAGGTAATATTTCTAACATAATATGTTTATGGAAAAACAACAGATTAGTGGCGCTTTATCAAAGAATAAATTCATGACGGGAAATGTGTAATTACTTTGATCATCATTATAATACCCATCAGTCTCTGTAGTCTTATCACCTGAGGTAATTTAAACAGGAGCCTCATTTTAACAGGAACTTAATCGTTGGCTCTTTACTCGTCTGTTCTCTGTTCAGTCTCATATCAATGCTGAAACAATCATTGAATAATTCAGTGATTTGTGTTCTGTTGGCTAAGTTTTCCTTATTTTTATTAGGTCATTCTGACATTTAAAAATTTTGTCAGATGTCATTTGTACAGTGTGTGTTAGCGCTATTCTCTGTTTTGTTATGACAGAGCAAGTGCATCACAGACCTTTCAGCAGCAGTTATCTGTAGAAGTGATTAGACTTGTGTCCATTATATTATGCCATGTAACTCTACAACAACTTGATCAAAGGCTGATGTTGACTGTGTGAGGAAATGACGCTTAGCTAGCAAGGTTTACACATCTTTAAGCAGACTGGCTGCTTTTACCGCTGAATATCAAAACCCTCTTTCTTCCTCCTCCTCCTTTTCTCGCTCTTTCTCTCCTGCTTCCTTCCTTTCAGACTGTGTCTTGTACAGGAAAAAAACAAAAAAAACAAAATTAGTTAGTTTTTTTTTTTTTAACCGGCTGGACTCCAACAACAGCCAAGCGAGACCGAGTGGGAAGTGGTCATGAAGGGCGCATAATCTCGCCCACGCACCTGCGTTTACACACATACACACACACAAAGAGTGAGAAAGAGCGGCAGGATTGCGATAATGCTGAAGAGGTGCTGGAGTGGCGGTCTGCTGTTCTTAGCATCCTACGACCTTTCCTTTGACCCCGGAGTTGTTGGTTTTAATGAGTGTTGTTAGCGACGACAGCTCCGAGTGTGTGTTTTAGCCTCGCCATGGAGCAGGACACAGCTGTAATTATCTGGCTGAGTGGCTTTGCATCCATTTGTGTGTGTACGTGTGTGTATGTGTGGGTGGTGCACAGTGTTAGTTCCTTTCCAATCCACTGGATTATCAACAGTTTTTACAATGTTTCAGCTATGTAGGAGTGATACGGGTTGAAATTTGCACTGTCTAATCTAGTCTAAAAATATCATGGTATTAATCAACCATTTAAGAACACACTTAAGAAGCTGATGAAATCTGAAGGAAAATATTATGCCGAATTATCTTCACAAAGGTGTCTTTGAATATCCTTGTATGTAAGAACAGAAAGGGAAATACCCTTGATAAAAGATCAGATACCCTAATTGTTCTTATTTTCTTATAAAGATTGTGTTGTATCTCAGAAAAGCATAATTTATCACGATATTGATATTATATCATCATATTTCTCAGACGTAGTACAGATACAACAACGTCTGAATCCATTCAGTCATATTCCAAAGCTTAAGCAAATAATTTGGGGATTTTTATCGCATGATTGTTGTTATTCTTACTGTTGTTGTTCTTATGTTGAAAGAATATTCTGAAGTCTAATACCACACTGTTAATATGAAAACTGATCAATCACAGCGAAGGCCCGTGTGTGAAGTGATAATTTAGGGTGATTTGAACCGCATCAGACATTTCCAGAGTGCTGTATATAGCTCACGTTCAAAAGCTTCCCAAAGATGTCTAGCTGGTATTTTGTGCAAATGTGCAGCATGTTTATTGAGTTTCAGTGTGTGCTAAACGGCTGTGTTGAGTTTGCAACAATGGTTGATTCTGTTATAAGGAATAATTTGATCAGAGTCTGCACTGTGTGTCATATATTCACTGATAACCAGTGTGTGTGTGTGTGTGTGTGTGTGTGTGTGTGTGTGTGTGTGTGTGTGTGTAAAGCAGCAGCTTTCTACTTTTTTAAACAAATGATACCAATTTTATTTTAATTACCTCCCTTCTCTCCTTTCTAGTCCTTCTTCATCCCTCTCTCTCTCTCTCTCTCTCTCTCTCTCTCTCTCTCTCTGGTGAACTCATGTTGGCTGAGCTGAACATTGTAATTATCTTCTCTTAGTAGGATGGGGCCTGTGTGTGTCTGTGTATGTGTGTAGTTCTCTAGGGTCCCTCCCCCTGGGTGGTGTAAGCAAGCTCTGAGAATGCCAGATTGTTCTGTAGGAAGCCATGGCATGGGAACAATGTGAGATTACGTACACACAGTCACACACATATGAAGACATACATAGCACAGACACACACAAACACATACTCATGCACACATACGGCTGCCACACATGCTTGAAAGTCCACTAATATTCAAGGTCTTAGAGTGTGTATGTGTGTGTGTGTGTGTGTGTGTGTGTGTGTGTGTGTGTGTGTGAAAGAGAGAGAGAGAGTGGGTAGACTCCCGGTCATGTGCTTTGGCCATGGGAAATCAACAATAGCAATGTGGATGCAGGATTTTTAATGTGTGTGTGTGTGTGTGTGTGTGTGTGTGTGTGTGTGTGTGTGTGTGTGTGTGTTGCATTGTTTTAGTGTGGGTTGGTGGACACTGTCTCTTTTCACACAGAGCTGAATAGGGATGATTAAAGTCAGCCTGAATGTATGACTGTCTGCGACAGAGAGAGAAAAAAAGAGAGGGAGAGAGAGGCTGCTGTTCTTTCTTTATGTCTCTCACCCTTTCCATCTGCATCTGTCTGTCCCTTGTATCACTCTCTCTCCCTCTACTTTTCTGCATTCTGCATGCCATCTAAATTGATCAAAAATGTCAATTCGGAGGAACAGACATGGATAAAGAACAAAAAAACTGTTTCTGCCTCCTTGTCACTTTTCATGTCTTTTCATTTCACTGATAATGCTTTATTAGCTTGTGACTGCTGTTACACAACCTTACCAAAGCTAAAGCGTCAATAAGGAACTTAAAATTTACATGACCAAAAAAGTACACAAGCTTATTAGTATTCACTATTTTCTTAAAGTTGCTTGTTGCTTAGAGTTGCAAAAAACGAATTAGCAAGCCAACGTTAGCTGTTCCATTTCAGATTATGAGGGGTCCTGCACATACGCGCGCACACACACACACGCACACACACACACACACACTTATAACAAAACAAAGCAACAAAAAAGAGAGGAGTAATGGAAGAGAGCAAAGAGGGCCTTCAGCTCTCTATAGCACTCACCTGACCACGCCCCTTCAGCTCTCTATAGCACTCGCCTGACCACACCCCTTCAGCTCTCTATAGCACTCGCCTGACCACGCCCCTTCAGCTCTCTATAGCACTCGCCTGACCACGCCCCTTCAGCTCTCTGTTGCACTTTGTCAGTGTGAATCTGAGGTTATTGGATGGTTAAGGGCGGTCTGTGATCTGATTAAAGTCAGCTGACCTAACCTGAACCGTGTGTGTGCGTGTGTGTGTGTGTGTGTGTGTGTGTGTGTGTGTGTGTGTGTGTGTCCCACAGGGTTATTACAGTTAACTTCATCAAAGCCTTTCAATACTGAGAAAAGTACGATTTCTTTGTGTGTGTGTGTGTGTGTGTGTGTGTGTGTGTGTGTGGTTATATTTTATTGCAATGTTGGAAACTCTCACTCTCTTCCCTTTTTTCAGCTTTCACAGGAAACTGAGTGAGTCTGTTTCCTGTCATCTCTATAGCACTAATGAGCCAAATAACACATTCAAACACACACACACACACACACACACACACACACACACACACACACACACACACACACACAATCTCTCTGTTATCATGCTTTTTGGAATATGAAAATGTCATATGAAGATGGCAGGAGGTGTTTAACAGAAGATTTCTCACAACGGCCTTTCTGTTTTTTATGAAATCTGCGGTTTGTTCATATAATGCCTACAATTTACAATTTAACAAGTTGGAATTTGACATATTTGTTAGCCTCAAATTTGTAAATTATTACTGTCAGTTTTTATCCAGCTTTTTGCCATACCTTTTCTTGACAATAATGAACATATTCTTAGATTTTTTCATCACTTAAATGTTGAATGTAATGTATGTTCATATATATATATATATGTATATATGTATATATATATATATTGAACTCATCTTTTTCTTGTGTCTCTATCTCTCTCTGTCCTGCCATCTCACATTGCTGATGTGCATGTGCATTTCTGTGTCCCTATTGTCTCTGTCTCTCTTTGCCTGTCTCTTGCTATCTCTCTCACTCATCTATTTCTCCGTCGATGTCCCCAGTGACAGACGGAGAATCGTTAGAGCGTGTGTTAGCCCATCACTGTTTTATCAGGTCTGTTTTATAGCCTGTATTCAACTGCAACACATCAGCACACACACACACACACACACACAAATGTGGATGGAGATTAATGGGCGCTCACTCAACACCATTGCAAAATCATCATAAACCAGCTGGTGTGTAAAGTTATAAGTGGTTAATATCAGGGTGAGAGGTGGGATTAAGGCTCGTAGCTTTTATTACAGCATTATTAGTGGAACATGAAACAAAGTGGTTATTAACAATAATGCTCCACATCTATCTATCTATCTGTCTGTCTGTCTGTCTGTCTGTCTGTCTGTCTATTAATTAGATTTGTAACCACACATAATTACATTATTTGGAATTAACAGATAATGTGTTCTAATATGATACAAATACAGATAGGAATAGGAGACACTCTTTTTTTTGTTGTTGTTGTTGTTTTGTTTGGTTTTTTTTTTTTCTTTTTTTCATCGAGCATCTAGTTGACTTCAGAGGTGTGCTTTGGGACCGGGATCCAATGTGACACAACAAGCAAGTTGTGGGAGGTTTATACTTTCATGTGAGTGCACTTCTTCAACAAGCAAGTTGAAGCTTTTGGGGTAAAGACCACATTTTATGGTGTTTTTTGGGGGCGGGGCATAGTGGCAGGGTTCATGTTTAATTAAATAAAAAGAAAAAAGGGGAAAAAAGTTTGGGACACACCCACTTCAGGGTTAAATCTGAATACAGATATTGATATTTACACTAAATGGGTACTAATATGGATATTGATAGTGGCATTGTGTTATCACTCCTTCTTTTGTCACCCCTTCTATCTATCTATCTATCTATCTATCTATCTATCTATCTATATATCTAATTCAATTAAATTGCTCTCAGTGTGCTCTCTCTCTCTTTCTCTCTCTCTCTGCGCCCACACCAGTCACACACACCCCCACACACACACACATACACACACACACACACACACACACACACACTCACACTCACTCAGAATACGTGTATGTTATAGCTACACACACTCCTCCACGGAGTGCAGTGACTTGCAGGCTGTCACATCCTAATTATGGAGGGCGAGCGAGCAGTGTGACCCAGGCCTCGATGAACACACACACACACACACACACACACACACACACACACACACACACATACATACACGCACAAGATCTATCACAATTACAGAGCAGACCGAGGGAGACGACCCTTCTCATCTCTGAACCTCATTTCTCTCTCACACACACAGAATGACACTTACACCCTCTCATACTCTCACACACCCCACTGCCCAGACATGCACACACACACACACACACACACACACGATCCCAGCACGCCTCTGCTCTCTCATTGTCTCCTGTAATTGGAATAGCACTGATGCTTGCTCCCCTGTGGCCAAAACAGCCCATTCTCCTTCTCTTTCCTCTTTCTATCTTTCTGACTGAATTTTAAACTTTTGTATCACTATTGTGTAGTGTCTAAGGATGGGTTAGGGAGATAGAATTCAAAATTTTCAAAGCATTATATGAATGATATTCGAATATTTGGACTGCTGCACACACACAAACACATGGAAAAATGACATGTTAAACATTATAGACTTTATTTACTAAGTGTTCCTGTGTGTAAAGGGATAACGTGCAAAATGTGGATGTGGTGCAGGTGATTTACTAAAAAATAAAGATTGTGTAAAATACGTCACATGCAAAATAAATGTAGAGAACACTGTGTGTGTGTGTGTGTGTGTGTGCGTGTGTGTGTGTGTGTGTGTGTATGGGTGGGTGGGTGTGAATGTGATTGCTTAGCATTTCTCTTCCTTTCACTTATTGGGTTGAAGGAAGGAAGAAAGCAGGATAAAGTGGAACTGCATCATGTGTGGCAGTTGTGTATGTTTGTGTGCTTGTGCTGTGTATACATTATGATTGTGTGTGTTGTGGCAAGCCTTCTTGTTGTAAATGTGTTCCTACATTTAGATTACCATTAAGAAATGCAACTTCAATTACACACCAACCTCTGTGTGTGTGTGTGTGTGTTTGTGTGTGTGTGTGTGTGTGTATGTGTTTGCTCTTAAGTGCAACCAAAAACCTGCAGAGTGCTTTAAGTGTCTGGAGAAAATTAGCCTGTTAAGTGTCACTCTAATTAGGTCTAAAACTAATGGAAGCTTTTGCTATGGCATCAGACGAGCATTTCAGCTGTGTTAAGTCTACTTTCTCTCATATTAACATTTTAGTTATGCTAATTCCTACAGCGATCTAGCTTTCTAATGTGAACATAACGTTTTTTCCAATGCTAGACAACACATATAGACCTCCATGCTACCCCTATTGGTGGTTCTAAGAAGTGGATGTGTTCTCATGAGATAAACTTTCTCTTTTTATTTATTTATTTATTTATATTTTTTTGTATAAATTTTAGAGAGGATTGCATATATCCTCTTTGGTGAAGACAGTCTTATCACCATTCTTATCACTCACCAGATGTGAACATACCACAACAGATAGAATCTATTATTATTATTATTATTATTATTATTATTATTATTATTGTGAATTTATTGTATTTGTAGTAGTCATCTGGAATATTCTCCCAAGCAATATAATTGTACAGTGGATATAAAAAGTCTACACACCCCAGATAAAACTGCAGGTTTATATGATGTTAAAAATTAAACAAAGATGAATGGTGCCAGAGTTTTTCCATCTTTACTGTGATGTAGCAACCGGTGAAATTCAAGAGAAAAACAAATAGAACTATTTTAGGTGGAAAAAGTAAAAAAATTACTGGTTGCATAAGTGTGCACACCCTTTTATAATGTGGCATACTCATATACCTGTCATTAGTGAAGTGATTCTGATTAACCCAAAATAAAGATCAGCTGTTTCTGTAGGATTTTCTTGACATCTTCTCAGTTTGACTGCTGAACTCATGGTCCATAAAGAGCTTATAAACCATGTACAGAATCTCATTTTTGAAACTGACCGCCAAGAGACCTACTGCAACATGAAAGAAGCTGAAGGAAAATCTGGCAAATACTGGTCACTCCCTGCACGTGAGAACAATATCTCATATTCTACTTAATCCCAAAAATAAACTCAGCTGTTCCCATAGGATTTTCTTGACATCTTCTTAGTTTTATCCAACTGCGGAAATCATGGTCTGCAAAGAGCAGCTTACAAAGCATGGATCTCATTGTTGAAAGGTTTTGTTCGGAAGAGGGGTACAAAATAATTTCCAAAACATTACATGTACTGTGGAACACTATGAAGGCCATCATCAACAAGTGGAGAAAATGGTGCGCCACAATGACATTACCAAGAACAGGATGTCCTACCAAAATAGATAAAAGGACAAGAAGAAAACATATCAGGAAAGTTGCCAAGCGACCTACAGCAACATTAAAGGAGCTGCAGGACTATCTGGCAAGTACTGGTCTTTCCCTGCATGTGACAACAATGTCTCGTTTTCTTCACATCTGGGCTATGAGGAAGGGAGGCTACACGGAGGCCCGTTCTCACAATAAAACAACAACAAAAAAATTAAACCTGCCTAAAATAGCCCAAACCATATGGTAAAATGTGTTATAGTCAGATCTGGCCAAAATAGAATTATTTGAGCATAAAAACATGACATTTTGGCACAAAAACATGACAGTTTATCACCCAAAGAAAACAGTGAAGCATGGTGGTGGCAGCACCATGCTATAGGGCTGCTTCTCCTCAGCTGGGACTGGGGCTCTAGTGAAGATACCAGTGTGTTTTGTCACAAAACCTGCAGGCCTCTTTAAGACAGTTTTCATCTTCCAGCATGAAAATGAGCCAAAGCAAGCATGTACTTTGGTAGACTCTTACCTGTCAAACCTGGAATTGGTAGTGGAGGCGGATACAAGTGCAGTAATGTATTGTGGAAAATAAAGCCAAATCAAACAAAACAATGAAAACAAGAACCACTAACATGAAATATGGAAGCAACAACATTCAACAATGGCTTAACAGTGAGACATAGAAAAATGGGAACTTAAATAGTGGCGCTAACATTGCATAACAAGACACGTGAGAGTGATTAGGGATCATGTGATGTGCAGGGGCTAATGGTATTGTAGTTGTGTGTTATTCTGCGCTACCCTGACATTACAGAAAAGGACCAAGTACTATATTACAAGCACAGGGTTCTTTAACAAAGTATTAAGGGGTTAAGGGGTGTAAACATTTATGTAACCAGGTTATTATACCTTTTTTTTTTTTCGTTTTCTTGGGTGTGTAGACTTTTTATATCCACTGTACAAAAAATATAGATGTAAATGTTACATTAAATCATATATTTTCATCTAGTTATATTTTTCAAGCAAGATTCCATCAATTTTTGCTAATATAAAATCGCTTATTTACTGAAAGCTTGATTGAGTAACATAACAACTGAGTCAAGATCAGTCAGATAAAGCAGTTACTAAAGATTAATGAATAAAAAATAAGACAATAGTTAAAACTATTATTTAGACATGTGAGGCTAATCGATGATGTAATGTAACATCAATATAATATTGATATTAAAAATATGACATTAAAATAACATTAGTTGATAGTATTTTATTTTATTCTCATCAAGGTCACGAGCTGGTAACTTTCTAGGATCATTCACATGGAAAAAAAATAAATAAATAAAAATAAGAAATTCATTTTTTATTTTTAAGAAAGAAATTGCAGATCTTGCTTTTTAAATGTTCTCACTTGAAT